>OZ010594.1:46637769-46725269 GCA_963932145.1 Acanthosepion lycidas
TTACTGCTCTGAGCAATCATCATTTATGGCTGAGAAAGGGTTGGTTTTCTGTTTTTATTGTACATCAATGTAGGTTCTGACGGGTTGAAGTTACTAGCTCTACGCCCAAACGTTGTTCTTCTGCTAGACTGGATGCCAACCACGACTAAATATCCTAGCTTACCCTGCTATTAAATCCATTGGTTGAGAGAGAAGACGTGAATTCATATCTTTTCCACCGGTATTTTCATGTAAATTCAACTGGAATTCGAATTCGTACGATCATTGAAGTTTAGTTTAGCCTGTTCATTACATAGATGAGTGGCCACTTAATAATGGCAGATGCATTAATCTTGGATGTGCGCTTGGTGTAATGAATAATGGTTCTTAAGTGTTAATCGGAGAGCCGAGTTCTAATTTCAAATGGTTTTATTATATTCATTTCCGCCCTTGGGAAAGATACGAATCTACCTGATCCATCCAAGCTATATATCAATTAGTAAGTCTTGTATCAACTAAAATCATTATTATCTCCAAAAAATAATTCTTCCAATCTGAAGATATTTTCTGGCTTTAAATAACCCCATAAGGTTGGTAAACCGTAGAAAACGAATCAGTCAATAAATCAAACGAAATCGGCTTTCTAGTTTTCAATCCGAGCCGTTACGCATTACACGACCGCCCATGGTCCTTATGCCGTACATGCTTAAATAATCTCACCTTAATTCTTGAATAAGTTTTTGTGTGCGTCGTTTATGCCGACAAAGGAGGGAAACACAATATGGCGCTTCTTCTTGGAGATAAGATAATTAAAGAATAAACATTTTTTGTCACACTCAAGCAATATTTATCGATTCAGATTGAACGAAATTAAATTTAGCACATTTGTATACGTCGATTAGAAAAGAGGTTCAGTGAAAACAAACTTAGTATTCTGTTGGTCCCTGACACTGGTATCACTATCACCCTATTTTCCGACTTCACTGTTTTTTAGAGGCTTATATTTATAGTTAGAGACGGAAATTAAATTTTCGTAAATAATTCTCTGCAGGGAAGTTTTAATTTTATTTCTTTTTCTTACATTCATCTGCTCAGCACGCCTCTCCCATCAACTTTATCTCCCTTCTTCGAAAAACAAGACAATGTGAACAACGCAATAAAGTATGCAGGTTAAAATGAGAAACGACCAAAAAAAAAAAGAAAGAAAAGGCAACGCAAATTCGAAATGGTTTCTGTGAACAACAAATATTGTTTGTCAGCGGGGAACCGATTTATAATTTTTTTTAAGTTTCTTTTTTCCCCATTTTTCTGAAATTTACTGAACTCCCCCCACTTTTACTTAGTCAGTTTTTTTATAGAAAATTTAATAATAATATAATGCACTTGCTTCTACATGATTTAGTTGAATTCACAAAATGTGAAAAACGAAATATATGCAGATTAGAAGTGGAAATTCGAATAATATTTAATGTTAACTTATTTGCTGTCGCATCAGATACAAATATTAATTCAACTTTTTATTCTTCATTGTTACTTTCACTGTAGTAAACATAGGAAAGCGATTGTTCATTTTTGAGAATCTCCTTCTATTCGTTGATAACGTTTATTTATGATATAATGAAATATGCGTACACCTGTGTTCGATTTAACTGGAATATGATGGGCTGGTGCCCGTCATAAATGCCGACGGACGTGTAGGTCCGTCATAAATGCCGACGGACGTGTAGGTACGACAGAGTCAGAGCCTTATTCTGAGAGCTAAGTCTATAACGACGCCCATTGGACTGCGCCATTGATATACACTTCTTACCTGCGACTAGGACGCTTACCAGTCGATTACTGCTACCGTATTCTACTTGGTTATATTAGCCAAAACCACTTAGCTACTTCGTTCAAATATATCCCTTTCCGGGACATAACAATATATATATATATATATATATATATATATATATATATATATATATATATATATATAATGGAATATGCGTACACCTGTGTTCCCCCTCACTGGAATGATTGGCTGGTGTCCGCCATAAATACCGACGGACGTGTAGGAGAGTCAGAGCCTTAATCTGAGAGCTAAGTCTATCACGACGCCAAATGGACTACGCCATTGACCTACACTTCTTACCAGCGGCCACGACGCGTACCAGTCGATTAATGCTACCGTATTCTACTTGGTTATAGTAGCCAAAACCACTTAGCTACTTCGTTCAAATATGTCTGTTTCCGGGACATATCAATTTAATACAAGGCCCAAGAGTCACTCAAAGAGGAGGGTTAGTGAATGATGACCTTGTATGTGTAAAATGAAGGACATAAGAAATACTGATTATAAAAATATTTAGGAAAGCTAATGGTTAAACCTAGACCTATGTTAAAATCTTAGAGAGCATCATCCCAGGAGTCTGTTCCACAGATTCGTATGACGAATCTCTCCTAGTTGAACTTTCTTCTTGCTAATGAGATACAAATGGAATTGAGGTAGCGTGTCCCAGTATACGTGACATGGTGACTTTAAGCTCTAAAGTTAAAAACAGTTGGAAATAAGAAATGCAGCTCTTCGGAATACTTTAATGAAAATAAAGACGGAGTGTCGGGAACCTAGTGAAAAAATGTGTTGCAGCATGCAAAATGATTCATCACTCACCAAGGGCCGTAGATTATTTTAAACTCTACCAAGACTGGACAGTTCCATTTCAGATTAGGCAGCATTACTCCATTATCTGTCCGATATGGCTCTTGAAAAGAGAACATAGCTTGAAGAGGTACAAGTAAACAACCATTTTTTCTCATATTATTTAGTGAAGAATCCTATATTTGAGTTCTACCTGAAGACAGCAGTGAAACTCAGTCCCAATCGGCGTTCAAATTAAGGAGACTCTTTGAGATAACAAGAGTTCATCATGATAAGTGTAATAATCAAGGTTTGCCTGGTAACTATTGAACGTTAATAATTTGGTCTGAGCTATTGAATGTTATGAGACACTTATCCTCCCATTGAGCTTTTCGGAGAAGAGATCAGTCATCTATATATTTTGAGGTACACGCATACATTGTTGAAAAAAGCATAGATACTCGTTAAAGATTTGACTACGTTCCTTCAGAGAGTTAATATAATGAAGAAAGAGCGTTACTATATTATATATTATATTATATATAATGAATACACACATTTGAATAGATATCCTTGATTTTCCACTGTGTAAATTTAGGCGTGCCGGTTTGTCCATTCCAGAATCGAAATGTGCCTTGCGGCAAGGTTGAAACCTGTATTCCTTTTGTAGGGAAAGTGACCGTTCAGCCTGGTTGGCTGAGGCCGATCTAAAGAAAGTTGAAATAAAGAGACATCACTATTGCATGAGAATCGTCAGTTGTACCCTCAAGTTATCGTTAGGACATAGAGCGCCTTTTTATATAGTCTCTACACTATGTCTTGCAACTTTTTAACTATACACGAAACTTTTACAAAATATATATTCGACGTATGAGGGTCAGCAACTCAGTTCCTAGGAATCGACAGCCAGGCACAAGCACAAGATTTGATTATAGTGGTGAAGGTTATATATATATATATATATATATATATATATATATATATATATATATATATATATATATATATATTTATATATATATATATATTTATATATATATATATTTATATATATATATATATATATATATATATATATATATATATATATATATATATATATATATATATATATGTATGTATGTATAATATTTGTAAAACTATCACTAGGAATGTTAAAACGACTGTACTGGTAATTAAAGTGTGAAACCGAAAGGAATGCCACAAGCATTTAAGACATGCAACGGAATCGTGCGTAATATGAGTTGAATAGTTCCTAAGAGGAATTAATAAAACAGCTTAGTATAAATCTTATGGAACTCTTCAATCCTTCTCTTAATTCCCATGGGACGTGAAGTTAGTAGTTTGCATACTTAACTTCTTGTATTTTAAGGAATTTATATTTTTTTCAGAATATTCTGCTTAAGCTGTTTGTCTAAATTACAGTCGTATCATCCGCAAGCTCTTTTGATGTCTTTTTTTCTGTCAGACATCATACCTGTGGTAATAAAAATAATAATAATAATGTGACACAAGACCATGGTTCTCATGGATTCTAATGTTAACTGATTCGATGTGTGTTCGTCTTAGTAAATTAAGAAACATTACTGTAAATGTATCTTTTTTACCACATATTTGCTTCTCAATTGTTTGAATTTAACAAACGTCCGAGATGATCTAATGTGTTTGGCATCTATTTTTCACAAGCCTATGCAGTAGTGGTATATCATTGCCGCTTATCGAGGCGATTGCTTTTTTTATTTTCAAATATGAGGAACCTAAGACGATTTAGGAATCACATTTAGATACTTGAAAACGCCCTCAGTCTGAAACTGTGTGCGCTGACTTTGTGATTCAAACAACGGGGCCCAACATACAGTGTATGCTCTACTTTTAAATATCTCACCAGATCAGCCACATTTGGGTGTGATGTATGTGCCTGGTATATTCCTATATAATTGGGTGTAATTTGTGTATATTGGGGTTTACATATTTGTGATCCACCGTGGCCTTGATGGTCCTTAATGATCTCTCCCTCAATAATAATAATAAAAAGAAGAAGAAGAGGAAGAAGAAGAAAAAGAAGAAGAAATAACAATAATAATAATAATAATGATAAAGGAAATACGAAAAATGTTCTCACGAGTACAGCCCACACTTTACGATATTTATATCTATGTAAAATATGTATGTGCGTTTTTTTTATATTTTATTTTTTGTTTTAATTGGTTAGTGAAAAATGTCATGATGCCATTTCTAATGTTAGGACTCGGAGAGAAATGTGAATACACCAGAATCAAAAGAAATTAAATATTATTATTATTATTATTATTATTATTATTATTATTATTATTAATAATAATAATAATAATAATAATAATAATAATAATTCTTGTTGTTTTCTGCTTAAAAGAGGATACGGAGAAATAGGGAACATGACTGCCAAAAAAACCAATAGAGAACACCTAAATTGAGAAACGTAATCAGTTATCATCTCATCCCAGAATAATTTCGTTAAAATGAGGATCGACAAGACTCAAAATGGTAGATACAGCCGCTAAGAATAAAAAGATAAAAAACAATGAATGTAGAGAGCAAGAAAAAAAAGAGTGCAAAGTAACAAAAGAGAGAGTGGCAACGTTTATATACTAAGAACTGCGCAAATTAATTTTATTCAACCATGTAGAAAAATGATAGATGGCTGAACTAAAGACTGTCTTGGAAAGCAAATATCAAAGAATAGTTTCTAGACGCAGACTTGCTGCCTCACCCTAGGATACCTGAGTATACGTAAAGGCGAGAATGGAGAAAGATATGTAATATTAAATTTAATATCTTTATACATTGTATTATGCGCACGTGAAGATGTACCTAAAAGAATGTAATTGATATTTGATGAAATGATGTGTGTGGTACGGTTGCCACTTCGAAGCGACATCGGGGTTGAGTTAGGAGTGAATATTGCGGAAGGTGCTTGAATTTTATGGGGACTGATTCTCACTTAATTCCAGCTATTACGATTTTCCAAATGGTATAAATATGAAAAAGCACGAAAGGTAACAACAACTACAACAGCAGCAATAATAATAATAATAATAATAATAATAATAATAATAATAATAATAATAATAATATGGCAGAAAAATGTCCTTTCAGAGATATGATAGTACCATTATATGGAAAAATGTTAAGGATCATAACAAAAGTAAATAGAAACATGTTCAAATTGAAACTGAAAATATATAACGCCTTTAAAGTATTGTTTAATTAAAGTTATAGAAGCGTTGTGTCGGAAAGTGTAGAAGGTTTAAACAAGAACATTAACAAGATATTTGATAGCCCTTTTTTACATGAAATTAGAGCAAAATGATCCTAAGGGAAATGCTTATCTACTAAGGAAAGTATATTAAATGTAAAGTAAGTATACACACTGCATATGTTAAGTATCGTCTACCATCAGAATTTGTGTGTACGCAAATCACAGTGATGTACTGGAGAGAAATAATAATAATAATAATAATAATAATAATAATAATAATAATAATAATAATAATAATAATAATAATGTATCTTTGAAGGTCTTCAAAAAGTTATCATCGTACAAGGATCTTGATGTGGAAATCTCACAAATATGGCCGCATGAGGATATGAATAATTCCAGTTGATTGGAAATGGTTCTAATAGACTTATTGAAGGGATTCCTGGTAGTCCATGCCTTAAAAATTATACTCATAAGTACATCTCACGCATCACGAAGAGCTCTAACTCTAAAATATGTGTGATCTTAGTTTGTTTATTTTTACAAAAAATGTCAGTGGAAAATATCATGAAGCCATTTCTGAACTTACATCTCTTGTTGGGACCCGGAATGAATTGTGCATATAACAGAAATCCAAAGAAATAATAATAATAATAATAATAATAATAATAATAATAATAATAATAATAATGACTGAACAGTAATAGAAGTTGAGGTGTCTCTAAAATGAAGGCGAAAATGGGATAAAACTGTCATACATTAAAGGCTAAAATACTAGCTCCCTCTGGTATTCCCTGTAAATAATGAGAATACATCTTTCCAAAATCTTGAAAGAGTAAAGATTATATGTAAAACAAATGAAACAAAACAAAAATTAAAAATTACAAGCCAATCATGTCTTCCTAAAACGTACAAAATATTAACATCAATATTAACAAAAATAATATCTTCACACACACACACACACACACACACACACACACATACATATATATATATATATATATATATATATAATAAAAAGAACTGAAAGTGAGTAAACGAGGCTCATCTGGTTGGAAATATGAATTTTGGGTTAATAGAATTGTCATGGAAATACTCAAAACAACAGAGAGGAACGTATGCAGTGTATAGAAATGAAATACTATCCGTTTCTCTCCAAGAAAATACTCGTGATTCATTGAACGAGTAGCCGGTGCTATTTCTGGCTGAAATAAGTAAAATATTTCTATCAAACATTTCTTCAGGAGCAGAGTTCTCTCAAGTCCAGTAACTCTTATCCTTCTTTCCAGGATTGAACAGGTTTTCCTTCCTAACATTTTGCTTGAAGTGGAGTAGAAAGTCAACAACTTCATTATGTCATTATTTTTTCGTCATCTTACACGTGCTATCCGTTTTAGTTGTTGCTGCTGTTGAGTGCACACAAGTGAAATGATCGATTATAAAAATAACTTTGACAGGGTTCTTTGCATGTGGCTACTGAAAGATTGATAGTTCTTGGCAATATCTCTAAGTATAATCAGTCATGATACGAATGATGACCTGTTGCTGAGCTGTCATATAATGACTTTCTCTGCCTTAATCGAGCATGGAATAAATTTAAAAAGTGCAGAGATATAAATCCTGAGACTGATGATGATCTTCATTCCCTATCACCTACCCCGTTCATCGTAACAATTAGAAGAGTAACCTTCTACCTTGAGTGACTTTCCTGCCAATATTGTGCGATATTTGATAGAAGATAATAATTTTAGAAAGTCTGGAAGCAACCATGATGCGCACTCATATAATAGTCGAATCATTCAGAAATTGGACACAAATAAAGATTAAATCACGTCAACTTCTTCCATGTGCCATGTCCATCCAGGATATAGGTGATCATGGCTCTCCACAATCTCCTGTCATTTGTAGCTCTTAATAAATTTAGTCGTTTTGTCATTTCTCCCAAACCCTGTTCCGCCATCCATTTACTTAAGCTCATCAAATATGTTACGCGCTGTTTTCCTCTAACTTACCGAACGCGTGTATCATATTTTCCAAGCCCTTCTTTCTTATTATGTTCCCCAAAAATTTCAACCGTCTCTTCCTGATGTTATGTATTTTTTCCATTTTCTCTTTGGTGCTCATATGTTGGGTCCTTGTTATCCTCAGCATCCTTCTATAGAATCACATGTCTGTTGCCTCAAGTCCCTTCTTCAATGCTGATGAGGTTGTCCAGCATTCACGACCACATAAGAGGACAGATATCACGTAATAGTTCAGTACTATTTTCTTTTTGGAACGATGTTTTTTTTTCTCTTCCCTTAATACTCTGCTTAGCTTTTGCAATATGTACCTGAATATTAATGAAAGTGTAGAATAATCCATACACGAGAGCTGAAGCGGACACACGTCATGCAAATAGAAAAGAAGGAGAAAAGAGAAATCTTTCAAATGCAAAGTACCCCAAATTAACAAGATATGTAGGATCTGAATATACGCAATAATGGAATAAAAATAAAAGCGATAAAAAAAAGCGAAGAAAATGAAGAACATAAAGCTATCATATAAGTAACGAATGTCAGAATTAGAAAAAGGAATTATCATTCGATGAGTCAGAACAAAAAGGAAACGGCAGACAAAAGATAACTGTAAATAAAGTAGCACATCCCCTCGTGATAGCAGAATATGAACAATGTATTTTAATCAATTACGAGAAAGTGAAAATCGGCAAATAAAAGAATCACTTGTCTTTGTGAAGAAGTTGCAGAAACATTAAATCCTGAAACAGAACACAGGAAATTGGCGAAAAGGAAATACTCAATCCAAAAATGTTGAATCTACTGCTTTCAGAATATGGATCTGCCATTAGTGTTCATCCGTTCGGTTTAAACCGTATGCTATCGGTAAATAAAACGATGATTAAATCTCTTGTGTGTAAACCAAGGTCCGGTTCAAAACTGACTTGACGTGCACTAAATTCAATTGGTTCGGTTGTTAATTTTAGCGTAAATAAAAAGAGACTATATTTTAGCGTAAATAAAAAGAGACTATATTTTAGCGTAAATAAAAAGAGACTATATTTTAGCGTAAATAAAAAGAGACTACATTTTAGCGTAAATAAAAAGAGACTACATTTTAGCGTAAATAAAAAGAGACTACATTTTAGCGTAAATAAAAAGAGACTATATTTTAGCGTAAATAAAAAGAGACTACATTATTTGCATTCTCATATATTCATATTTTTGCTTTTACCACACTATTTTGGTCGTTGTTCCCTCCAGTCAGATTCAGCAATCTATCGATTTGATTAAACCTCAGGTAAATATATAGGAGCCAATAATATATAAGGAATATAAATAACAACAAATGTCGGCAGCAATAGCAGTAAAAAGAGAGAGGTGGTTGTGATAGGGTTTATGAAGGTTTAATGTCCTAAGTTCTAATTTTAGTTTCTCAGTTTTAAGTCCAGGACTATCCCACAGACCAATAGACTATTAGATTAATGCATTGGTTCTTGAACTTGGTTGCAGTAATTGTAATCACATTCCTCTGTCCGGGTCGTAGTAAGTTAGACTTACTAGGACGAGCATTAATAAAATAAGCCGATATATGCCTGGACGTGAATAGTTTAATCAGAACGTTTAACCACATTAAAGCAACTGCTGTTTCGGCAACCCAAAACAGTCGACCAGTATATGTATAAGCTAATATTTTTAAGGTACGCAATCTTTTCAATTAAAGTGCTCAAGACAGAGAATATAAAGAAAATTTAAATGTTCAAGTTATAAGACATTACTCAAAGTTTCAAATATATACTGATGTTTTGATATATGAACTGTATACATGAATTCTGTGTAGAATTAATTTATTCATTCTACTATCACGGGGGAAAACAGAGAAGCAAAAAATAAGCTGTTATTCTTTCTCCAAAAAGAGATGTCATGTTAATATCTTAAAAAAGAGATGCTATGTTACATTGTTGTGACTGCACATGCGCACAAACGGGAGATGCTGGTAAGTTTTAATTTCTTTTATATGTCCGATTTTATTTAGATTATTTTTCATTTTCTTTTTGTTTCCATTGTTTTTTTTTATTAGATATCACACACTTTGATATTTTTATTGGATATCACACACTTTGATAATAGTAGGTCTGATAGGAATTGCGATATATATATATATATATATATATATATATATATATATATATATATATATATATATATATATATATATATATATATATATATATATATTGTATTGGGGCAGCGGATCATTATTTAAACATATTGTTGTGGTAGGATCCATCTAATTTGCATAGTGGAGTACCGACCATATAAATATGGTTGGTACCGGGAAGAGAGGGGAGGGAATCAAGAGATTCAACCAGAGACTCTGCCCGACTGCGACTCAGTCAACACATTCTCCAGGAACGGTCTTCCCAGAGATATACAAAAGACTATATGTAAATATTGTGTACACTTTCTTGTTTCAATACAGTTTTTTCTAAGTACATTTTGTGTTGCATTATTATTCCATGCATTAGTCAAGTTTCAACACATATAATATTAAATATAACACACAATGCATGTCTATTATGTCTGATCATGTGCCGTTCTATTGTTCGAATATTTGCATTAATTTTCTGTGAAAATAAAGACAAAAATTGTCCAAGATTTGGATATTTTTTAGCAAAATGGTCCTAAGCTTTCGGCTCACATGAGTCATCTTCAGAATAGTTATACAGACATGAAACAAAGATATCCACCGCTAAAGATGATATTTTGATATTTCGTTTATTATAACATAGCAGACGCAGATCGTAAGTTCAAAATGTGGTTCTATGACGTCATACCATGGGATAGATCGAAGTATTACAACAGAACCAATGTCTAGATGTAATGTAATGTGTTGCGCCTATTTTAAATATAATTTTGGTCAGTGTAGGTTGTTTCTTTTTAATGTAGATTGCCTCCAATATCTGAAGGCTCTTTTTACCGTTTGTATACGTGAGTATTATTGTGTATCGACTAATATCTGCCTAATATTATGTACATGGCTATGTTTTTCTAAGAAATGTTGCTTAATAGAATTAAAACCAGAATGGTGACAGGTAAGATTATATGAGATCGCGGATATATATATATATATATATATATATATATATATATATATAGAGAGAGAGCGAGAGAGAGAGCGAGAGAGAGAGAGATAGATAGATAGATAGATAGATAGATAGTAATTATTAGGAGGATTTGATCATTATATTTCATTAATTCATCGAGTCTGATAGAAACCTCAACAGAATGCAGAAAGCACTAGACAGCCATTTTGTTTTATATTTGAGACTCATCAGCAGAGCGCACTCACTACCGAGAATTGAAACCCTGACAGGTTGTCAAGCAAACACCATACCAACTGTTCTAATGTTCGGTGACGAAGATATTGCAAATCAGACTCAACATAGCGCCGCTCGCTCACATATTCCGTGGTGGAATCATACTGCGTTCTCTGTGACCATAGGACTGTGCCCCCAGGAGCCACGACTACTTTCACCAAGCCGCTCAATCTAGAGCATTAGAAGCCGGTTCAAGCGATCATATACACAGATAGTAATTATTAGGAGGTTTTGATAATTATATTTAATTAATTTACCGAGTGACTGAAACCTCAAAAGAATGCAATGCTTTCTGCATTCTGTTGAGGTTTCTATCAGACTCGATGAATGAATTAATTAATTATATATATATATATATATATATATATATATATGAGGCAGGATGTATGTGTGTGTGTGTGTGTGTGTGTCTGTGTAATGAATGCACGGCTGCAATTTTCGACGGATTTGCACAAAATTGACATGCTGCAAGTTAGCGGCAAGGCCAAGACCGATTTTGCATTTCCCAACTCCCATCAATAGTGGAAAGAAACGATTTTTTCATGCTTCTGTGGCAGTTTTCATCTAGTTTGCGTCCATTTTCTACTGCCCAGAGTGAGAGCCAATAGCTGGCTGCCACGAGTATCCAGAAAGATTCTATTGGCCAGCGTGAGAGCCAACAGGTGACTGACACGAATGTTATCTAACATGCTAGTAGGCAAAAAAAAATCGATAGCTGCATTCGTAACAAGAGGGACAAATTTAAATTCGCTTGCTTATTAAACTCAACGTTGATTCTGATTCCGCATAAGTGTGATGGGTGTGAAAAAATATTTCTTGTTAACATTCCTTTTTCATTCGGTTTTTCCAGTACGAGTCCTTTTTTAAATCTGCTCGTTTTGTGTTCATTCTGTTTAGTTCTTTTTCGTAACAGATTTAATGTTTAGTAGAGAGCTTAGAAAAAATTAGCAGTGTGAGATAGGCAAGAAGTAAGGCATGTAGCAACATCAGCACGGCAAAGGGCACTACTTTTAACGGCAATGAAGGGCACAAATATTTTAAGTCAAGTGATTACTGGATGAGTCGTACGATTTTTGAATCAAGTATGGGCAACACCGAGCCTTGCTGCTAATATATATATATATATATATATATATATATATATATATATATATATATATATATCAGTCATTTACTATCGGTGTACACACATCTATGCACACGGAGAAATTTGCCAGAGCAGCCTTTTCTCAAAATACTGACTAAATAAGGAACGGCGAGCGTGATTTCTTGGTCGGAGCGGAAACTTTTCGCCACATCCTTCTACAGACGCAGAGTAAATACAGAATTTCGAAAATAGTTAAACAGATAAGGGCATTATTATGAAAATGTTTTTTTTTTTTTTTACAAAATCTTATAAAACACAAGGAAGTAAATAACATCTTCGAAAACAAACTTCTTATTTTTTCATGAATATATTTTAAATCTTTGAAGATTTTGCGATTACAGCGTGATAAGCTTCCTGAAATGCTACAGAATGGAAAAAAATTCCTTTTAATCAGTAGAGAAAACTCATTAACATTTCTTTGCAGAATCTTCTGCTTCCTTTTTATTCTTTCTTGAACAACTCATTCCTTAAAGATTTATGATAAAACACTTTTATCTCTTAATCAATAGCCTGAACTCTTTCCACCATACCTTGCATTTGGAGTGGCAAGTAAAACTTTTACATCTTGAGACTGCAGCATTTTAACTTTTGATTCTATTAAATCTGATATTCCTCTCCGAAAACAGTTTTCTTTTTCTGTAATGATTTTAGGAGACTGTTAAACGCATTTCCCTCTGTAAATACAATTTTAGTAGCTCATTGAAGTCGAAATAACACCAAACATTCTAGTAATGTTATAGTCATATTGAGTGAAATGACTGTCGAGAAAATAGTTTTTTTTGTTTTTTTTTTAATATGAACACTTTCCTAATGCATAAACTACATTTTATTATTATTATTATTATTATTATTATTATTATTATTATTATTATTATTATTATTATTATTATCCTTTTCCTTCTTCTCTTCCTTCTTCTTCTTCTTCTTTTTCCTCCTCCTCCTCCATCTTGTTCTTCTTGTTCTTCTTGTTATTGTTCTTCTTGTTATTGTTCTTCTTCTTCGTCGTCGTCGTCATAGGCATGACGATAATCCTCGTCCTGCATCAACGCCTCTAATCGCTATTGTTCCCCAGTCTACACTGATCCGGAGTGGTAAGACCTCTAAAAGTCCCATGTGCTTTATAATTTCTAATTAACAAGCACTGATCCTGTGCAGCAAGGATGAAACCTTCCGTTTCAGCTTTCAACCCTGCATTATTTAGCCAGTAATGGGTACGGGGCTTGTCTCCATCAGCTTGTTTTGTACGGGCAGAGTATTGGTAATGAAGCGGTTTATCTTGCCATTGTTTCTGTATCTGGTCGGTTGGTTTTGTTTTTGATTTCTTTTTTATGTATTTTGCACCTTCAGTCAGTGTATTGTGCTATACTTGAATTGCTGAATCCATTTGAAACTCCATTTAAAAATTGTTGGCTTATTTTATTACGGAGTAAAGACGCTTACTACTTTCATGTTATTTGACACATATCATCTAGTTTTCTGTAGTTTCCAGGTATCTTTGACGGTCAATTGTTGTAGTTTTTAGGACGATTCTAGTTGAACTAATTCTCTAGCTACTTTGGGTCGGAGCACATACAGAAGATCAACATCAGCTTTGGGATTATGCATGCGGTATCAAGTGAGAAGCTTTCTCGTTTTGGCGTTCATTCGCTTAATGTCAGCTATGGTCCAATTAAGGATCTTAAAGCTGTATTGCATGACAGAGACAACCAAGGTGTTTATGGCTGATTTTCTGTTTTTTGAGTTCAGATCGGTATTTGGTACCAGACGCACACTCCTGTAGTACTCCTTTCTTACCTTTTTCTTTCATCTTCTTCGTTAATACCTAGGTACTTATATGTTTCCACTTGTTCCAGTTCCCTAATCTTTGTGACATAGCTCTCCCTTTCTTGAATGTTACATTTGCACATTAATCTAATCCGAAGTCCATGCCTATATTGTCACAGAAACATTTTATTAGCTTGGCGCAAAAATAATATCGTTTTTTTTGACGTATTTTTTAACGTCAAAAAACGATATTATTTTTGCACCAACCTAATACAATATTGAGGAGGCCCTTCAACTCATTGTCGTTTTTGGTAAAGAGTTTGGGATAATCCTTGTAGAATAGGCGATTGAATATTTTTTCTAGTTTGTAATCATAGCTACAGTTGTTTAGTTCATGCGTAAGGGGGATTAGGGACAAATAAAACAGAAAGGTTGAGAGGGAGTCTCCTTGAAAGATTCCGCGTCGGATATTCAGATGGTTGGAGATAGCTGTGCCTCCGGCGTGATTTAGGTATAGTGTGGTGTTTCATATTTCTATACTGTTCTTAAGAAAATTTACTACCACAGGAGAAACTTTGTACACTTTCAAAGTCTTAAGGATCCAAGAGTGTGGAAAACTATCAAAGGCTTTACGATAATCAATTCACGCAGCGCTAAGATTTCTACATCGTCTCCTGCAATTTTCAGGATAATTTGGTTTATCAGTAGCTGATCTTTGCAGCCATATGAACCTATCCTGCATCCCTTATGTTCGAGTGGAAGAATGTTGTTTGCTTTGAAAGAGTAAATTCGGTTCGTCAGAACAGACGTGATCAACTTATACGTGGTGGAAATACATGTTATTGGCCTATAATTTTTTATGATAATCAGTTTCACTCGTTTTTGGCATGAGGTATGTAATACATTCAGTGATCCGATAGGGAATTTCATTGGGGTTATTTTATCAGAATTGACAGAGTTTTTGCGAGGGTTTTATGGATTGATGAGGGATGATAGCGCCAGAAATCGGCCACCCTGTCATTTCCTGCGGATTTCCATTTGCGTTATTTCGTTAGAGCTTGCCTAACATAATCTGTGGTTATATCTTCCCACTCTTGCATAGGTGTATCCAGCATTCGTTCTTCTTCAAGTTGCATTCATTCTGCATTTGTGTTATATTCCTTTGGGCGGATCCATATATTCTCCCAAAATGTCAGCACATTGTCAATAGATGGTGGATTTTCGACATGTATGGGTGTTTACCTGAACATTTTCTTAAGGTCCGCTTGGAATATTTTATTTTGGTGATAGAACCTTCACCGTTTTTCGTATCGTCTTGTTCTCTGTGCCTTTAACTGAAGATTCTTTTTCAGCATTTTAATTCATTGATGTAATTTAAATTAGGGATTTAATTTTATATTTCCGCTTGATCTTCTTGCATCTAAGTGTGGAAATATTTGGATTTCTAGTGAAATCTATACAGATTTCCTTTATTTCTAGCATCAGTTTTGCCTCCCAATCTGGCTCTCTATATATGCTATTTTTTTTTTTAACTGTCTTGACCTCAAGCAACCCAATAGCCGCTAAAGCTATGGCTTATATGATGTTGTTAACTTCTGTGATATTTTCCGGTGGTGTATCTGCTAACAGTTTTTCCAGAGTAGCGTTGTATATTTGCACAATGTGCTTATTGGACTTTGTCATATGAATTTTGGGGATCTGGTATGTGTCTGACAATTGTGTGAGGGTTACTCTGCTGAGTACTTGAATGACGTGGTTTTTCGCTTGGGTAATATCAGTTTTGTGGTTTTCAAGAAAATCCAACTTAATGTAGTTGGAGTCATCTTCAGTGGCATCGTCTGGATAAAAGCAGGCTATATCACAGGTAGATTATTCGACTTTATTTCCTGGGAGGTTATTTCGTATTTCATTTGGTTTACCTCATCCTCTGTCATATTACTTATATTTACTTTCATCTATTTAAGGGATGGGTTATATTATTCTATCTTATATCTAAGTAGCAGCATGGCCTGGCGTTGCCCGTGCTTGATTCAAAAATCGTACGACTCATATAGCAATCGCTATCACTTGACTTAAAAATTTTTGCCCTTCCTTCCCTTTAAAGGAGTTCCCTTTGTCGTGCTGATGTTGCTACATGCCTTACTTCTTGCCTATTTTACACTGCGAATTTTTTTCTAAGCTCTATACTAAACATTAAATCTTTTACGAAAACAGAACTAAACAAAATGAACACAAAACGATCAGCTTTAAAAAAGGACTCGTAACTGGAAAAACCGAATGAAAAAAGAATGTTAACAACAAATACTTTTCAAACCGAACCCAATTCAAATCAACGTTGAGTTTAAGCAAGCGAATGAGCCAATTGGAGTAGAGTGCTATGTGAGATTTAAATTTTTCCCACTTGTGACGAATGCAGCTATCGATTTTTTTTGCATGCTATCATGCTAGTTAACATTCCTCTCAGTCAACTGTTGGCTCTCACGCTGGCCAAAATAATATTCCTGCTTATTCGTGGCAGCCAGCTATTGGCTCTCACTCTGGGCAGTACAAAATGTCCGCAAACTACATGAAAACTGCCACAGAAGCACGAAAAAATCGATTATTTCCACTATCGATTGGAGTTGGGAAATGCAATATCGGTTTTGGCCTTCCCGCTAATTTGGAGCATGTGCATGTAAATTTTGGTGCAAATTCTTCGAAAATTGCGGCCGTGCATTCGTTACACACACATATCCTACCTTTTATAGATAGAGATTTTATCTCATCTATTTCTGCATTTGAGAGTGTTTTGTTTCGCACAATGTCCCTGCGGACATTGGCAAGCATGTTTGATTTGATGTTAGATCTTATATCACTTCCTGCCATAGTTATCCATATTTGGTATGTTTGATTCGTAGTATTCTTTGCTGGGATTTCAACTGCAGTGACGAATGATGTCATGACTTGTTGATACTCTTCGCGAGACCATTTCGTTCGTTTTCTTTCTATTATTTGATTTGGCATTGAGGCACTTGGCCCAAGGTTGGGAAAAGCCAGGGTTTGGCGACCTATTGTCTCTTCGTTTTTGGAAGCGTTTGCTCCAGTGACAGATTTTTTCTGTCCAAAACTGTTTCCTCTCTGAGGTACGCGGCCCCTGTTGACCCGGGTGACGACCGATCCGGTAGGAAATTTTATTCGTATTCATTGAGATTCACAGAATTGTGCGTTTTAACCTTGACCGCCAACGGGTAATTGTGTTCATGTTACCAGCTTACGACGACACTCAAAGAAGACCTGAGAACACAGGCAAACAATGAGATTGGTACGGATGGGGAATAAATTCACATATCCACAGTTAAAGTGTTCATGTCTGAGCATTGTATTCAGTGGGGTAGCATATGCGTATAGACATGGCGTTGACAATATTTAGTTTTAAAAGTCGGAGTTAGCACTACCAGGTGATATATCTGAGTCTATTAATGAGAGTTATTCCATTAAAAGAAATGTGGGCAGTCAATATGCCCCATACGATGCGAATACACACACATGTACATTGCATATACATATATATCTACATACATATACACATACATACACATGCATATATACACGCACTTACAGGCATACATTATGCCGAGGAGGAAGAAACGTGGACGGAAGGTTCAACTTGAGGTGTGGGATAGAAAAGAGAAATTAATTTAAAGTTAATGAAAAAAGGAAAAATAACACAATTAGTGAGAAAAAAATAAAAGAATTAAAACTTAGATAAAGTCAAAAAGACTTAGAATGAATTCAAACAAAAGGAAAAAATTTCATTAGCAAATGGTATAAAATTTACGATTCCTTACATTGTGAGAGAATCGCGCAAGTATCTTTCCAATGGAGTAGAGTGCCAAGTCTCTTCGTTTTTGGAAGCGTTTGCACCAGTGACAGATTTTTTCCTGCCCGAAACTGTTTCCTCTCTGAGGTACGCGGCCCCGACGCCAATGAGTGATAATTATCAAGTTTTATAGGGTACCATCAAACCTACTACATTTTGGTGGAGAAGTTATCAAAGAGTTCATTAGACAAAGATTTAGAGAAAAGGGAAAGAAAAAATAAAATTAAAAAAAAATAAAAATAAATACATTTCGGGTCATTTCTCAACCTGCCAGCCAATAACAGATAAATTGTAATTTTTCACCCAAAGAGAAGTCAGCCAACAGCAGAACATTGTTAGGTTGGTACACCTGTAGCAATATGAAAAAATATGAGCAGTCAATATGATCCCTACCCATGCGAATACATACACATATACATTGTATGTACATACATATCTACATACATTGGGTAACTCGATGTGGTGTAATGGTTAGAAGGTTTGTCTTGCTAGATCAGTTACGCCTTGTGACACATCTAAACTGGCCTTCGAAAATCACTATATATCTACATATACATACACACACATGCATATAAACACGCACTTAGAGGTATTCATTACGCCGAGGAGAAAGAAACGTAGACGGAAAGTTCCACTGGAGGTGTGGGATAGAAAAGAGAAATTATTATTTTTATTATTATTATTATTATTATTATTATTATTATTATTATGTAATATAATATCATTTAAAGATATAAGCAATCACTGAAGTCTATATCTTCTATAGATCTATACTATGTTTGTTCTTTTACCTTGTCCCTGATCTGCAATCTGTTTACAGAAAATCATTAAGCAGGTCATGCATTGTTTGCCATTGCACGTCTTGTGTGTGGAAAATTCCCCAGACTTCTTTCCTCATTAAATCTCCGGGAAATCGCAACGTTTTGTTTGTAATTATATGTCCTTCCCATTTTATTTAAAATTTCCCCGTAACTGACATGTCCGGATCATTGTACCTTGAGCATCTTACTGAAAAAAATTTTTGCCTCAATGCATTTGCTTAAAAACTTGTTCTTTCTGAACTTCGTATGTCATATAAAGTCGGTGTCTTCCGTTTTCAATTTCCTTTAAATTTTGTTCCATGAATTAGTTTCGTTTATCGCTTACAAATCGTTTTATATACTGATATCAATGTGTTTATTCTACTGCGTACTACTTGACATAGACATTTTTATGGGTGTTTTATTCTAAGTTAATATTGTCTTCAAATGTTCTCGACATCATTTGAAGAATTGTCGCCAGTTTTCCTGTGAGAGTTTACCTCCAAGTTACTGATCCTTAAGGTCAAATATTTCAAGAAATAATATAGGAAAATCTTTTATGTATACAGAAAAGAACCAATAAATTTATCGATTGTATAAGTCAGCTACCTTTTTTTGACTTCACTAATTACAGGTACACTGTTCCTAATACAATTTTTTTTATATTAGGAAGTATACATTAGATATTTACGAATAAAGATGTTGTTTCTATTTTCATCATCACTGGCTATCATAAAGACATAAATATATTCTAACTTCAACTTGATTTATCATATTTCCTCTTTCCAGATTTGATGAAATGTTTTATTTATATACAGCTTTCGTTCAAAATGCGATACTTTAAAGTCGTGGTAGGTGCATAATAAGTGAGTCATAAGTGTTTATTTAAGTGCTACTCTAAAATCTGTTACATTACAATACGGAATGTGATGATTCGCTCAAATAGTTAATTCGACTTACTACTGGGCCATAGAATTTAAACAAGAGATGGTATACAAGTACCTAGCTCTTCCTCTAGAAGCTAATAATGTAATCTTTAGAGAACTACATTGTACTTAATGTCGGAAGTAAATTTGTCGAAATACGAACCGATAGTTGCTTTTGTCTTTGAATAGTCAAAACGGGAAGGGCGTGTTTGTAAATAGTGTAAGTCGATAAGCGCATTCGATATCGATTCTAACAATGAAAGAGGTTTGTCAATCCTTCATTTACAATTTGACATTTTGATGGATAATGTTTGATGTAAGACGAGGCCATGAAAAGAATAAACTTTCTTCTGTTGTTTTTATATCATGCTTTTGTTTTTAGTAATCGATTTTAGAAAGGCGAGATGGAACTCGGCTGATGCTTCCTGTTGGAAGTTAGTCCAAAAGTTTACGCAGCTATTAAATTTGCGATGAAAATATCTGTTGAAAAGTTATAATTTACTTTCATAAATGTTAGTATTTGAAATATTATAATAACAATAACAATGGTACTAGACCATTTAATTATACCGTACCATATACAGAATGACTCTAAATTTTGACTACTACACTCTTTCATCCAGATGTTTTTGCACAGATAAGTGTGTCCAATGTTGATGATGTTAATATTTTATATACAAATTGATTGATTGAATCGTTTCTCACGGTTTATCAACCCATTGCAGGTTATGTAAAACCAGGAAATATTTTTTTTAAATTTAAGAATTCTTTTGAGATATTAATATTTTAATGATACAAGTCTTACTAACAGATTCATGGGTGCGATAGATTTATACGTTTCACAAGAGTATTGTGCGTAAGTGAATATAATGGAACGGACGTGAATTGAAACTCAGTCTCCTATTAATAATTCCGAGCCATTATCCATTACACCACCGGCACACCCAAGCAGGAACCTATCTAAATACTGACCAGACTTACAATTACTTAACATCTGTGATCGTAAGGGAATCGGTGTTTCAACGTGATGTAACCGTAAGCTTTTATATAAGAAAGAAACTTGAACAAAAAAATCTACATATCAAACAAGTGTAGGACATCAGATGAAGATTTTTTAAAACAAAAATTTTAATCTTGAATTGCAATGAAAATAATGATATGTGTACTGAATTTATCATAAAACACTGTAGTATCAATCAATTCTAAATACTTCAAATAGTTCAGTATATTGATCAGTTACTACAAAATTCAGTAAGGGAGCTGAGGAAACAGAAACGCAAGATAAAATTGTTGTAGAGCTAATTTGTTTTTTCAACACAGTAACATACTACAAACTCAGCATATTATTATGAAAACTCGTGACATGATCTTACACATTGTCTTCAGAGGTAATCTCCCATAGAGCGTGATTGTTAGCGTCTAAGTTATTCCGAAATGTCTAAACTAACATCTTTATTCAAATATTTTCCCAGATCTCTAAACTGTTTTATTATCTCGATCTTTTATTCTTAACACGGCTCAGTTACTTGTTTCAGTTATACAGAGTGTTCGTGGAAACAAGGCTAAAAACAAGAGAATAAGATATCTATTGACAGTGACAGTGGAATGAGAAGAGTATAGACCTGTAGATTAAATAACATATTCAATTAGAAATTCCCTAAAAGATATCATGATCGATAAAAGAACGGAGTGCATATCGGCCATTGTGATAGAAACAACAAAGATGAGTACATTATTCAAATGTAAATAATGCAAAATGATAAGTCTTCCTATTAGAAATTCAAAGAGAAAAACAAACATGAAAAACAACAGCATGCGATAATTGTCCATCCTACAAAATGTTTAATACGTAAAAAAAAAAAAAAAAACTGAACTGAGTTTCTTTTTTCCAGGTTATCGCAAAAGACTTTTAGGCATCTTGACACCATTTGTCAAAAGAATCATTACATATTTGAAAAAATAATTAAAATTATAAAATATAATTTATTCTAGATTTTAAAGAACGGTGACAATAAAATATTTCTTTAAACGCTATTTCATTTCATAACTTAGGCGATCATGGCTCTCCACAGCTTCTTTATCATAGAATCTTGTTAATATAGAAGAGTTGTTTACTATTATGTACTTCCCTATTTTTATGTCAGAGTAATTCTTCGCATCATTTGGCTGACAACAAATGTTAGAGATACTAATCTACCCTACTACGTAAGCTTTAACTGGGTGTGTAAGTGTTCATGACTTTTCCAAGGGTATTTCTACGAAAAGAAAGGTAGCCAAATAGGCAGACATTTCCGCTCGCTCTGCCGATTCCATTTCATCCGCGAATATCCATTGAACTACCAAAATATTAATTTAAAATTTACTATGAGTAATGTAAACGATCGAGCGAAAGTTTTACGAAGAAAAAAGACACCGGTAAGTGTAACACAAATCCGAAGGTGCATTTAAATAACGAAAGAAGTTTTATAATAAGTAAGCAAACTATTAAAACTTAGGAATTCTTGAAAGAAAAAAATGAGTTTCATATACTGAATGTGACATTAAAAATGAATGAGTTTTAATAAAAGGTTATGTTTCAAGACGTTGAATATATTGTGTGAATGAACATAAATATTTAATAACAAGTCGATATTCCCTCCTAAAATACGGCTAAAATAGATACGGTATCAGATTCAGTTTAAAGGCTACAGGTGTGATCAATGTGTGAGGTATGTTCCAGAAGGTCACAAAAATTAAATCGAGTACACCGGGTGTAACAGCAAAATTGTCTAAATAGTGTAACGTTAATTGTCCAACAAAATGTTTAGTATCTAAAAAGAAAACTAAACTAAATGAGTATCATTTTGCCAGGTTGTCAGATAAATCGTTTAAACAACTTGACAACCATTTGTTGTAAGAAACACTGAAAACCCTTACATAGTTATCCAGCTAGAATGAGAACAACTTAAAATCCTTTTGTGTCAGCACCACTATGTCTTTCCAACTGAGAAATGGAGAGAGGAAAAAGATCATTCAGGCCTACAGTAATCGTACCAATGTTATTGCTCTGGCTTCCATCTTCATGGTTCATTCAAGAACCATCAAGAGAACGGTGAATAAGTTTAAAAATGAGAGAACAGTAGAGAGGAAAACTGGATCAGAAGGTCACAACAGCAAGAGGGATCATCGTTTCAACTTAGAGCTAAATACATTCTTATTGTTCAAAGTAGAGTCCAATAGCGTTCGAAAAATTTCGGAGAATTCCAGTAATATATCTTTAATCATTTCTAAGATACAATGGTTCAAATCTTAATGACACAATTGGGCAATTGTACGGTTACAGACGGTATTTCAAAAACACTAGTCAGCTCAATACTGAATTAGGAAAGTTCACATGAATTATCACAGTAATTAACGAGGAACTAGCTGTGGTTTATATTCAGGGTCTGAAAAATTGTAAGAGGTTTTAGTTACAGTAATATGGCTTCTGCCAGAGAGTTATATGTATGTTGCAGGATGAGAGAATTAGCGCGTTGCAACGAATATTTCATAAGTACTTTTATTATATATATCGTGATCTGAATATTTTAATTTTTATTTTAGTTGATACCACCAGCGGTTTCTAATAAGAACAACCACCGTCGGGGGCAGTCTGTGTAACAATTCTGATCGTGGAAAGTTGACTTGGTGGTCTGGGTTCAAATACTGCTCGAATCTCCGTACTATGCTACCACCCTTAGAAAGCCAGAGATCTATTCTATCCTCACCACATGTACAAAACAGCAGGGTGGAATTTTCCTCTATGGACATTAATACGGGGACCACCTTAAGAGAACCGTTCTGAATTCTCAATAAGTGGGGAAGATCTCGGCTCGGATTAAGAAATCAGAGAGCAGTGTTCGAATTCAGTGGAGTTTATTGTTCTCCATTTCTCATCTGTAAATCTTTAAATTAATGTATTCAAAACAGTGGAAGAACAACTGGTAAATATTAACTTTCCCAAGAACTTTCATGATTATTTCCACTTTACAGATATTAAAAAAGAAAGCTAGCAATAACCATGATCGCTTAAATTCCGAAGATAAATCATGCAAGTTTCCCATAACAAGACTATTTCCTATCATTATAATGAAACATATTTAATAAACAACCAGAGCATACCTAACGTGATTAGAACCCCGTGTATTTCCTTCTAAAAAAGTCAATAATTAATTAAAAAGGCACTACATATTAACCCATGACATATCTTTCTTACAGTCAAAGCAAAATTCATATAATAATTTAGGCAAATAATTCCTCTGTTCATCTCATTTTACGTGACTATATTATGGTAGGAAAGGATTGGAAATGCTGACTGGAACCTCTGAAAACGGTTACAATAATCCCAAATATTCCAGGTAGATACTTGCAGACTCACGTAAACTCATGACTATTGTCTTTCCTTCTAATTCTGTTTTTTACTCTGTTGTAAGCTGGATCTATATCTATCTTTTGAACTTTAATATAAACCAAATCGATGTCTTCAATATTTAACACTAATGTAAACCCGAGTGGTATCTGCCCTTTTGGCATCAGGGCAAACTGGGCATATATTTACCATTATGACTCAAATGTAAACAAGACTCATATCTATATATTTTTTTTATTCTAGGGAAAACCGGACCGAAGTCTACTATTTTAAACCTACTGTAAAGTAGATCTCTTTATAGCTTCTGTATCTATCGTGAATCAAACATACATCTTCATTTTGGTACAAGTGAGAAACGGATGTCTATCTATATTTTATACTCTAGCGTAATAGAGACTGATTTTTGACCCTAGTTTAAACAGAGCCTATATCTACTTGTTTGATTGTAGTCTAAATATACTTATTTTTGACTCTGGTATAAACAGGACTTATATCTATATGTTTGTTCCAAGACTAAACCAGACCAAATTTTGACCCTGCCGCAGACAGAGCCTACATCTACTTTTTTGACTATAGTGTAAACAGACCAATTTTTGATCCTGGAGTCAACAGGACCTATATCTCTATTTTTGGGTTTAGTATAAACCAGTTTTGTAACCCTAGTTTAAACAGGATCTATGTCTACATTTCTTTTAATCTTAGTTTTGACTCCCGTGTAAAGAGGATTTATGTATTTTGTCTACTAATTCCTTATGATTTTTGTTCTTTGAAATTTATATTCAACATGAAATAACCATTGATAAGTTCATATATAATTAAATAAACAACGCTACCTACACAGCGACGGAAAAACACTTAGAAAAGTGTATTCCATAATAAAGAACGATAACGTTCATATCCACATTAATTCTTTGAATACGATTTTTGGTAACTTTAAATCGATAGAACGGCTGATAAATCAAGAAATGTTGCATGGATGGAAACAAATTCTAGTCTGAAGTTCACCCTCACAAGAGAATTTCGTATGTAAAAGAACTTCTAATTCATGCTCGATGATATTTTATAGCGTTGATTTGCAACCTGAGGGCAGGTGTTGCCATGCATCAAATTCCTGGGCCGATTTCCGTGCGTAGATAATAGTCTTTTCTGTCCCAATGCATCGCTCAAAATGTCTGCGTAACTTTGAACAGTAAATGTTTCTCTATATTCCAACAATTTATAATAAAGGCTTACCCTATAGTAAGTATACAAAATATATTTATAATTCACCTAACTAATATATATAGAAGGAATAATTCAAAGAATATTTTGTTATGTTTGATATATTGAAGACTCCCTTGATTCTGTATGGCCATAAATGTCTTCCGTTTGTATTCTCGGAGTACATTCATATTTCATTCCCAGTTAGTGCCTGTGTCCGACAATGACAGTTGTTGTGACCAAACAAGTAGTATTACAGAAAGTTCAAACTTCAATTGATGAGGGCTTCTGTAAACTGATAGGGAACATGTTAGGTTCATACGTTTCTCTGCAAATTTCCGTATTCCTTCTGCTACATTTTCTTTGAAAAATCATTAATGCTTCAGTTTTTAATTTCTGGTTGATATTTGTTTTTAAGTGCAAATTGTCCTTTTTAAAAACATCTCAAGATAATGCAAGCATCATGAAGAATTTCTACAGTGATCACTTGTCTATAAATTTTCTCGCATTATTCAGTGAGGGGTAGCACCTGTTAGACTCCCATGTATGGACAAATAGTGAACCCCCAAATTGGCATCAAAACACTATCAAAATATAAATACAATTTCATAGTAAAAGATTCCAGCAATAGAGTTTAATAGTAAAAAGAAAAAAAATCTCCCAAGGAAATGAAATTTCGGAATTAAATGAGACGTGAAGTTGATACGCGGTTAAACAAACCAAACCAAATTAACCATAAACATTCAAGCGGAACAAAAGTATATTTCTGGGTAAAAGTAATAAAAATTATCATTTTTCTGTAAATAACGGAGGACTGTTTCATAGTTTTGTGATAAATATGTTCCTGTGTATATCTGAATCAGAATCTTCAAATAATTTATTCTAGTTAAATATAGATTTATATCTATTCTATAACATCGAATTTATTCCAGATTGTTCGAGAATTAGATTTATTCTGGAATAATATCATTTATTTCTTATTTATTACATTTTTATTTTAAAAAATAAATAAAAATTATTAAATGTAATATAATTTATTCTAGATTTTAAAGAACGGTGACAATAAAATATTTCTTTAAACACTATTTCCTTCTATATACATTAGTTAGGTCAATTCTTTATTATAGATATTTCATAACTTGGGCGATCATGGCTCTCCGCAGATTCCTTATCATGGAATCTTGGTAAATATAAAAAAGTGACCTCCCGTTACGTACTTCATGATATTTATTTCATAGTTATTCTCTGTCTCGCTTGGCTGACACAAAATATTAAAGAGATAAATCTACCCTGATACGTAACCCGTAACAGTTAACTGGATGTGAAAGTATCCATGATTTCTCCAAGTGTATTTGATTTGAAAGGAAATGTAACCAAAGAGGCATATATTTTAGCACGTTTCGCCGATTCATCTGCTGCGCGGAGATGTATATGTTAATTTAGAATTTAATATGTGCAATGTAGAAGTTCTAGCCGACGATAAAAAAAATAAAACAGACAACGGAAAGTGTGACTGACATTCGAAGATGCATGTAAATTATGAAAGAAGTATTATGGAAACTAATTAAATCACTAAAACTTAGGAATATTTTTTTAGCAACAAAGAAAATATTCCTGAATTGTATAGTGATAAATTATTGACAATTTCCTTACAAATGAAGGAAAACACGAAGTGACAGAGATTCAATTGAGAAATACTTAGAATAATAAGGAGAGTAGAAGTGAGCAACGAGGAAATAAAATGAGGACTGGGTGAACATTCATATTTGAATTCGGAAAGCGACAGGTGAGCTTCATTATATGGAAAGACAGCGTGCAAAGTTTAATAGACACAAAGCGTATAGAGAGGAGGAGAAGGAATTATAAGTTATTTATTAGGTTGGTGCAAAAATAATGACGTAATAATGTCGTTTTTTGCCGTATTTTTTAACGTCAAAAAACGACATTATTAGGTCATTATTTTTGCCCCAACCTAATACATAAGGCATTTCTTTGAAAGGAAGGTAGAGTAGGGACAGTTATTCGATAGACTAGCAACTGGAAGTCCTGGTGGTCGTGATGATTTACCTTTAAAAGGGACACAGCACATAAATCATGAGGACGAGGATGATGATGATGGTGATGATGTAAACAATTTCATATTTATATCGTTTATTATAATAAGTGTTAAAAATAATACGAAGTAACTACATCACATCTGCTGTTGAAATACTGTGGATGTTTTGCTTCATCTCCTGGACGTTAAATAAATAATGATGTACAGCCAGTGAGCCCCTAGTTACGATAGTTTTGAATGGACGACAACTTATTAGCGAATAAATATCATTGTTCAAAGTAGCGTTCACTAGTTAATGGTCTGTGCTAGATTTCATCAACTCTTGCATATGTCAAGAGAAATTTCTTAGCATATTTTGTTAGCGAATCATTCCATACCACTTCCCAAATGAATGTAATAAAACAAATAGCGCCTTTGGTCCCCCGTCTAAAGGCCAGTTCTGTGTCGATTATGTTGGAACTATGCTGACGATACAGAAAGTCATTATTGGTGTAATAATGGCCCTGATCAACTTTAGTAAGTGTTCCAAGAAGCAAGACTGAAAATAAAACTTTCCAAAACAGAATATTTGATTTGTCATTTGAATGAGAGTCGTGATGGTACACAAACTAAAACCATCATAAAACCATTTAGAATATGGAATTAATGAAATAGTTTATTGTATGGATAGTGTTTCTCCGATTATTCATTGTGCGGATAAATTACAATAAAATAGTAAAAGATCTAAGGATAGACTGGATTAATATGCAACACCATAATATTCTACAAAACGAAAACTTATAATTCCAGTCATCTTCCCAAGTATCCATGTCAGATCAAGAATCACATATAGACGTTTAGATATATCTAAACTGTATTCTATATACAACCAATTTATCAGATCACCGACTGAAAGGTATTTAATCAAATGAAACCTTAAGGTCTTCACTAAGACACTGCTTTATCACAATCCATAGTCAGTCGCTAAAATATGACTAATATTAGGTTGGTGCAAACATAATGTCGTTTTCTCACATAGTAACATATGTGAGAAAACGACATTATTTTTGCATCAACCTAATAGATTTGCCACATAAGTTAAAGCTCGTCTTTTGAACATTTTCAAGAGACAAAAAAATACAATGAGCAACTCATGTAATTAGAAGAAAATAAGTATGTTTAATATCTACATTATCATAATCGGTAGGTTAGGAGTAAGTATACCTTGATGGTATACTGTTAAAAATTAACTTGTAGAAGTTAAATAAATCTAGCCTCCCCAAATAATAAAGCAAAACCATTTTTAAAAGAATGAGTTCATAAATTTCAAGAAATAACGACATTAAGTCAATAAATACCAAATGTTTCCTCTATGGAAACGGTTATTTCACTATGTCCATTATGCTGTCTCCTCCTTGACAGCCACGATTATATGCTGAATAATTATCATAATTCTAACTATAAAAAAGATTTTCACCTCTGCCGGCTTTTTTAAAATTAATTACGTTTTGACAGATATTAAAACTATAAGAGAAACAAACTATTTAGTCTTCTTTTAATTTTTTTACATTCTCCATAAAACGAAAATAAAATTGAACATACATTGCTAGCTAAATTTTTATATGAAAGATTTTGGATGACAATATTTTCAGCAGATTCTTTATAGGCAGGAATATGTTTTGTTTTTTGTTTTTTTAAGTCACAAGTCTGCAAGAATACCAATTTATTTCGCGAGGACATTAGCTTTGTATTTATTAGGTTGGTGCAAAAATAATGACGTAATAATGTCGTTTTTGACGTTAAAAAATACGTCAAAAAACGACATTATTACGTCATTATTTTTGCACCAACCTAATGACGTAATAATGTCGTTTTTTGACGTTAAAAATACGTCAAAAAACGACATTATTACGTCATTATTTTCGCACCAACCTAAGATATATGTTATAACCATGAGTAAAGGTCTTAAGAACGGAACCTCGCTACACATAATGTCCCGTTGATTAGTATGCATAAGTGTTTGATCTACTTCCCAACACACATAGCTTAAAGAGCGTTTTCAAGCATGAAACAGACTGTTGCCACTCGGTGTTGGCCTATGTACCCACTTAACCCAAGAGCGTTAAATTTGGTTCACCTAATGTCGATATTGCTAAAATGGTTGTGATTGAGCATTTAAAACAAAAATTGAAGCCATATACAGGATCCGATTTTATGTGGCTGTATCTGAGATATTCAAATAGTCAAAAAAATTTCATAAAGACGAACAATATGGTTGAATAAGCTCAAACACTACATTTCTTCACATTTCCACTATGAATTATTACAGAGATAATCCTTAAGTCACATATTCAAACTTAAGCCATTTGTAACTAAAATAAAATAGACCGTTCTTCAGAGAACGAATTATTTTATTTAATATAAACATGTCTAACGTGTAAGAAAGCTATTTCATCATTCGGTATATAATATTGTCATTGTGTGGATAGGATGTTTTAGACAATCTAGTAGTTTGGGATAAAGCTTATCGTCATCTTAATAAAGTGTACAGCATCGACAGTATTTTTTGATAAGTAATGTAGATAGTTTATACTCTTGCTTTATAGCTGTCGTGATTAGTCAAAATTTATTTTTTTATCTACACATATATTCCCGGTAATAGCTACATCATTGACGAGACTTCTCTGAACACTATAATTTTAACCTCTTCAAGTCAAATAACTGTCCCTCTTGTCTTCATACACTCTACCTCTAACTTGAGTGATTCTCGTGCCTTGTATTGAGTATATTTTACCATGCTATATTACTTTTCTGTTTTATATATTTCTGAGTTTAACACTTGATTAATTTTTGTCTGTGCTTATTCAGACACTAAATAGATCCCTTTCTACAGCTTATAAACCCTATGCAGGTTATTTAAAGCCATACAATATTAAATATTTTAAACTGTAACATTGTTTTGGGGAAGATAATAATGGTTTAGTGATACAAGTATTACTATTTAACCTATAGCTGGGGAAGAGATGGATTCATAACTTCCCAAAGAGTATTTGTGCGTAAGTGAATAAAACGCAACCAACTGAAATTGAAACTAAGCTCGCCGATTAACAATCTCGAACCATTATCAAGTACCCCACCTGCACATCTAAGATTACAAAACCTGGTATTCGCAAGCGGTCACCCATATAAGTACTTACCATGCACAACCTTGCCTAACCGTGATCAATCGTTTTATACGTGATGTAGCCGAAGGCAAGAAACTTAACAGAGTTATCTGTCCATAATTTTTTTTTTTTTATCTCCGTCGATGCTAGGAATCGAAACAGGAATTAAAAATTGCCAGCTAGACACGTGGTCAGACGCCTTAATATACTTGCAGTAAGTACGTTAAGTGCATATGTGCACGTGAGTAAATGCAAGCAAGAAAAGTAAATCGATATTCTGACAAAACTGAAAGAAGATGATTAAGATTTTTTTGGAAGATAAACGAATACATCGGCGTTAACGAATTACCTGTAATGACCTGACACTCCCTTGCCAATAGAAATTAGATAAGAGACATTTAACTCCGACGAACTGCGACTATGAATTAATGAAAATATCTAAAGACCACGACGAACTTCGGAACTGCACTTGCTAAATTCGATATGGAGATAAATGTGAGGTAATGAAAAGATTAACTATGAACGCAGCAGGAAATCGATGCTCTTCTTTGATGACAATTCCTCCATCAGATAAATTTCGAAATCATGAAACCAATGACGTTAAACTTCGGAGAAAAATAAAATTATATCCTAAATTTAAAAGTTATGTAAAAAAAGAAGTATATATGTAGATTTGAAACTAAAGTATAAAAATTTAATAATTAAATAAAGATTTAATTATAAGCATTTAAAGAAAAGACATAAAATTCCATATGTTGTAGACCGGAAGCCTAAAGTTATAGATGGAGTTTTTTTTTTTTTTTTTTTTTAATTAAAAAAAAATATTTTCAGACGTAGTCTCGGAGAACATCAACGTTAAAGTGGAATTTTCTAAAAAAAAAAAAAAAAAAAAAAAAAATCTAAATATATAAAAATTTCTGAAGCGTCTTATATTAAAAAAAAACGACGCAAAATTTTAGAGACGCAATTTTTGAGACGAATTAAAATTTAGTAAAATCTTTAATTTCTTGAAACGTTTTCTTTCCAAATGAAAAAGTAAAACATGAAAGATACGTTACATATTTTTAAACGATAAAATTCTTTTTAAAACTAACACTGTTAGGAAGGGGAAAATGAAGATTGCATTAATATGAAAGTGAAATAAGTATTCTCAACGAAAAAGAAGTTTATTATTTCATAAAATAAATGCATTTAAATGTGTCAAAATATGAACTAGTGAGCTTTTATGAGTCGTACAGCTTATCTCTCTACTTTTCTGGCTCTTACAGCTCAATGAAAAAATAAGATATAGCATCCAGTACATTCAAAGACAAATCAGTATCCTGTTAATATGACCCACATCTAAATCAATAAAAAAATCAATATATCACTTCTAAAAAATGCGACATGTGCATAGGGTAAGCAATGCTAATATACAGAGTTTTTACTCCCAAAACCAGTGGATTAGATTATTTTTTGTAGATCCTCACACAAGGAGCTATGAAAAATTGGTTGATTCATCAGAACATTTGTAACAAACGCGAAAATATGCAACTCTTCAAGACGGGGTGGGGGTCATTTGTAAGTGTCGACTCTGCCAACAACTGAAAAGCACGCACGATGCTTTCCAGCCAGCATGACGATAAAGAATATATATATATTTGAAAAATTATTTCGCAGTCAGATGAGATCAAATTTGATATACTCGGAACTAACTGTACTAGTAGTGTGTGAAGGAAAATGCCAGACCCGTATGATCCTGGAAGAATGGATCCTTCATGAAAACTTCTAGTTAAGTCGGGTTTTGGAGATGTGTTCATTTACAAATATAACGAAGACACACGTATTCGAAGCAACTAAGAAATCTACCAGCTATCACACAATTCTTGAAGATCACTATACCAGAAAAGTCAACAGTAGTCAAGTTTATTGCCCATAAATAAATAGAACAATAGATAAATATTTGACTAAAACAAAAGCATACTGAGGTCATTTGTAGTCCAGTTAATCAGATGATGCGAGGTTGGACGAAAACTAAGTAGAGAACTGAAGCATCACTCTGTCTCTCTGTCTCTGTCTTTCTCTCTCTCTCTCTCTCTCTATATATATATATATATATATATATATATATATATATATATATATATATATTAGGTTGGTGCAAAAATAATGTCGGTTTTTGACGTATTTTTAACGTCAAAAACCGACATTATTTTGGCACCAACCTAATATATATATGATTGAAAATGGAAGTCAACACTCAGAGGTATGTGGCCTTATGATTGCGTCTAGCATGAAATAGTATGTCGCATCTGAGTCTTGATTTCAATGCTCCATTTTATATTGACATACGCTTTATCTCTGATAATGAACACTTTATTCCATAAATATAGCGCGCTATAAAAATACATTTCTTCAAATATATATATATATATATACATATAAAAAGAAAGAACTATTGTTTATTATTTATTACGAGTGTACTAATGCCGACAAAAATTACGCTTCATTTTTTATCCGCTGTAGTTTTCTTTTTTATGCAGTTAACAGTAGATTATTTACTATAGGACATCTGTTTTGTACATATGTATCTATTTCCTTTTCACTTTTCACTTGTAATGTCTAATGATCTAATCTATAATACCATTTCAATTTTGGTGTAACTTCGATCATCATGGAGTTTCATGCACCGGTAAACTATTTGGGTATATGGCTCTTTTTTTTTTTATTGGGGTAAGAAACACTCTCAGCACATATTATCCTGTTCAGAGTTCCAAAATAATACTTCATGATCGTATACGATATATAAATATATATATATATATATATATATGTATGTGTGTGTGTGTGTGTGTATGTATATATATATATAATAAGGATCTAAGTACATCAAATCGTCTTTAAATTAAGTGGCAGCAGAAGAATTATCGTTGAACATTTAAAAGGTAATCTTAAACTTTAATTCAATACTTAAATGCATCGATCAATTTTGAGTACCTTTGTAGTTTATTGATGCCTATCACATCTACTCTTCCGTAGATATTGTGATGATGGCCAAACTAAGAGTCCGCCACAGGAACTAGCTTAAATGATTAAATGTCGCCTGATAGGGCGCTTTAAACTAGCTTCAAATTTTAGGTAACTTAAAATTTTAAGCTAGCTGCAATTTTGGATAAAAACGGAAAGTAAGTGTTACTTCCCTTGAACCATGAAAGCAACGTTAATGGCTAGTATAATATATAAATATATATTTTTAACCTCGCATAACCTGGCAATCCTGTATCTGAGCTCAATAAAAATCGTTCCCTGCGCCAAACTTTTCTAGGACTTTTTAATGAATTATGAATCAGTAAAATCGAACTGGTAGAAGCGGAGTAGGTGCTTGCACGAGCACAAACACACATACACTGTACTTTATATATAAGATATATGTATTTATCTCTCTGTGTCTTTTTATCATACATTTTACTTCCTTTCAATCGGACATATTACTTCGATTACAAACGCGATATTATCTTTTAGTGTTATTCCTTTTTACAAATATTTTTAATTGCACATTCACTCTAACCATTCAATCTGTATGCACTTTTCAATCTCAAGCATTTTCCCACTGCCTCGAAATATTATGACCAATTTATTTTTTATATTTTATTTGATATAATTATGTGTTCTCTATCCACTAGGCGCGCACAAGCAACACATCCACTGTAAAGATTCAATTAGAGTTTGTTTATTTTTATATTTGGTTATCCTAATTGTATGATATCCTGTAGAAGTCATGTAAATCTTTATTGAATAAATATAGAAAAAATGGGCCCATCCCAAGAACGTATGAATCTCTTTCATGGAATGTTACAAACAAAACATCATTTGGATATAATGATTTTATGCTACGTTAACTGGGCAAACCGAAACACGATGTATCTTTGTGTATCTATCGCCATTGCGCAAAACCTATTCCCAGAAAACCGGGTTATTTTATCATGCAATGATTGTCTTAATTCATTTCATGCTCAACAGATTTGTACGACCAGTTTTCTGAATTTTAATAAGATATTTCTTGGAATGGCTCGTTCTTAAAAAAAAATAAAATCAGTGTACTTGGGTATTCTGCTCTGAAACTGGTCTCATACAAGTAAATCTCAACATCTTTCTGACAATATGTCAGCTAGTATATGTTATAACTTACAAAGTTGATTTGTTGCTGACCCTTCTGCCTACCGGGCTGTTTTTTATATGGTTTAGTTTGATCATTGTTTTGATTCTCCTTCCGAGAACAATGTATTATACATGATGATATCAAATACATATTCCCTGAAACTGTCACCAAATATTATATACTTCACTTCTGTTCTTATAATGTAACTATAGAATTATATTGTCTTTAGAGGAGATCAGTTTGTATCTAAAACAACAGCAACAGACAAACGTTACATTTGCTAGACAATTTAAGACAGAATGTATCTTAAATAATTACCCTTGGGCTGTACTTCACGTCTGGTGTTTCTGATATATATCTAAACATTTTTTAAAAATCTGCAATTATACTGATCCTGACCTAGCATCTCAGCTTCAGTAACTTTCCTAATACCGTAGATAGCTTACCTATATCTTCTTTTATAAATATTTTTATGGTAATTTTTTGATTACATTTTCATCTTTGGCGCTTTAACTTCACAAATTTAAGCACAGTACATAATTTCACTTTTGCAATTGATAGTTGTAGCCGTAACTTTTCTTCTAATATATTCTTCTCCCGTACATCACTAATTGATCTCTCTTCCGACTTCTTGATTTCGTGTCGACTACAATCTTGATAATTCGGATTACTAACACAAAAACAGAAAATGTCTCATATCGAGAATATTTAACATTGAAAAACATAAGGAAAAAAATTAATTATTTTTAATAATATGTGGAAATCTCCGCTTTTACCTGAAGATGGTCGCGAGACCAGAAACACGTGTAGTATAATTATGGAAAACAAAGCATAATATTTTTTCTAAATAAATCCACATTACAACCAAAAACGTTTGCGGCACCTCTCTTCTATTCTTTTTAATATACATACTTTTCTCTCGTTGGAACCACTACAACCTCTTTCATTTATATATATATATATATATATATATATATATATATATATATATATATATATATATATATATATATGAAGAAAAATATACGGAAAAACAAACAAAAATCCTTATATGCAATTATGCTGTTTTAATGTTAATATAATGTCAACGTCGGACGTTTCAGTCTAATAAACTATCTTCAGGACATATTCATAGTCTGTGTCATGTTGAATTGATAATGTTAATTATATTTTATGAATATGTCCTGAAGATGGTTTATTAGACCGAAACATCCGACGTTGACATTATATTAACATTAAAACAGCATAATTGCATATAAGGATTTTTGTTTGTTTTTTTCGTATATTTTTCTTCATACTGTCGGATCTATAACCATATATTTGCTTACATATATATATATATATATATATATATATATATATATATATGTATGTATATATAAATGCAATGTCCATCGTTATTTTGTAATCCCTTGAAAACAGTATCTTTATTGTCTTCTCTGTTCCTTTCCCTCTCGATAATCGAAATGTCTTGCTGGGAGTGAAATTTTTAGATGAAAGTTGTTTCAAGCATAAGAGTAAACAATAAATAGTTTGAATTATCCCAGGTGATCTATTTATACATATTTTTAATTATTTTCTTTTCTTTTTTTCTTTTCTTTTTTTCTTTTCGCTCTCAGTGTGCAGAGGTTATTTCGAGATTTTGTTGTGAATACATCGTATATTTGAATGACATATAAATTCGGATATTTATTTCGTGTTTATCGCTACAGTTATTCTATCGATCAGATAAAATATAGTTAGAATAATTCACAGTTATAAGTCGGTTACCAAGCAGCATGTTTAGCTTTTGAAATAACCAGGAGTTTTATTGTCTGATGGAATATCTGATGTCCCATAAATATTTGTGATTTATTGAATATCTTTTTATGTGGGGCTTCTTCAAGAAAAGACGATCATACTTATCGACAGAATTTGTTTTCATTAATTTTATATTTCAGTGTCTTCTTGGGAAAGATATTGGGCCGGATACACTTTGATTTCGGTAAATTTTTTAATTCTTTCTTTGATATGACTCCCATTCACAGCTAGACTGACTAATCTACCCTACTACTTTATATATAGCTGGTCGGGGAGAAGAGAAGGTTTTATGTTTACTAAATCTTAATTATATTGTTCCTTACAGATAACTAAAAGCATTCTCCTGCTAACAAATATATTTTAGATTCTTGAGATTGTAGAAATAGTCCTGATATTATTTTTGTTACATTTGTTGAAAAATAAGATAGATTTAATAAACGTATGTCATTGTTTGAAAAAAAAGCAGACCTACTTATTGATTTCAGTTTTTATTGATTTTCATAACGGCTTATCAAACTTTTTCAGCTTATTTGATGCCGGTAAATATTTTTAGATTTTAAGAATCTTTTGGGGATAATATGGATTTACTGACACATGCCCTACTAATTAACCCATAGCTGGAGAGGAGAAGACGTTTATTCATAACTTTCTTACTGTTATCTGCGTGTAAGTGAATATATAACCAACCTTACTGGGATATTGTTCCATTCCATGATCCGCATATCCAAGTTTCAATAACTTGGTATTTCCAAGCGAGCACCCAAACAAATACTGACCACGAAATTTATTATAAAATATACAGACTAATACAAGAAGAGTGCATCTCTCTATATATCGACTATTTTGACGGAAGTAAGATAATAAACAAAATGTTAAAGGAAACTGCTGTTTTATAATTCCAAATATAATTCAAGGCGGGAACATAATGATTGGAATTTTTACTCCTGTGAAATTGAAGGGTTCATTATAGGACCTATTCCCATGAAATCTATTAATTCCAATACCAGCTATTAATTTTCATTATATGCAATTCAGTTTCTAAAATCACCCACAAAAAATGTTGCAGATAAAGAGAGTATAAATTTTCCGGTTATTGAAGGAATTTGTCATAGCTATTCTTTAGGACTTGGCTCAATGATTTTATGCATGGCCTTGAGAAGCCCAAAATGTAGCAGAATTCTTGGTCAAGTATTACAAGAAAAATGATGCATGCACAAACAATGCTTCTTGGGAAAAGATTCCGCTCTATATTTCAGCCTAGTGATAGCGTGATGTAAATATTGTTTTAGAATCTTTCCTACACATGTAACGGGGAAAGCCTATCGCTACTCTGTTGCTATTTCATTGGGAAATATTCAGATAATATCAATTCATTACTTCCATCGTCAGACTTTTAAGGCTATGACTAAGCATGTCATGTAACCAGGTTCGAATGATCAACATTCATTTCATATACCTTTCGTGAGGAGAAAATTCTGTTCGGAAAGTTTCTTCCTGAGAACAACTTGTTTGTGGAAGACACTTCAGAAAGTATGCTTCCTTGATCACTACAATCTTTGCCTCTTCAAATCAGTCGTGAGCCATAGGATGTATCCTCATATCCTTACTCTCTTACGACCATATAAATAGTTCACTCAGTAACCGTATATTTTAGCGACTTTTAGGCATTGAATTGAATGATGTTTTAATAAAACTATTAGGTTGTTGCAAAAATAATGTCGTTTTCTCACATATGTTACTATGTGAGAAAACGACAATATTTTTGCAACAACCTAATATTATGCTGTTTTTTTTGGGTGGGGGTAAATACAGAAGCAAATCAATGCTTTGAATTGCAACAAATTCTAATGATTCGAATTTAGCCGAATTCTGTCATATTATGTCAATTATCAGCTTAATATTAAATGGAAATATAAAAAGAATTTACTGTAACTTTAAGCAGTATGTTTCATATTTAAGATATTCGGACTAATAAAATTAGTCTTTGTTTGGTTTAGACTGTCGACACAAATTCTCATTTTAATATTAAATGGAAATATATAGAATTTATTTTTTTTAATTTTTATTATAACATTCAGCAATATGTTTCCGATTTAATATATTATTCGGATTATTAAAGTTCATCTTTTTTTGGTCTAATATTTTTTCAGGAAAACGTTTTCAGGTTTGCTTGTTTTTTTATTTGGGGCGGTGTTAATCAGAAACGAGGTGCAATATAGCCTTTAGAGCCATTTCCGTCCATTTCTGCGGTATGAGTGCATGTATATAAATTCTATATAAGATATTATATCTGAAATTTGAAGGTAACGACCTTTATTAGGAAAACATCAGTTCATTGACTTCAACACCGGTTCACCTCACCAACGGCGATCCACTAATCCTGAGAAATACCTAAATGAGATTAGCAGCTAATTTCAACGGCTCATCCTTCTTGACACATCTTCCTAAGAGGAGAAGCAAGCCGTAGATTACCAGTAATATCAACACTATAATAAATCCAGACTTTGCTACAATTTTGATTTACAGTGCATCATCTAATGTTAATGTCAAAATCTTGTCAACTAATTATTTTGGTAAACTATTTAGATTGGTGAAGAAGTCTCCAAGATTTAACTAACAAATTTTATACAAATAAATACATACCATCATTATCCAATTAGCAGTATATTCGCATGATTATTTTATTTCTTTTTCGAGCAAAATTAAAAAAAAAGAAAGAAGACATTGAAATTTGATTCGATTAATTTTGTGGTAATCTTTCAAAACCAAGATATTCTTGAAATGGCTATCCAGAGAAAATATTATGCATAAAATGAAAAGATAACCCTAATGACACGTAATGAAATATGCCTAATATAGGGAACGAGAAATTTCATCACAAGGAATGCATCAGATTTATAAAATGAATACTAGTGTTATCATGTAGTAAATCTATCGAGTGATATATTTACCTAGAAAAAAATATGGTTTATTATTTAAGGTTTCATAGAGCACAGGTTACACAGCAACAGAATCCATATGCTATAATTAATTATGTCCCGCTGAGCATCAAAGAAGATCACATTTTTTAATTCTGTTTAAATGAAAAAGGCACTTCTGTATGTACTAATAATTACATTTTTGACCAATATCTATATTTTCTCGTCTTTCTTTTCATACTGTCAAATGTTTGTAGATTGTGTATCAGATGTGACGGCATTTCAGGAGTAACAGAATACTGAGGCGATATTTAAGACATAAGTAATCTTTTTTATCATCGACGCTGGAATCGTTTGTCTCACATGATATATTAATTTCAATTGGTATATACAGTAGTAGACGAAATAAACCCTTCTGTTATTTCTACATATTTAATTTTTAAGATTTCTTCTAAAGCTACATATCTATCTATCTATCTATCTATCTATCTATATATCTGCTTGTTTATCTAAAACTGTTCATATCTATCTGAAAATTTATTGCGAACTTCATATCTATCTACCTATATAACTATCTACGTATATGTCTGTCTATCTGTCTGTCTATCTGTCTGTCTATCCATTTATTCCTAACTTTTATTCATTCTTTCCTTCGTTCTTTCTATTAGGTTGGTGCAAAAATAATATCGGTTTTTGACGTTAAAAAATACAACAAAAACCGATATTATTTTTGCACCAACCTAATATCTATCTATCTATCTATCTATCTATCTATCTATCTATCTATCTATCTATCTATCCCAAACTTTCTTTCTTTTTTCTATCTCTATCTTTCCATTTATTCCTAGCTTTCTTTCTTTCTTTCTTCATTGTTTGTTTCTTTCTTTCTTTCCATCTATCTATCTATCTCAATCTCTTCATATCTATCAGTCTATCGATCTCCAACATTAACTATCTATTTCAGTATTTTTGTTGCATTCCCACGATCTTAGTGGAAACAAAATGTCCCGTGTTGGAACTCCTGGGGCACATATTTTCGGATCACTTCTATCAACGCTGTGCGGTCCACCTTTGTTCCCGTTATAATTTTGTTAGGCGCCTTTATTACGTTGCCATCCAGAAACAGATCTATGTTTTTTTTTATTTAACTAATGTTGCCATCAGCAATTCCTCCAACGTAGCAATTATCCGGTATGATCACCCAGTCTCTCCAAATCTCACAAATGAAACACTTTAAAATGTATCGAATTGCACGAAAACACCACTACTAGGTTTCTGCTCTATGGACACATGCTTGCACTGGAAACTTTCACCAGACTGCACCTAATCTCAGCATATATACCAGTGTAAATCTCGCGCACAGATGTTGCACTTATATAACGGTTATTACAAAATGTAGATTTGGCAAAATTATCAATGACATACCCTAACTAAATTCGACATTATTTTTTAAGTATTGAAACTCTATCGTCTGCCAAATCATACACGCGCGTGCACGCGCACCCACCCACCCACACACACACATATATATATATATATATATATATATATATATATATATATATATATATATATATATCCTAAAGAGCCAGGAAAACATACCTAGGTTTCGCCTAAATGGATCTTCAGGGTAAGCTGGACGATTTTTTTCGCCCTGTTATAATGTTTTTAGTTCGTACTTTTTTTTTCCCATTTTTTCTCGGGTATCGATTTGTTTTGACATATCTACAAATTGTGCTATCCGACGTTTTTTTTTTTGTTTTTGTTTTCAAACGTGTATTAATACTAATCTATCTATCTATCTATCTATCTATCTATCTATCTATCTATCTATATATATATATATATATATATATATATGTATATATATATATATATCTCTATATATATACATATATAAATATATATATATATATATATATATTTATATATATATATATATATATAAATATATATATATATATGTATGTATGTATGTATGTGTGTGTGTATGACTAATGTATGAAGAGTAATATGTATTACTATATTATATTTAAATATATATTACGTTTGAGCTTCCTACTGTATTCTAACCCGATTACTTTTTTTCCTGCAGACCAAAACTCTTTTGTTCTTTGACAGGTGTCATCGCGAATTCATGAATGTTTAAAAAGAAAAAATATATATATATATTAACTTAATTTATTTCTGTTGAATAAATACAACTAAACTTTATGCAGATGTTTGTTTCTATTTGGCTGTAATAAATTCGAAATCTTTTCGAATATAATCTATTTCCGAATAAAATATATCTTCCTTTCCAGCCAGACGTTTGCTCAATATACCATTCTTTAAACTGTATGTTATCAGACTGTAAATTTACCTACTCTCATATGCATATGATTATTCCAACTGCATTTAGCATGTTTGAATAGATTATTATATTTTACATCTTCCTGCTGAAGAGCAAGACTTATAGATGGGTTAGCTGAACGAGTCAGCCATTGTCCCGTCATTTCCTATACATATTTAATGGGGAACATTTCTGGCGAATGTGCTGACCAGAGATGTACTTTACAGAGAATATTGATCAGCGGGGCATTATACGTGAAATTTACCCACCTGTAAATACACATCATCACCTTTTTGCAGGATTTGCAGCAGAAATCATTCAACAATGTTCTTGATACATTTATGACGTCACCCGACGTTGTTCCCACATGTGCCATGTGTGAATGTGGGTCGTAACCCCTGATACTGCAGAACATAATGTCTGAGGTTGAACTTGAATGCCCTTCGGAATATGTATTGCATCACTTCTGCACGTAAATAACAAACACTTACAAGAGAGAAAAACCTGTTATTTATAAGTAAACACTAAAAAGCAACATCCTATGACCTTGGTGATCCTCACATTACACGAAGAGCTGAAGGCACGATTGCTCGTAGTCCTGTTGCATTTTAAATGTTCTCAAAAATTCGTGGTGACACTCTAAAACAAGCATATTATTTAATTAACTTAATCAATTTCGATTATTCACAAATTTATAAAAAATGTTATCATACAAAAAAATTCGTCGCCAACACATGACGTAAAAATATGACCGGAATAATCGTAATAATGAAAAATTTGGAATCCAATATTTCAGGATTGTGTGTTCAGATGTTACACGGAATGTTTTTAATTTGCTCAAAGAGTCGGCCTGATTGCAAAATGGTATGGTATATTGAGCTAAGATTAAATTTGAATAAACAGGCAATTTTAATTTTGAAACACTGTAATTTGAGAACAGTATTTTTTTTTTTTTTGCATTTGAGCATGAGCTATTGAAAGTTAGAGAGTTACATCGCTTTAATTGTTTTTATCAGTAGAAGCCATGAAGACGGAATCCGAAAACAATCGCAGTAATGAAAACTTATAAATCTAAAATTTCAGAATTGCGAGTCCGTAGCCAGCCCGGGACGTTTTTAATTTGCTCCTGGAGTTGGCCTGATTCCCAAATGATACGTTGGGCTACGGACTCTAGGAGTAAAGTTGAAAAGTGTGACATTGACACACTAAGATTTGTATTTATTATATAGAAAGCGTTTATTATGGCGCGGAGAGCTTCTCCGATTATCTCATATATGTACATATTGCATATGCTCTTGGTTATTTAATTAAACTAAATTTATGTTACCGCATTATCAAGCAAGGTATTTATCGGTTTGTTCTTCTATATCCCTTGACATTGTTTTTCTCGTCTGCAACGTTGGATCACGTGATTCCCTCATTTCCTTTTGTCTTTCAGAGAAAAGAATTGCCCTCGGTGGCTTTTTGCATTCTTCCATGTAATTCATTTTTTTATTAAGAAAATTCTCTAAAGACGACTACCTGAATTTGAAACACCAGCAGATCAATTACTAATATAATGAATAACCTCAATCTTTAGCAGTTTTTTTTTCTGATTACGAAAAATATCTTCTTTTTAAATTTTCTATTGAAATATTATACCTTTTCTATTAGGTTTTTGCAAAAATAATGTCGTTTTCTCACATATGTTACTTTTATATATGATTTCTGAATTAATTCATTGATATATATAGCCATGTTATATATCATTTTGAAGCGCGTTTTTTTGCTCTATCGAATCCTGTTATTCGTTACCGTTCTCAATCTCTTAATTCATTTTTTTGCAGGCTTTTCGACAGCATGGACAAAATTCAAATCCCCACGATTTTCTTGTTCCAGTTCAAACTAGGCCGAAAATCTGCCGAGACAGCTCGTGATATCAATGATGCGTTTGGCCCAGGAACCACTAACGAACGTGTGGCACAACGGTGGTTCAAGAAATTTCGCAATGGTGACGAGAGCCTCGAAGATGAAGACGGTCGCGGCCGGCCGACTGTGGTTGATAACGAACATTTGAAAGCCTTAATTGAAGCCGATCCTCGCAAAACCACACGGGAAGTTGCTGTTGAACTCGAGGTCGACCACTCAACAGTCGTTCGCCATTTAAAGCAAACAGGGAAGTCAAAAAGTTGGATAAATGAGTGAACGATAATAAAACAAATCGTCAAAAAACGACATTATTTTTGCACCCACCTAATATTTAATGAAAATTGTTCTTTAATCGTTTTCTTCCTTTAGTATAAGTTTAATAAGTATTTAGTCGCATTAATCTTTTGTTACCATCCCATGAGAGTCGTTCTAAATGGAGAACGGCCTGTAAATCACACAATGAAGAAAATGTAGTCTACTTTTGTACGTCGAGTTTCTGTTCATTTCGCTTAACGCATCTGACAAAACAAGCCTTTGTAAAGGAATTCTAACGCATGATTTGGTTATTTTGTGAATGTTAATTTACTTTCATGTCGTGCAATGTTATTGCTATTAAATAACGCTTTCATTAAATTGCTATTTTGTTTAACTTGTTCAACCGACCATCGAGTATTGTTCACTGAATAATAATCTCCAGTGCTAAACTTGACAATCCATTGTTATCTCGATCGATCATTCACAGTACATTCAGAATAAACTATCTATAAGTTTGTTTGACTTTTTACCTATGAGTTGCATTATTCCATTACCTTTAATTAAAAGGGATAATTTAACCGAACATTTCTCTATTTTGTGAAAATATTATGTAAGAATTAAAAAAAAAACAATAATAACATAGAAAGTTTGAGGTTTTTTTTTAATTTGTTCCAATATGGCATTTAACTCAGTAACATAAAATAAAATAAAAATATTTTAAACAATACTTTTTCACACTTTATTTAAAATATATTGCAAGACTCTAAGACAAATATTAAGGCATCGAAATTATTAGAAACAAAAACTGAACTGCTAAACAATTCTGTAATATCTGATCTTGTATATAGCAGGACATATGCTGGAAAATCTTTTCACTGATAAAGAGAATAATTAAGGTTATTATATTGATTTGATTTGTTTATTGATATGTTTTTCGGCTGATCAACCATTTGCAGGTTATCTAACCGGAAAAAATTATTATATTGTAAGAATCTTTTTATTACATTACGCTCTATAATATTTGAAGGAGTGCAAATAACTCGTTAAAAATGGTATTGTTTTTATTAAAAACAGTAATAAATGTATATTATAAATTATAATGAACAGTCGACATTTATTCGAAAATGAATCTATCCTTCTCATACACATTTTATAATTGTCATCCTAATTGTTTCCACTCAGCTTGTATATTTTTAGATAAGAAAGGAAAACAAAATTCCTCATAAAATCTTCCGTGTGTTTTTCCTATAAATATTATCAATTGCGATTGATCTTTGTGCTTTTACATTTTATACATTGATTTCACGATTGTAAGGGTTGTAGTATATTGACAGCTAGATCCCTTTCTTTTTACAATTGAAATTGTCAGATGTATCCGTAAGTTTTGTGCTAATAATGTATTCCCTCCTATTTTTCCTTATGGAAATCTTATCCGATTTGTTGCTTTCTTCTTAACTACGATCTTCAAATATTTAAATACAACGTCAATTAACACCTTCATTTGTTGTATTCTGTTTATTTTAATCTTGTTTTAAGTCACTTTATTTATCATCGTATCTAGAATATTTCAGCTTTTATATTTGAGATGGTCATATAAACAGTTTATGAAATTATATTTTATTTATAAATAAGTAAAACGTTTTCATTCTAGATGCAAATTTTCATTTAATTCTCGATATAATTGTTGACACATTTATTCCGATGAACTAAATTCCTTTAATCCAACGTTAGTAAAATACACAGAAAACGATGATTAAAATGTTTGTTTTACTATTTATTTTCACCTCGGGTCGTTCCACGCTAGTAATCTCCATTGCAACCTGAGATTTTTATTTAGGCGCGAACATCAACTTCTCGTAATTTAAAATATGAAAAGATCTGTAACCATCAGGCCAACCAATTTTCCATTTTTTGGTGAAATTTCAACGTCGACTTCACTTTGAGATTTTAAAAAACATTTTCGTGAATTCATAAATCAGTATCAATAATTTCGCATAATTATTGAGTTGATTTTTCTCACAAAATGTATCGTTTATATTCCTAATGTATCGTTTATATTCCTATATGTATTGTGCCGTGACAACACGTACAGGCACACTCACACACACACACACACACACGCACGCAAACACACGCAAACACACACACACGCACGCAAACACACACACACACACACACACACATATATATATATATATATATATATATGCACATACACACACACATACATATATTTATATATATATACATGGGGAAAACAAATATTCGTACATATAATTCTTTTTCACACAACCACGCACACAAATATACACACACACACATACATACATACATATATATTAGGTTGGTGCAAAAATAATGACGTAATAATGTCGTTTTTTGACGTTAAAAATACGTCCAAAAACGACAATATTAGGTCATTATTTTTGCACCAACCTAATATATATATATATATATATATACATACATTAAGAAATGGACAAAGTCCGACAATTTATTTATTAAAGACATTTTTTATGTTTAACGTTCTTTTTATAGATAAAAGTATATAAGTAAATGCTCTGTTTATAACAAACAGTATTAAATAACATTTACCGGCCTGAATGTCCGAGAAATTTTCATAGAAAATATTCGTCCTTTGACAGGATTCGAACCTGCATCCTATACGCAACAGTCATTTATCTTGACGTGCCTAAACGCTCGGACAACAAATGTTCGTTCGGTTGGCCAGGTCGAATTTACTGCTTATAAACTTCAATCTTCCATGAATCTCGTACATTCATAACTGCTCATGGCGTATCAAATGTAAACAAATGACGTTATACATTAAGAAATGGACAAAGTCCGACAATTTATTTATTAAAGACATTTTTATGTTTAACGTTCTTTTTATAGATACAAGTATTTAAGTAAATAATATTAATACCTTGTGGCCAAATGTCGTTAATATATATATATATATATATATATATATATATATATATATATATATATATATATGGGGGAAACAAATATTCGTACATATAATTTTTTTAAAAATTATTGTATTTACAACTTTTCGTATAATTAACTGAGCACAGATGCATAATACATAAATATGCATAGAAAACAGAAAAAAATTGTCTTAACAGAAATAAATTACATTTATACATTTTAATAGGTGGAAAATGTATTAGGTTGGTGCAAAAATATTGTCGTTTTCTCACATATGTTACTAATTGAGAAAACGACTTTATTTTTGCACCAACCTAATATTTGTACAATACAAAAAAGAATACATCTTCATTTTTATACTTTGTAGAATAGCTATTATTTAATTCTACGGCAAGAAACCTCTTTTTGTAGTTCTCAATTGATAATTTGCTAATTTAACTTCTTATTGTGTTTCCTTCCTCTTCACATATGCTCTTCAGATACGGGATCTTTGTTGAAGCTCTCGATTGGATTCGAATTTTCACATAAAGCCACAATTTCTCGATTGGGTTTAAATCCATTTCAGGATATTTACATTACTTTTAGCAAGCCATTTCATCGTAGATTTTGCAGTGTGCTTAAGATCATTTTCTTGTTGGAAATTCAAGATTTTCAATCGAAATCATTGAATGTATTACCGAGATATTACGTCATGCTGCGGCATTCATTCTGCCATTTATTACCGATATGTTGCCAGTACTTTTTGCAGAAAAAACATCCCCAAACCACGATGTTGCCACCACAAAATTTCGCTGTTGGAAATGTGTTCTTTTGTTTGAAGGCTTTGCCATATTCCTGATGAAAGCAAATGATCATGTAAATCTTGCCGAATAAACATTGGATTGTGTTTAATTTCATCGAAGATCTTGCAGAAATCTTCCATAGATCACCTGTTTTTATTTGGTTTTTAAAAGTTTTGACTTTTTTATATCTTGCAATGAATGAACTAATTGTAGTATATGAAATATTCAGGTTGTTTGAGATTGTCTTATAACTTCTGCTTTCTTTCCAGAACTTAACAATCAGTACTTTTTGCAAATTTGACAATTCTTTACCTCTTGCCATGATAAAAACCTGCTTGCATAGATATCCAATACAGAATGTTCTGCTTGTATTTTTGGGCTAAAAATGACTACGGATGACGTTATTGAAACATTCTAGAATATTCTACTTGAATAATCTAAAGTATCTTTTGTTACTTGCTCCCGGTGTTGTTTTGGCATTCTTCCATGTAATTCAATTTTTTTATTAAGAAAGTTCTTTAAAGTCGTCTAGCTGAATTTGCAACACCAGCAAAGCAATTAATAATATAATGAATAAGATAATCTTTAGCATTTTTTTTTTTTTCTGGTTGTAAAAAAAAAATCAATCTTCTTTTTAAATTTTCTGTTGAAATATTATACTTCTCTATTTAATAAAACAGCATTCTTTTCTTTAATCGTTATCTTCATTTAGTATAATTTTAATAAGTATTTAGTCGGAGAAAAGAAAAGAAATATTTTAAACTATGAAGAAGAATTGTTTAAAGTATTTCTTATTTTATTTTATTGAGAAAACAAAGAAGAAATTAAAAACCTCTCAAACTTGCTATATGATTATTATTTTGTTTTTGTTTTTAATTCTTACATAACATTTGCACAAAATAAACCAAACGTTCGGTTAAATTATCCGTTTTAATTAAAAGTTTTAAAATCTGAAATCGCCACTGGACAAATTTTTATGCAACCATTAAATTTGATTAATGGGATTTATTTCTATTAAACCATTTTTTGTTTTCTATGCATATTTAATTATTTTGCATATGTGTACAGTTAATTATATGAAAGGTATGTGTATTCATTTTTTGGAAATACAATAAAATAAAAAATTGTATACGTACAATATTTGCCCCCCACTATATATATATATATATATATATATATATATATATATATATATATATATATATATATAACCTGCATGAGCGCTTGAGATCTCAGTGCAGAAAAAAGGAATTTCCTAAAATAATTCCATGAAGGCTATAACTGCATTATCGTTTGACATGTCTTACTAGAAAACCCTTCCATTTCCTTCTCCATCTCTTATCTGGATTCTACTCTGTTTGCTCTGCGAGGAACATTTGAGTAAACCTTTAGCCCATTTTTATCTCTTCTTCCTGTCATCTGCCCCCTCCGCCACCATTTTCTTCTCCTTAAATCAATTCTAACGTCACTTTTATCTTGACCTGTACTCAGACCGACCTTGTTTTCATTCTATCTCTTTACTTTATAACTAGCATTTCTCATCCGCTTGATATCTGCGTATTTGTGAATGGGTTTTCAAACGATCTTTTTTATTTCCACGCTAGCAACCCATAGACTACAGCTGCCATTCTACGAGAAATATACAATAGGTTTGGAAATACTGTAAGGGTGCATTTCATTAATGTTTTTCTTAAATGATTCTCACTGTATTTTATGGTTTTCATCAATTTTCTAACAATTCTATTTCTAGGCTTCAATACTTTTTTAACCTTCTATTCGTGGTCAGCATGTTACCAGAAAGAACAATACCAGTGCATAATGACGTATACCTCTGTTTATGGTTTGCGCTAAGCCCTTCGACAAAGTACGCCAAAAAGATCTGTTAGAGCTGCTCAGCAACATGGATATATTCAGGAAAGATATTAGAATAATCAAGAACCTTTATTGGCAGCAAACCACCTGCATACGGGAAGAAAATGAGTTCAGAATATATACAATAATAGAAAAGGGTGTACGACAAGGATGTGTCTACTCAACGGATTTATTAAATTTATACAGCGAGGAAATTCGAAGAGAATTTTAAAAAAACCTACCAGGATTCATTTTTGGCGGCCACATTCTTAACAATATAAGATATGCAGATGACACAGTGCTGAAAGCAGGACGAAATAAAAGCTACAAAACCCCCTACAGAAGGGAACGAAGCAGAGCGAGAAGAAGGGACTAAGCATAAACTTCAAGAAGACATGGTTATCAGCAAAAGGATAAGTCCAATATGTAAATTACCAGGGATACTAAAATCAAGCAGATAGAGGAATTTGGATATCTGAGTAATGTTCAAACAGAGGATGGAAAGTATGACACTGAGATCCGAAGATTTATTAGGATGACAACAGCTGCATTCCAAAGGCTAAGTAGAGTATTAAGAGACATGTAAATTTCGTTGGGAACAAAAAAAAAACAAAACAAAAACGACCGAACGTAAAAGCTATTCTCATGTATGACAGCCAATGCCGGCTAATCTCCTCAAAGCTGAAGAAGAGATTTTAAGAAACAGAAATGTGGTTCTACGGAAGGATGCTGAGGATATCATAGGCCGAACATGTTTTCAACGTCTAGGTTTTGGAAAGAATGGAACAAAAGGAAACTAATAATTAACATCAAGAAGAAGCAGCAGATATTTCGGGGACACGTAATGTGGCAGAAGGGGTTGAAAAATCTGATGTAAACGGGAAAGCGAGACAGAGGAAACTAGTGCGTAACACACTTGATGAGCTTGAGCCACTAGCTGGTAGAACAGTGTTTGGGAGAAATAACAAAGAAGACAAAACTTATTAAGTGTTACAATGGAAAAGAAGATGTGGATGATCGAAATTTTGCTTTTTGGAATGTTTGTTGGATTAATATCACCACTACTTGTAGATCTCCATTTAGTTTAATACTTTCTGCTCGAGGAAAGTAAATAATTCTGCCGGTATTGAACGATGGATGATTAAACACGGATCTCTGCCATATTTGTTCTCAATAAAATATATTCGAGAAAATTTTAGAACATAGATTGTATATTTGGTTTTTAAAATAAGGAAAAACGATTTTCATTTAACAAGAATTAAATAAAATATAAGTGGGAGAAGAAGTAAAAAAAAAAAAAAAAAAAGAAATTAAATATCTCTTTAAATAATTTTAATACAGCAATGAAAGTTCTATATAATAGATGCGAATGTCAGTATCTCACATTGTCACACTTTTTCAACATTACTCCAAGAGGCCGTAGCCCAACATAACATACCATTTTGGAATCAGTCCGATTCCAAATTAAATTCGTTCCGGACCAGGAATCCTGAAATTTTGAATTCCAAAGTTTTCATTACTGCGATTGTTTTAGACACTGTTTTACATGATTATCTGCAACGATTTTTTTTTGTAGGATAACAATTTTTATATCTTGGAAATAAATGTAGGAATAAGAGAAATTAATTGCAAAATCAAAAAAAAAAGTCACCCATGAAATAAAAATAAGAAATCAAGGACCTACGTACATAATGCTGTCTTTAATGTGGCGACAGAAGAATTATCGTTGAACTTTTAAAAGGTAAACTTAAATATTAATGCAATACTTAAATGCTGTCATCAATTCTGATTAGTTTATTATTATCTATTGCATCTACTCCTATTAGGATGTAGGCTCAATCAAGAGCCCCCCCGTAGGAACTAGCATAAATGTCGCCCGATAAGATGGCTTTTAAGCTAGTCGATTAATATATGCTGCGTCTTTCAGGAGTTGGATGATCATAGCTCGTATCGTTTGTAGCTCTTCTGGTTTTTCAACATCCCTCCAATAATTCTTCGGTTCTTAGTGTCGGACTTTCCATCAAATATAAAAAGGACGTGTCTTCTCACTGGATATATCAATTTCTACAGCAAGATACTGGTAATCTTTCCAGAATTTATTATGGGTAGGGGCAATCTTAAAAATATGCGACAAGTGCATGACACGGTGTTGATGTCAGACGCAGAAGGAAAACTACAATACTAGCTTCACAGGGCAGGGAAGGAAAGCGAGAATAAAGGACTGGTTATCTATAGCAAAACTGCATAATGTATGGTTATATGCTCAAGGTACGAACTACGTCTTGAAAATGTCAAAATTAAATGTGTAATTTAAATATCTTTGAAGAGTTTTAACACTAAATTGACGCCGAAATCATAATCCAGTGCGAAGAAACAGGAAAATTCTGTTAACAAAGAAAAGTGTGTTGAACTACTACATGTTACCGTCCCTCTTATATAACGCTGTATGCTGGAAAGAGAAAACTTGAGGCATCAGAGTAGTGCTTCTACAGAAGGATGCTGAAAATTCTGTGGTAGGAGTGCGGAAAAAAGAAGTTTTAAGAAAAATGGTAAAGAAAAGGCGACATACTCAGAATAAGAATAAGACAGATAGACATTATTGGATACATAATGCGAGAAAGGTTTTTGGAGAATGTAATACTCAAAGGAGATATAGAATTCAGGAGGGACATGGGGGAAGTTGAATCTACCTGACCAGCTTGTCTGAATGGATGACTGAACACTGCTGAAGTTGATGTTGAAAAGACAAACGTTAGTAACTGCTACAATTGATTGGAAGTTGTAAATAATTCTAATCGTCCATAACCCAGAGAGACAATAATTACACAAACAAGATGTTGTTTTGCAACATCATATTAAACAAAATATTAGGCAGGAAGGCTTCATCAATACTAAAAAAAATTATTAACATTCAATATCCTATGATCCTGAAAAAACATTTTATGAGAAAGATTGTATAGATTGCAAAATAAATGTCTAGTCAATGAAGTCTACATGTTTTCATATAAGGAAACGGTTAATAGTCACAATTGCCATTACAATTTTTCTCAATGACTGTAAGTGCTTGTCTCCTATTTTAACTTGAATCCTGACAGTTCCATTATAAATACTATCGGCTTTCTTAAAAAAATTAGAAAGTCCGGTTAATCTGTCTCTATATTTAGAATATTCAAATTAATTTTATTTTTGACTTTTTCGAGTAAAATAGTTGAAATTACATTTTTAAAACTAACATTTAACCTCTATTAATCATCTTATTCTTTCAAACTTTTGTCACCAATATTCGCCGATATATATGTAATGAAATGTTTGCTGATAAAATGATAATATGGTAATTGAATGTTCATTATATGACATATTTTCGCGCAAATGTTTCGTCAATTATTCCCCGGTAGTCTGTGGTACAGTCTCAGTCGTCATTGCCCTCCAAGCTGCTGCGATCTGTAAAAGAGTCTACCTAAATTATCTATTGAGCTTTGATCTACGAATGTAAATCAGAAAGAAAAGTTGATTAAATAAAAAGCAACAGGAATGTTTTGACGAATGACACCATGTATGCACACGGGTAGCTAGTCATGCGCAGCATTCTATCGTTCAGTCTGGTGGCAGGGATCAACTACATCAAAGAAATGGTCATCCCGCTCAGCGATCGAACCATCGAGAGACAATGCGCCGTAGACCGCTTTCTATGTACAGAAGACTCCTAACCTGCGGAAATCGATCGCCGGATGTTGGCGCAGTATGGAGCACTCATGATCAATCAACAAAAGACGTATGAAAGGTTAGAATGCTTTAAAGCAAGAAAAAACAAAGTGTAATGGACGAAAGCTGATCTAGTCGCCAATCAACATCGCGTGCGGAATAACACAGAATACCAGATGCTGTAAGTCAGATGCTCGGTTAGTGTAAAGGATAATGGCTCAGAGTGAGAGATTTGAGAGCTGAGTTCGAATTCTAGTCATTTACTTACTCTCAAAAAATTATGACTTCCGTTCTTCTCCACCCAGCTATGTATTAAATCATAGAACTTTTACTTCGAAATTATTATTATCTCTAAAATGTGTAACACTCGTAAGAAAGAATTATTCTTACAATCCGAAAATATGTTTCGGCTTTAAATAAGCTGCAAAGTTTGGTAAGCCGTAACAAACAAAAAAAATCAAATCCCTCATTAAATTATATTTTTGGAAATACATCTGTATGTTCTGAAGGCTTTTGTGAGTAATTGTTGGCCAGAAGTCCGAAAAAAATGCAGTTTTCATGTTTTCTGTCATTTAAGTGTTTGTTGAATACTTATATCGAACATGTTTAATTTTGTCAAACCGAACACGGAAAACCAGTCGCAATGGCGAATATACAGCTTTTCAAGTACGTAATAACAGTACTTGTAAGATTTCTATTCAAGCGGTTTAAGAGAAAAATTTCTAAAATCATTTTCTAGTTAAGAATTCATTTGCCTTTAGCGAAACATTTAATATTTCTTCTTGAAAATGTGAATGTATATGTGCGCCTGCACAAGAAAGCTTAACCCATATATATTTCTCTGTGAAAGAAATCACATGCACGCACACGCTTATGATATATATATATATATATATATATATATATATATATATATATATATTGTATGTTTGGGGAGCAATTGCTTTTTTATACAAGTTTTATTAAAGACTAACAAGACACTGCGTTTGAGCTTTTTACTTCATTTTACTTGTGTTCGCATAAGTGTTTTCTTTTCTGGACATAAATTGCGAAAAAATTATCTAACTGCTCTGCATATTCGATCGCTTTCGGTCTATTGTTTTAGCGATTTCAAGGAAGATTTTTATTTGTAACTGAATGTAAGCTTGTATGTATATATTTAGAGTTATAGCAATGTTTTATTTTCCAAACACGGTCAGCACATTGTAGCCATGTTCATAGTCGATTTTATCGAAAGTTGGCCTTTTCTTTTTTATATATATAATGTTGTGAAACTTCCCCTTTTTTCATAATTACAAATAAAGCTGTGTTACTTCAAAATTTCATGGAAACTTGATGTGCATTTCCTTTCATAAATGATGAAATAAAATATTTGAAAGAATGTACAATGATGCCTGCAACAAATTTTTTATTTTAATGTCAAACAATAATACAATAAAGAACAAAAATATTTAACACAGAATAAATTTATTACAGTTCTTGGCTCATTAAAGAATTGTGTAGCTTTTATTCTTGCTTATTACCTTTAATCTCTTTTGACATTTCCTTACAAGATCACTATAGACACTGATCGATATTTTGTTCCGTTCTTCCTTGCCAGAAGCTTCTTTCTCTTACTTTTTTCTCACAAATATACCCATAAATTTTCAGTGTAATTTATGTCAGGTCGTTGTCGGGGGTACTCTAATATTTTAATTCTTTGTCACTTGAGTATTTTGTAACATTTTGCGACGTGTGACATTGTCATGTTGGAGTCTCCAGTGACGCGCCAAAGACAGCTTTCGTTCATTTTGTCCAATATTATTTTTAAGAATAACCACATATTTCTTTTTATCCAGGATTTGTTGTATTCTTACTAGTTGTACTGGCTCAGAAGCAGCAATTCCCCACCCCCAGAGCAGGATTCTCCCACCATTGTAATGGGGGTATGTTTTGGTTTACGTGATTTATTCACTTTTCTCCATACATAAAAAGAGACCAGTGACCAAATGATGTTTGATTTCATCTAACCACAAAAATGAGTTCCAGTATTTATTCCTATGTTCTTTGTTGTTAAGAGAGGATTCTTTCAGACATCACTAATATTTCTCCTTTCCATTCTCTCAGAAAGTAACCATTTTCTTCCAGTCTTTAATTGATTCTCAGCACAATAATCTTCATTGATAATGCAGCAAACTTTCGATCTAAGAACATTTAAACGCTTGGAAAGTGTTGTATATCCAGCTACTTGTTCGTACACACCAACTATCTACATTCGGAGCTTATTATCGAATTCAGCCGTCTTCGCCATGGTTGCAGAACAAATGAGTTATCGCAGTACTGGACACTGTCATATTGTCTATTTTATTAACTTTTAGAATGCGATAGTCAATAATATTTCATTTTCAAAGGGTATTTGTATTAAATGTCAAATTAAAAAAAAAAACAACAGAATAGAGCAATATTATTTCATAATTTAGGGGGTTAAGCGAATAATTTTGGAGAATACCAATTTTTAGAAAATCAATAATTATGACTACACGAGAACAAAATTTCTAAACATATACTGAATTATTCAAAACTAAATATGGTATCAATTCTTTATCGTAAACTTGGTATGTACTTGAAAATATTCGCATTTCCAGAGAAAATAGTTAATAGGACGAATAATTGTATCCATATATACCATAATTAATTAATCGTGTCTAGAAGAATCCCCAAGACGGTCGCTTCGTCCTATTTTGGGGAGTTGTCAATATTGTGAATCTGACACCGAGACTCGAACCCGGGTCGTTATGGAGCAAGCGTCATACCAAATTGTCTCAGTGACGCATAGGTAATAGTCTTGGATAAGTCACACGGCAGAATTTGTGAAGCGCTGTCGCTATATCGAGGTTTATATTCTGGTTTGCTATCTCTACGTAATCAAGACAGGTTTGTCCAGTGTTATCTCGCTTGCATCGTAACGTTCCGGGTTCGGTTCTCAGCAGTGGATGCGCAATGCTGTTTAGTGCTAAAAATAGTCCGTCTAGTGTATTTTGTTGGGGATTGTTCTAGACTCGATGAATTGAATACCTCTATTCAAATCACCCTTTATAAATATGAATTACAATCGAAATATGGATGCTATCCTGCGTTTTTTTTTTCAAAGAGACCTATTGAAATGAGATAATTTTTTATTTGTTAAAGTAAAAATACAATTTCAGTAATCACAGTGTATTTTCTTTTATTTTGACAAAAAATAGTTGTTAACTTTAAAAAAAATATAACATACAACGGCAATAAAAGAATAACGAACACAAATCCAAATTTGAAATTTTGGGTATTAATCGTGTCGAAAGATTTAAATATAAAAGCATATAAGCTTTTATCATTTAATTTAAAATTCATAATTACAACTATTTTAAAGAAATACAGGATGATCCCTGACTTTTTCCCCGTAGTGTTTATACACACACACAAACACACACATATATGTGTGTGTACATATATATATATATATATATATATATATATATATATATATATATATATATATATGTGTGTGTGTGTGTGTGGGTGTGTGTGTGTACAGAGAGAGAAAGAGAAAGGTAGACAGACAGAGATAAATGATTGTTTTGTGTATGATGATTCACTAGACACACAAAAACGCATACACACATCTCTCTATCTCTGTATATATATATATATATATATATATATATATATATATATATATATATATATATATACATACATACATACATACATACATACATACATATATATATATATATATATATATAGAGAGAGAGAGAGAGAGAGACAGACAGAAAGAGAAGAGTGAGATAATGAGATACAGAGGGACAGAGATATAAAAACATAGATAGACAAAAAGATTGACTCTCCTAATGTTTAGGTGATATTTTCTACACTTCTCTGGAATAAATAAAATTTTCATTTATTAAAAATTATCAAAAATAAGACTGGCATATTATTCAAAATAATCCATATTGTTACATATAATTTTCAGAAGATGCTTTGTCGCAACATAAAGAATGACGTCAGATTCTAATGGAAAAATGCATCGATGTTTTAACGCCGTTGTTACTATTTCGGAATTCCTTTAATTCGGAATTCCTTTAATTCGGAATTCCTTTAATTCGGAATTCCTTTAATTCGGAATTGAGCGACAGGCAAATATGGCAGCAATTTACAATGTCCACAAAAATTTTCCCTCGTTATTCGTTCAGCATATTATATGATCAATCAGTTCCCAGAAAACAACGCCAGTCATCAAGAAAGAAGAACGTGATTCCTATGTAAGTTTAGTTTCCAAGTTAGTTTGCTCATCTTGTGGACACACAAGCATAAATTTTAATCCCATCAAATTATGGTGTCTATACATTATATATGTGGTTCAAATAACTTAGAAAGCTTACAATAACATAATGTTGAAACACCGGCTCCCGTACCATCAGCAAAGTTAAACAACGCTGACCCTGGTCAGTACCCAGATGGGTGACCGTATATCAGGTGAGGCAAACTTGGATGTGTGGATGGTTTCATGAATAATGGCTCTGAATTGTTAATCGAAGGGCTGAGTCCCAAATGCCGTTGTGTCTATTATATTCAGTTACCTGCAAAAACCCCTGGGAAATGTATGCATCAACCGTTTCCCCCGATACAGGTTAAATAGTAATTATTTCATCACAAAAAATTATTATCTCAAAAAATGCTTAAAATTTTAAAATATTTTCTGTTCCTAAATAATCTGATAAAAGCTTAGTATTTAGTCATTTTCTCACATAGTAACATATGTGAGAAAACGACATTATTTTTGCACCAACCTAATAATAATAAAAAAAATGAGTGAATCAATCACACATAGATATAATCCAATATGAGATTTTAAATCTGCATCCAAAATTGAATATTTCCGTAATATCTTTTCTGCTACGGCTGTATATCTCGAGATTCTAGAAGAAATCCAAAGAAGAATCTGTAATGTTATATTTCATGACCTGGCATCTCGAATTCAAACACTTATCCACCGCCCTGAGGTGGTAGAGTAGATATAACCCTAAGTTGTATTCTAACAGTTGCTTTTCCTGAACTCCCAACCAATGGAACTCTCTTCCGAGTTCTTGCTTTTTTCTCCCTCTTCAATTTAAATTGCAAATTTAACGTAAATCACAACCTTTGAGGTTTTTGAAACTTGGTCTTTTATTATCCTTTCTCCTCACTAGTCTTCTCATTCTCTTCCACTCACAGTAACACCTTTTCTGTCTTAGTGGCATCATCACCTTGCTTGGATGAAATTATGAAAACAATATGGGATTTTGGTTGCCATCTCTTCACATGTGGGGGAGTGTTAATTTTCAATTTTAGTGATTTTACGGATTGCCGTCAACACACAAACGCACACAAACAATCACAGATATATATATATATATATATATATATATATATATATATATATATATATATATATATATATATATAAATGATAAAAAGGAAAAGAGAAAACATGATTATTAGCCAATGTGTGACTTTATCAAGTCAAATGTAAGTCTTAATTTTGATTGACAAAGTCCCGCAAAGGAAGAAACGCGTCAACTAACGATAGTTTTTCTTCTTATCCTTTTTTATTTGAAAATATTTCATACACACACACACACATATATATATGTGTGTGTGTGTGTGTGTGTGTGTGTGCATGAAATATTTTCAAATAAAAAAGGATAAGAAGAAAAACTATATATATATATATATATATATATATATATATATATATATATATATATGTGTGTGTGTGTGTGTGTGTGTTTGTGTGTGTGCGCGCGTATTAGTGTATATGAAATATTTTACTGGCTCCTGAAAAATTAATTTCAGTTGAGCTCTCTGGGGAAGAGGTGTGGGTTTGTAAACAGTCACTATTATAGCTGATATAGCGAGACTCTTCGACAAAAGCGAATTGAGTCACTGTCGGTCACGGTGTGTGTTTATCTAAAATAAATACGCTAAAATTCACCTTCATCCCTGCCGTGTGCCGACGGCTTAGTGGTAGAATGTCCGACTGATATCCCTTCACTCGGGTTTTCCTTCCTAGCTAGAGGCAACCGGATGCCACACTGAAGAGCTGCAAAGCAGACTGTCTGTGGATGACTTTATATATGTACGTCTGTTTGTGTGTGTGCGTTATTGTGCATTTGGGCCGCAATCCCTCTTTTATACAAAATTGTTAAAAACAACTGAATAGGTGCTGTGGTTAATATTTTTTTAATGTAATTTTTCATGTGTTCGTGTAATTTTTTTTCTTTTCAGGAGAAAAACTGTAGGATGATCTTATGTATCCAAGCGCATTCGGCTATACTTTTACTAAGGATGAATTTTATTTTACTTTTCCCTGAACATATGAATTGTTTTACATGTGTATCTAGAGTTATAGGAATATTTTATTTTCTAAAACCGATCAGCATATTGTGTAAATTGGGTGGTCTTGTTAACAATGTATATAACATAGATGTATATAATTATTTACGAATTTGCATCGCACAATGAATAATTTATTTATAATTAATCTGGCATTCTTATTGCTTAATACATTAGATACCCATGTTTGAAATATATACCCATTTTTTTTTAGATCTTAAACAAGTTATATTTCATCTGTGGGCCTCTGAACTAGAGAGAATCTAATAAAGGTTATAGGTAAAGATAAACTTACTGTGCTGTGGCGTTGTTTGTGATATAGTTGTCTAACGTAGTGTAGATGAAAAGTTTTTGTTTGTTTTTTCCTGCAAAGGCCAGTGTAGGCGAGTTCCCTTCCGGGGGAGAACTATAAGATCCTCGTGTTCGAAGACCGATAGATGTAATAATCCCTCTTTTAAAAAAAAAAATATATATTTAAATATATATATATGTGTGTGTGTTTGTATTTATTTTCTACTCAAACTAAATTCACTATACGAACAAATATTGGAACAAATATATTAAACATTATTTCTCCGTTATATTTAACAATATATGTTTGAATAATGATCTACTGCAGCTATGGACTAAACACACACAGACGTACACACCCACAGACGTACACACCCACAGACACACACGCAGAAAACAAGCATACTCACAGAGAAAACAAGCATACACACAAACACACACACATGTATACATCTATTTGATATATATATATATATATATGTGTGTGTGTGTGTGTGTGTATATATATGTGTGTGTGTGTGTATATGTATATGTATATATATATATATATATATATATATATATATATATATACACACACACACACACATATATATATATATGAATGCATCGACATGAAGATTGCGTAAATATTTTTATTATAATAAAAAACACATTCAAACGCGCGCGTCGTACACACGTACAAGCATATATGCATATTTTCGGGCGGTAAAAGAAATAACAATGCGACCTGCATGTCTGTTTCCTTCTTTCCTCAGCTGAAGATTGCATGAGTGCACGAAGTTAAAAATAGGAAAGGGCTAACTGTGTGAAAAGATTTATCATTATATTAGGTTGGTGCAAAAATAATGACGCAATAATGTCGTTTTTTGACGTTAGAAAATACGTAAAAAAACGACATTATTACGTCATTAGTTTTGCACCAACCTAATATTACATATTAAGGCTTTGTACTTATATCAAAACTTTTTCCTTTATACTTTGGCATCGCAGTCGAAGGAATCCATTGATTTTCCGTGCTGTAAAGCAAGACTCTCATACAGTGTCTCAATGCAGCTACAATTTCCTATGTGTGAAAGTCATACACGATCACAAATTTTGTATGTACAGTCCTATTACAAAAATGCTGATGATTTTGCGGTGTCCTCACACTATTTTTTACCTTCTATTTGTTTTCATGACCTCTCGTGTTGATCACAAATGATGATTTAATTTGATCTCCATGTGTCAACAGCCTTCTGCGGCTTGATCGCTGCCCTTGGTTTGCAGAGCTGATATTTTCATTTATCAGTTGTGCGTTTTTAGTGTAAATATTATGTATGTGTCTGGTAGAGTGAGTGCAATTTTTTTCTACGTGTGTATACTTTGTCCGTGTGTGTTTGTTTTTGTATGTGTGTGTTTCTGTGAATACATGGGTTTCGAAAATATATCGCTCTTTCACACCATTTATCTTGATTCCTTTATAATTTTGATTAAATTCTGAGGGAGAAAAACTAAATTTTTGAGCGAAGGAGAAAACTGAGCAGATGTTCTGGTTTATCTCCGACGTCATTCCGATTTGATTTTAACGCTTATTAAGGAATTGACATAGAACCGATGCAGTTCTGGCATGAGGACTCTTCAGTTTTTTAATCTGTTTCATCACTGCTTTATTTGACATATTCTTTTTTCGAAATGTTCAGTTTGTCGTTATCGATCTTATATGCAAGCACTGCCGGACTAATGAGTTAGATTTCCTCTGAGTTAATTCACTGAGATTTTAAACATTGTAAACTTAATATTTGACCGCTGGAATTAACATTAAAAAATATAAGATACATTTGTATATGTATCGATATATCAGATCGAAAAATGTAGGAACAAACATATGACAATTCATAAGCACTAATCTATAAGAAAACTAAATTTAAATTAGTTTTTCTCAATTTCCAGTTTTGTGTCACGAAAATCTTAAGTAAATAATTACATTTATTAACTCGATGTTCATTAAATGATTTTCTCATGTTTCCTGAAATGGGGATTTGGTTTTGCTAACCATTCTTAAGCATATTTCGAAACAATTGCCTGTTTATAAAGTGTCTAGCCAATTCAAATCAATTTGAGAAATCTACCTCAAACAAATGTATTTAACTAAATGATACATCTTAAACATAACAGTGTAAAAACCAATAAATGAATATATATATATATATATATATATATATATATATATATATAGATAGATAGATAGATAGATAGATAGATAGATAGATAGATAGATATATATAGTGAAGGTAACAAACTGTACCTATATAACCCAAGTGGATCTTAGTAATGTAAAATATTAAAATTGATCCCCAAAAAGAGCTCAATGTATTTATTATTACAAAATAAATAATTAATAAAGAATAAAATTCAAAGTGACCTCATATCGGGAATAGGCTATTTTGTTTTTAGCTTTCACAGTTAAAATTCTATTTCTGACACGATCTCACTTTACAACGGGGTTGATAAGACAATCGATTGATATATTCGTCTGCCGAAATAGACTATTCCCCGTATGAGCTGATTTGGGATTTTATTGTTTATATATATATATATATATATATATATATATATATATATATAAGAGTGGGGCAAAAATAATGACGTAATAATGTCGTTTTTTGACGTATTTTTTACGTCAAAAAACGACATTATTACGTCATTGTTTTTGCATCAACCTAATATATATATATATATATATATATATATATATATATATATATATATATATATATATATATATATATATATATATATTAAAGAAAAAACAGACCAATTTAAGTTTCCATTATAATAATTTACTTCACCAGAGCCCTTTTAAAGGACGCTGGATCATCAGATAGCACTTCCAAAAGATGAAACGAAAAATGAAATGAAAATTCACACTTTTGATGGGTAGTATTAAGATTTTATAATTTAAGAGAGAGAGTAATGAGGGGTTGTGTGAGAGACATAGTCGAGTTTAGAGAGGGTTTGTATCTATCTATCTATCTATCTATCTATATATATATATATTTATATATATATATACATACATACATACACTGGTATTTAAATGTTTTGGGAAAACTACATCAGGTATTATCATAGCTTTAACGTGCCAAGTTTATTGTAGTTGAACATTAGCTTGCCAATTTTACACTACAAGTATAGTTAAATTTCCTTTGAAACAGAGAAGAAGCTTGTGATTTGAAAGAGGAAGATGACTCAACGAGTTATAGTAAGTCATCTGGTAATTTTCAGAGACAGTGTTCAAATCATCCTAAAGTCGGTTGCTACTGGAATTTCTTTAAGTGCAAAGAAACTCTGAAGACTTCAAAAGTTATACAAGAGAAGTAAAAGAAATATTAAGAGAGCCTCAGAATGCAATCCAAAATTAACAGCCACAAAATTGAGGAGGGAATGCAGTCTTAACAGTGAGGGTAATAGTTGATATATTATGCAGGGTATTACAAAAATAACTTGAATGGATTATAGCTACAAAAAACATCAATAACCTCATCAATGACTATGAACTTTTCATATCATTGTGGCTTCTGTTACTGTTGTGGATTCCGAGATAAAATTCGGTCTCCAATGAATGACAAACGCAAGAAATAAATATAAGAAATTAAATGTATTTACACAATAATACAAAGGGTAATTCTGTTAGTAAACCAGGAACGCGGTTAGTCATCATGGTGGATACGTAATGGGGTGGTATTGCGTCAAAGTTTCTTCAACCCTTGATATTAATAACTACATTTTTTTCTTTCCAGGTAAACTGAATTCTGACCGTTCCAAGAAGACTTCAAATACAACTTGCAAAGATTTCTCTTGAAAATAGACAAAATCTCTCATCGTGGTTTATCAAGTACCTGTAAAAAAACGGTTTAACCCCAAGGAAATTAATGCTGATATAGTTTGTTACATTAGGGGAGGGCGTAGTGCAAAAGTAAGCAGTAAATTTAGGTGGTGAAGGGGGTTGTCTTGAGGTCCAGCCTTGGTTTGAACGTCCCGTAACTGCCACCACCGAGGAAAACAATGATCCTATTATCTACATGGTAATTGACTATGAATGAAATAACCAATGCCGTGTAAGAGTTGAGAATATTCTGTTCAATGAGCTTGGCATGATGCAGTTTTCTTGGTGGGTGCCACGTCTTTTGACACCTGATTAAAAGCCCATCCGCCTGATTTCATCACTGCAAATCTGACATTGAGGCAGACCCAGCTGGTTTCCTTGAGCGTTTCCTAATCCACGATGAGTGTTTGGTTCATCACTTTCACAAAGAGACAATAAAACAATCTATATGGTGAAAAATCTTGTAACCTGCTCCAAAGAAAGTCTAGTTTGTTTCATCTGCAGGGAAGCTGATGGTTTCAGTTTTTGTGGATGCAGAAGGCATTACATTTATTTACTATCTTCAAAAGTTCACAACATTAACGGGGACTATTGTCCCAAAATGTCAAGGCAGTTACGAAATTTATGCTGCGGGAAACATACGAATGTTGTCTTTTTTTCATCAGAACAATGCTTCAGGACACACGTTCTTGGATACAGTGGTTGCTATAAGTGACTGTGGCTTTGAACTACTTGATCGCCCTCCTTATTATCTTGACTATGATCTGTTCCTCAACGTACAACAATTGGCTGGGAACGAATATCGCTTTGATTATGAGGTTGTATCTGCTCTTTGCGACTTTTTGACCAAGTTGATGAAAGCTTCTTTACCGAAAGGATCCAAACACCTCAACACCTATGGAAGTAGTTTGTGAAGGTTATGTTGACAAATAAACCTTATTTGATGACACATCCTGACAATATCTTGGTCAGACTATGAACTTTTCAATCAACCCTCATATCATTGTAGCTTCTGTTACTGTTTTGGATTCCGAGACGAAATTCTGTCTCCAATGAATGACACACGCAAGAATTAATGATAAGAAATTAAATGTATTTACACAATAATACAATGGGTTATTCTGTTAGTAAATCCAGGAACGCGGTTAGTGGTAATAAGATATATATATATATATATATATATATATATATATATAGTCTCGAAGAAGGACTTCATTAGAGTCTACGTGCTTGTAACTGTGACTTCTACAAGCGGTTACCTCACACTATTACTCTACCTCCAACTCAACCACAATCTCTGCTCACTCTCTCTATATTCTCACTGACTCCAGCAGTCCAAGTAACACTCTGGTCGAGTCCACTTATATGATAAAGAGGAGGACCCCATAACAGTTACTATACTCTTTTATCATTCCAGTAAGGTCTTCTAACAAACCAGAACCAATATAGTGTCAGGCTTTTTACCGAATATATAGCAAGTGCAAATAAATGATTCTCCTTGTGTGATTTTCTGATGTCCTTTCGTCATTTTCAGTTTTGTGCACTAGAAAATATGATTTAATTTTGTAAGCAGGCGCGAATCATGCATAAACATTCGTTCGGTTATATTTAGTACAATCAAACTATGCGACCAACTGATAATTTCATGATAAGTATGGAAGCAAATGTTGTTCTTAGAGACCCGTCGTAATCAGTTACCGAGTTTTAGCACTTTGAACATTACTAGTGATTAGTGATATCGATTTTCACTGAGTGACCTATACACTATCTATATTGAGTAAAGTAACAAGGTGTAACATTTACAATCAACCAAACAGCTACATATTTACAAACATCTCTACAGTCACTCCCTAAATGCCTGAATCCCCCTTATAGATAATTATATTCACCGACTTCTTTCCGTAACCGTCCGATAACTCTCAATGGGTGTAGTTGTTTTCGAGTGAAGGCATCTGACATTTATATCAGACGTGATTTTGCCAGAGTTCCAATCAGCTGCTATCAATAACAAACAAAAATACAATATGGGACATTTGTCAGAAGTTTCACCCGCAAATACTAACCAACTGCGAAACTGACCAGTATAATAAAACAGGAAACATTAATTTCGAAGTGATCGATTTAATTTCATTGTATTTGTTTCTAGATATTCATTTGAATTTAACCAGATATTATACTAGTCTTGTGTGTCTGAGCTAAAAAAAACAACTCGCGCTCAAAGGCAGTCAGGACAGGAAACTATAAAGGAAATGCACCCGCTAAATTTGAATGCAGAGGTAAGGCTTTTGATTGCGACAACGTCGATATTTACGCAAGGATTGATTAGCTAAGGGATTACATGCGCATCCACTCTTTTCTCCATCAAATGTTATGTCAAGTTAGTGAGCAGATATTTTATCAAAATATTTGGTGAATAGAAAGGGTGCAAGGGAGAGATACTTTGTAACTTTGGCAAGGGCCTTAAAATGAAATGAACACGGACAGCATCACGCAGAATCCAGAATCTGTTTAATCTCATCAGTGGATGAGATAAACTATGGGGAAAGTGGGCACCAACGTGAGCAAGATTTAACGTTACTCTAGAATAATAAATTCGACCCTTTTTTTTGCCTTCTCTAATAACGACATTTCAGTTTTGGTTTAGTTTGGTTTATTTTGTTTTACGGCATAACAATCTCAATGGATAATTTAGTGCCGACAAGATTATTGTGACAGGTTTGTATGAATAGAATATATAATCTATGTAAGAAATCAGTTTGTAGATCAGGTTTTATTGAGGTATTTTTGTAAAGAGTGTTTTTTGTCGAGAATCAAATGTACTGCTGGTAATTTCTTTTTCAAAAATGTACTCGTAAAAATGTACTTTAAGTTATTTTTACAATAAAAATCTTTTTTTTTTTTTTAATGTTTTCATTGTGTTTTGAGACCACTTTCTTTTGGAATTTCACTGTTTGCTTATAGCTGGGATCCTAGCAAGTTCTACCATTCCGGGTCAGCGTGGACCTGGGAAAAACAGCAATTAAGAGGTGCTTCTACGTTCCTCATATCCTCGCGATCAGAGGCCTTTTGGCTGGATGTAGTTTATCATCATATCCAGAACGACGATATTTCAAAGGGAGACTTATGCAAATAGTCAAAACCGTGGTTTTATTCTTTTAAAAGTTCATATAACAATCGTTGTGATTACATCAAATTTATTTTTAACACACGTAATTTGTTACTATGCAAATAGATTTTGATAAATGGGTAGATAGGAAGGTAGGTAGGTATATCTTTGTGTGTGTTACTTCGATACATCTGCCTATTCTACCAAAGTAACACATCAAGTATCAGATTCCTGATCATATTTGATTCGCCCGTATTCAAAAGTATTTGGGTAGTTAGTTATAGAATTGTTTGGGTTAAGTCGGTAACTGCGGCTATTCTACTGTTATAGAACACCAATAACGGATTCACGATCATACTTCTTTCGGTCCTATTCAAATGAATAGGACTGGTACTATTCAGATGGATTTATTAGGTTGGTATGATGTTGTAGAATTCACTTTGCTACATCCGGCTATTTCATCGTTGGCTTTTATTAAATATGGCACTGACAATCATTCTTGTTTAACGTTTTCAAATGGATTGAGATAGGTAAATATGTATTTGGTAAATATCCATAATTTATCGTTTGGCTAAATTAAACATTGTATTCACGACCATTCTTCATTTGATGCTATCAGGATAGACTTAAGCATGTGTATATGTAATATGTATTTATATAATTTGCTTTCATATATCTGACAATTCTACTATTTTCCTTCCATTTCCAATGGTCAATTTACCTTTATTTTTTAATCCATGAAACTATTTTGTCGCTAAAATTAACAGTTCGACATCATTTGGAAAAAAGTTTAAAATTGATAATCGAATTGACATTTGGATAATGAACTTATTGCAGGCAAGCAAAACAACAGTTACTGCGGAAACATGGTTACGTAAGTGAGATTATTTCAAATATTCATGGGGAAAAATCTATGTATATTATTACAATACTCACATGAGCACTTGGATTGATTGATTTGCTTTTAAAGGCTTAGCAACCTTTTCCAAGATATTTAAAGCCAGAAAATATTTTTATACTGTTTGAAGATAATAAATATTTACTGATAAGTCCTACTAATTAATCCATAACTGAGAGGGAAGAGATGAAGTCATAATTTTCCCAAGGGTATTTTCGTGCAAGTCAATAAAACGAACACAACTGAAATTGGAACTCAGCTCCATTCTCGTGCCGTTGTACAATGCACCACCATCATATCCAAGCTTACAGAAGCTCTTAGGTCACCCATCTAGCTACTGATCTGGTTCGAAGTTGCTTACCTTTGGTTATCATACCAGAACCGGTGTTCATGTATACGTGGATAAATGAATGCTTTCTAAATATTCACATTCACATAAACGCATGTATTAAATCAATAAAAATAAGAATGATAAAAGAGAATTATGTCTTATTAGGCTTGCAGTCTTGTTACACTGCGTTAGTCATGCTATGCGATTGTATAAAAACAGAATAACAAGATAAAACGATCTTTTTAGGCGAACATAATTCGGGAAAGTTTTTAAAGTAGGACTTCATTTCGGCGCATGGCTTCATTCATACATTTCTCGTACACACGTATTCAACAAATATTGAAAATAATTAGTACTAAAACAGTTATTGGATATAGTTACGTTTTGTCTTCTTTATATTTCAAATTTAATTTCTATACGATTTTTGTATTTCTTCGAACACGGTTACGATCTAACTGAAATATACTTTGAGTGGTAATTAAAATGCACCCCGAATATTGACAGTAGTAATGAAAATCACTTGAATGTAAACGTGGAAGCCAACCCGAGAAAAATAACTCAAACTTTGGGTTTTCGCTTTTTCTCGTTGTTTGGATTGGGATAAATTCACATGATTTGACAGAAAATTCGAATCCTGGATGATCAGAGATTTATTCATTTAAAATTTTGTGGAATTAAAAGTTGATATTCAAAATCTTTGAGAGTTTTTATTAATAAAATATGACATTTTTATTGTAAATTAACGTTATTTCTACATATCAGCATATACGATATGTATTATCAAAATGCTCTTTTACTATACTCAAATTATTGCGTTTATTCTACGTTTCCGAAAATTTTATGTTTATTTAAATTTCTAGTTTTGCTTTGTTCGGAATATTTGCGAACAGTAGTATATATATATATATATATATATATATATATATATATATATATATATATATATATATATATGAGCAGAAAACGTAAAAATATCAGAAGGACAGCATAAAAGGTTCGACTGACATTCTTGAGAGGCTGGCATTTACGATTGAATCATGTCAGAATCAGACGTTGACTTCAACTTGTCCAAACCAGAACTTGATATCTTTTTCATGTTCTTCCTGTTAAAGAATTCAGGGTGCCGATGCCAAAGTCAGCGTACGCCGATTTTTGGTTTGCTCTCCATTATTTCCCATAACAATAAATATAAGAAAAGGAGAAAAATCTATGCTTCTTTATTCATTTTTTCCTTTAATGCGTGAAGCATGTAGACATGACAATCAAAAATGCTGATTTCCTGCTCTGAATTGAAAAAAGAATTTCTCCGGTTTGGAATGAAATTTTGTGTCAGTGTTAGTCTTTTCACAAACACTGATTATCCATTAAGCAGTCCCACAAACTCACTATATATCTATCTGTATAGATATAGATATAGATATAGATATAGATATGTAAGAGAGGGAGATAGAGATTTAACTTATCCCTGTTCATAGAAACATGTGCATGATGTCGGAGGAAAAATATTACATGTAGTCTGTCATTCTCAAGCCTAAAAAAGATCTTGCCCGGAGCATAAGAAGGCAGTGTTATTGACCTCAATGTCATATATATATATATATATATATATATATATATATATATAGAGAGAGAGAGAGAGAGAGAGAGAGAGAGGAATATGCAAAGAGGAAGAAAATACGTGCGTATTAATTTTCCAAGATGCATTTTTTGTAAAATGATAGGATAAACACAATGAAACACGCACACACACATATATCACAGACATCTATATATATATATATATATATATATATATATATATATATATATATATATATAGCCAGAAATAGATAGATAGATAGATAGATAGATAGATAGATAGATATATAGATACAGAAGGAGAGAATAAATGTATATCATAGGAATTTGATTATAACTTTGTACCCCGATCAAATTAGATGATGTAAAGAAATAAATTTGACGTGACTGCGATGCGCGTGCAATGCTGGCTTCATGAGAGATGAAATATTACGATGAGGCCTGTACATCCATTAAGAGTCTGCGTATCTGTTCCGTCGTGTCGTTTCGCATCATGTTGCAAAAATAAGAAGACATCATGCTGAAAACTTAATAGGCCCATATTTTATTCCGCTTCCAATGTTCCTACAAAATATTTATCGCTATTGTACGTGTTTGAAAAAAAAAAAAAAGCTCTTTAATCCTTAGCTATCGTGTAGAGTATATATAAAATATCCTTGGTGTTTTCTGTTTTTTTTTCCACTTGTACTTTTAATCAAACCATCTCCAGTGTCATATTTAACGTGACTTATAAACCCGGATGTCTTTGTCAGCAAACGGAAGAGTCAACATACAAATTACAAATAAGAGATACGAAAATCAAGCAAGTACAGCAATTTAAATATCTGGAAAAATTTTTAACATCGGATGGCAACCTGGATAGCGAAATCCGAATCTGTATTTAGATTGCAAATGCTACCTCTCAGAGGCAAAGCGAAGTATTAAGAAACAAGAGAATTTCATTGAAAACATAAAAATATTGCGTAACTGTTATATAATAGTAGCAGCATGGCCCGGCGTTGCCCGTGCTTGATTCAAAAATCGTACGTCTCATACAGCAATCGCTATCACTTGACTTAAAATATTTTTGCCCTTCCTAGCCCGTTGCTGTGCTGATATTGCTACATGTCTTACTTCTTGCCTATCTCACACTACGAATTTTTTCTAAGCTCTATACTAAACGTTAAATTTGTTACGAAAAAAGAACTAAACAAAATGAACAATCAGCTTCAAAAAAGTACCCGTAACTGGAAAAACCGAATGAAAAAAGAATGTTAACAGCAAATACTTTTTCACACCCAACCCAGTTCTGCGGAATCAGAATCAACGTTAAGTTTAAGCAAGCGAATGAGTCAATTGGAGTAAAGTGCCATGCAGATTTAAATTTTTCCCACTTGTGACGAATGCAGCTATCGATTTGTTTTGCATGCTAGTTAACATTCGTGTCAGTCAGCTGTTTGCTCGCACGCTGGCCAATAGAATCTTCCTGCCTATTCGTGGCAGCCAGCTATAGGCTCTCATTCTGGCCAGTAGAAAATGGTCGCATACTACATAAAAACTGTCGAAGAAGGATGAAAAAATCGATTATTACCATTTTCGATGGGAGTTGGGAAATGCAAAGTCGGTATTGGCCTTTCCGCTAACTTGGAGCATGTGCATGTAAATTTTGGTGCAAATCCGTCGAAAATTGCGGCCGTGCATTCGTTACACACACACACATCCTGCCTTTTATAGATAGATATCCGTCGTGCTCTATGACTGTGAATGCTATCACAGATAAAGAAAAAACATTGAGCCAACAGATTTCTGTTTCTACAGAAGGATGATAAATATAACATGGACTGAATATGTGAGAAATGACGAATTTTAGAGAAAATGTAAACAAAAAGGACACTTATATTTAACATCAGTTGGAATTTCTATGGCGCATTATGAAAAAATGGGCTTCGAATATCTGACAGACGCATGACATGTTAATAGGGACATCGTGAAACAACGCTTAGCCTAACTAAGGATCATGTGTAAATGGATGGAAGAAAAGTGTTTACGAGAAATAAGAAAAGGACAAAATTTACTAATGTCTTATATCGTTAAGATTGTGGTTACTAATAATGAATTTTCTAATTCTCTCGAGATCCCGTCACCGTGTGTGTTCTATAATCCGGTAAGAAGACACGTGTTAGTTTTACGACCATTTCTATTATTGTATGTATACTAAAATCATTTTCTATCCGTTTTCTGGTAGTTTCCTCCTAGTATAAGTTCTAGAATATTCTAATATCTTTAGCAAATAAATAAAGCTTAGCGAACATTTCAGATAGTTCTTTCAGGAGAAATTATTTACCTATTGTATAATATATTTGATATTTTGGCTTTTCTGTCTATATCTTTGACATGAGGTATTATGATTATCTACATTATTCGGACTGTTATCCTAATCTTCATTTTTGTTTCGGCCGTTGTACTCTCTGGGCTTCTTCCAGTGATTGCAATTTCGAATCGAACCCTTTATTTCGAGGATAAAGCCTTTGGTTAGATCCAGTGATTAGACCTAAAAAGTTGCTATAAAAAAACTTTGAGAGTAGAGTTAAAGGGAAATAACTGAGGTTTCCGGAAGTGTCATGTTGGAACTAAAACAATCTACTCCGGTTTCGGTTTGAAATTCCAGTCATCCGAAGAAAGACGGAATGTAGAACGTCCGAAACGTTGTGAATATGGCAATGAAGACGATGATAACAGTCTGAATAATGTAAATACTAATTTTGGCTTTTGTTGTTTTGTTAATACCAAAACTTGCATGCATAGAATATGACAAAAACAAATATTATCAATATAACTAAACGTTTATATCCAAAGGCAGAATAATAATTAAAGTTTATAGTAATATTATTTGAAAGATGCGAATATAAATTCGCAAAATTTAGTTATAGACATGTCAGTTGTACATCGAGGGACTGAACAAAAAAACGGAAACACATAGGTTGCTATTTTTCCTGATGGAAATATGACATATTCAAAACTGTTCTGTTCCAAACTGTAAACACATACACACGCTAATATATATATATATATATATATATATATATATATATATATATGTGTGTGTGTATATATATATATATGTGTGTATATATATATATATATACACTATTATATATATATATATATATATATATATATATATACTATTATATACACACATCTATATATATATATATATATATATATATATATATATATATATATATATATATATATATATACTATTATGGCATTGAAAACAAGAAATTTTATATTATGGACCATGATAGATTTAAAATAAAACAAACACCAGTCGACCGGTTTCGTCCCCTCTCATCAGAACTGTTAACGGGGAAATTATGAGGAAAAGAAAAGAAGTCTGTAATGCATGACATGAATGATTGGACAGGAAGAAATAAATTATTATAAAAGTTATACCAACCAAGATGCTAGAAACGCAGCACAGCAAGTCCAAGCAAACAATCTCTTTGTTTACAAAGAGTAGGTTGCCTGAACCTGATGTAAAGCGTCTCTAACACCTTAAGATGGAATAGCGAGTGCGAACTGGCCAAAACAGAAAACCAGTTCACACTGAAATTCAACGCACAAGTAGGATTCTTTATAAAGTGATCCGCAATCGAAGACCCATACGTGTTACGAATGGTATCACCCAAAGAAAATTTTTTATTCAGTATTATAGCAGATACGTGTTGTTTAATTATAACGTCCAACCGCTGTGTCGTTCTACCTATGTAGTCGCATCCACAACTACATTTGAAATGATAAATAACAGAGTTAATATGGTGGAGGGTAGAACGTCTTTACACATAGATGAAAGTACGGACTTAGTTTGAAAAACAACACGAACATTGGCTGCAAAATAACACTGATGTGAACTCCATGAAATACGCTTGGCGAAGGATTCACTAATGCTACCCAACCACGGAAAACGAAGATAGACCGAACATTTACCCACTGAAGCAGATTTAATTTTGTTAAACCTGGCAGTTTCATCTCGAATAACTGAGTGAACAATGTTCAACGGATAACCATTGTTCACAAAAATCTCAGTTAAGTGACTGATTTTCATGTTTCATTTATGTGTTCATTTGACATCTGCAGCCTCTTCACGTGTGTGCCTTTATCGGAGACTATTGATATTTGCAGCGATATGTTATATCGTAGTAATTTGAATCCTCCTAATATACCTGAAGAAGTGTTCGTTGAACTCATGAAATTTGCCACCATGTTCGTCCATTTTAGTTTCGACAATATCATGTATCGTCAGATCGATGGTGTAGCGATGGGTTCCCCCTTGGGTCCCGTGTTGGCTAATATCTTTGTGGGTTTTTATGAAGAAAGCCTTATGTTAAGTTCTGCCCGACCCAAGGTTTACTTTCGGTATGTGGATGACACTTTTTTTGTGTTCAGCCACGAATCGGAAGTGGATCAATTTTTTTCTCTACTCAAGTGTTCATCCTGCCCTTAAATTCACAGTAGATAAGGAGTTCAATGGTTCATCGCCCTTCTTAGATGTTCTTGTTCAAAGAACTCCTTCCTCGTTTATCACATCAGTTTACAGGAAGTCTACATTTACTGGATTATATACTCGATGGGACTTCTTTTGTCCTAAACGAAAAAAAGATTAATTTGATTAGGACCCTGACACATAGGGCCCTAATGATTTGTTCGGATGACACTTTGAAACATGAAATCAGTCGCTTAACTGAGATTTTTGTGAACAATGGTTATCCGTTGAACATTGTTCACTCAGTTATTCGAGATGAAACTGCCAGGTTTAACAAAATTAAACCTGCTTCAGTGGGTAAATGTTCGGTCTATCTTCGTTTGCCGTGGTTGGGTAGCATTAGTGAATCCTTCGCCAAGCGTATTTCATGGAGTTCATATCAGTGTTATTTTGCAGCCAATGTTCGTGTTGTTTTTCAAACTAAGTCCGTACTTTCATCTATGTGTAAAGACGTTCTACCCCCCCCCACCATATTAACTCTGTTATTTATCATTTCAAATGTAGTTGTGGATGCGACTACATAGGTAGAACGACACAGCGGTTGGACGTTATAATTAAACAACACGTATCTGCTATAATACTGAATAAAAAATTTTCTTTGGGTGATACCATTCGTAACACGTATGGGTCTTCGATTGCGGATCACTTTATAAAGAATCCTACTTGTGCGTTGAATTTCAGTGTGAACTGGTTTTCTGTTTTGGCCAGTTCGCACTCGCTATTCCATCTTAAGGTGTTAGAGACGCTTTACATCAGGTTCAGGCAACCTACTCTTTGTAATCAAAGAGATTGTTTGCTTGGACTTGCTGTGCTGCGTTTCTAGCATCTTGGTTGGTATAACTTTTATAATAATTTATTTCTTCCTGTCCAATCATTCATGTCATGCATAACAGACTTCTTTTTCTTTTCCTCATAATTTCCCCGTTAACAGTTCTGATGAGAGGGGACGAAACCGGTCGACTGGTGTTTGTTTTATTTTAAATCTATCATGGTCCATAATATAAAATTTCTTGTTTTCAATGCCTTAATACGCTTCTGTACCGTTTCAAATATATTCAAATATACTATTATATATACACAGACACACATCTATCTATCTATCTATCTACCTACGCAAAAGAAAAACGCAATTATTCGATACTAAAGCAAAGCTAATAATCAATACAAGAGGAAATAAATTGACTAACATTAATCTTGGTCACATGACTCCAACATGAAAGATAATAAAATATCAGATTTATTCTTGGTTAATATGAATCATATGAAGCAATTATTTCAGTCAAATCTACTGGATGTGAAGATAGGAAAAAGAATCTGTGGGGCGAGTTCAAATTCGGATCAAGTTAGCTGAATCAACTTCATAGAAATACACTTGGAAAATATATGAATCCTTTCTCCGGCTGTGTTAAATAGCAGGCAGCGCCACTGACGTTGGTTGAGAATTACTCTCGTAAACTGACAACAATGAATACAGAATCAGTTGTGAATGAAAATGGCATATCCACCACGTAAAATAAAAAGATCTACCAGCTTGAGAATTCCCAGCAGAAAAACTTAGTGTGCTAAGGCACTAGCACTGGGGTGGGGGATATTATGACGGTAATTTAAGAAAAATACATAACTATTATAAAACGAACATTATGATTGGTTTTAGAAACTGCAACCTAAACCAATCAAAAGCATCCCTCAAGTTCTCTCTTGTTCTTGTAACGGCATTCACCCGGGGTGGGTTGAGCCGGCTCCAATATTGGAGTTTCATGGAAATTTGGAATTCACAAGCGGTCCCCAAACCCGCATGTATAGCACATGAGATTTTATTAAAGTGGTGAATGTTTCGTGCAGGACAATCCACACTTTTTGAAGAGCCGATCACAGAGACTTGGTGCACTACGTGCCACAAGGTCCTCAAACGACCCTCTGCAGGTTTTGAATTCAGAGTTTTCCTTCTCCTAGAGGAGTTGCCATATAGAACCCAGTCTGTCCTGCTATTTATCCATAGCTGGAGGGAGAAGAAGAGGATTCACACCTTTCCCAAGAGTATTAGCACATAAGTGAATGTAATGGATTCGATTGGAATTCGAACTCGGCTCTCCGATTCCACAATCTAAGCCGCTATCCACCGTGCAGAGAGCAAATTTGGCACAGAGTCAATGTTACTTGGGTCGATTCAAACATTTGGGCCTCCGTTGGCGACTGAAAGACATCTATTAGGTTGGTGCAAAAATAATGACGGTTTTTGACGTTAAAAATACGTCAAAAACCGTCATTATTTATGCACCAACCTAATATTTTAATTGGTCCAGTCAACATGGAAAGAATGGGGCGCATTCCGTTATTCCTACGACAAGAAAACCAATCCAGTTAAGAGGTCTCACATTTCAAGATAAACAAAGATATGTCTCAGCCTGCAAATCGTAATTGATTTGGAAATCTATTCGTATTTGTGTTTAAATATAATTGATTCGTCGTACTTGTTGTCACGTATTCCGTTTCTTTTTCTTGGTTTTTTAATTAATTCCTTTTTTGCGGGGGGGGCGAAATCGCTAGAGTAACGGGAGGGGGAGAAAAATAAAATGTAAGGACGCCCCATTAAAAATAAGTGCAATTATATAAGCCAATGATAAAGTCTATTTTCAAAAATTTCAAAACACGATGATAATTTCCTTTCTGTCGAGGTATCAGCTCTTTAAATCTGTTCTAGCACGCGTGATACATTTGAAGACTAACTGTTCACTCCGACATCCAGTGTAAAATATACATATATGTGAACATAGTGGGCTCTGGTTAGAGGTAGAAATTGCCTGACGTTTGATGTCAGGCAATTTCAAGCGGACGGCCATCACCGGTCCTCAATCATCTCTTAAATCTCTCACGTGTTGACTCAAACTTGCCATGCCACGGTAAACCGTTTAAGATTAACTCATGTGTGCTTGCGTTGGCAACACTGAGTGAAGGACCACCTCGACGCAGGTCACCGGCTAGGGCCGAAGGGTCCCTGACATGAACTACAACGGCTGTGTGTTCGTGACCAAGGCGACCCACCTTGCTGGAGAAGAACAAGAAAAAGATGCAAGCATCTTGAAAAATGGGAGAGAACATAATGAACACGTATTTTCAGAATCACACCATAGGGTCATTTATGAAAGTGCATGCGTCATTTTAATGAAGAACGTCTTTTCAGTGTCTCGAACATTTTCTCTTAGATCATATAGTTTATCTTTCCATTCTTCGGTTGTTTTCTTTATTTTCTTGCGATGTCTGTATTTCATTAATCATAGACTAATCTGTCAAAAAATATTCAACCAATCCAAGAGTTGTAATGACATATTTGCAAAAGTATTATTTATTTTACGAGGAAAATACTACACGTTTTTAAAATATTGATTGCATTTTTCAACACGATGCGTTTTATTGACAGCTGCCATTAACACACGACTTGACAATTTTCTTCTGTAGAGGATTCCTATAAAAAAACGACAGGAAATCAATAGAAAAGTATTTTATGTAGAAAAGCATAGACTAGTTTGGCACAAGGACACCTATATGGTTCATTATGTGATTATCGAGACAAGAATACAAACTTTTACACAACGACGAGACGCACTTTAACAAGCATTTCTTATTCAATTTCCTGTTTTCAATGTTATGACTTAATCTTCAATGTAAATAGCTTTTTTATGGGGTTGGATTGTACGCCACAATCTATTACCTTTGATCGTGATCGATTGCAAATCCCGTGACCCATGAGGTTTGTAGGGACCCTATATTTACGGAAAACACCATATGTCGGTCTCTAGTAGAAGTTCCCTTGTAACTTAGTGGAATAATCATAAAAATCAATATTTTAGAGAATTTAATATATTAAATTTTTACAATATTTAGGAAGATCCGTATTGTGAGACTTTTGCTAATATGGAATGTAAATTCAATGAGCCAAGAACAATTTCTGGCTGAGACACGATAGTCTAACTTTATATTTTATATCGCCCAATCCCAAGAAAGGCGATGATGTCACGAAAACAAGGAGTTACCGGGAGTGAAAGAGACTGCGAAAAGAGACTGCCTAAATATGACATCAGTACTTCATTTTAAACTTGATCTGTCTCTTGCAAAATTAGTGGAACGCATGAGGAGAAAGGTACTTACTTGTGCGGTACAGGGGAAAAGACCATTTTTTCGGAATTTTTAACTATAGCTCGTATGTTCATACTCTCACTTGATCTTTGGGTTGAGTGTAAGGCCCAAGAAGTGCTCAAGGCAACGGGCTTCCCTTAATCGTGACTGGTGATATTTCAGGGTTCGATTGGCAATAATGGAATGTACTTAGTTTGCTTTTTGAGGCATTGAATGTAACCAGCCAGTTTTTTCTCCCCCACTGAAATGTTAGGGCTAGATCAGAAGAGAGATCAGCTGGAAATCTCTGGTTATCTAGAATTTTAGCGGTGAACGCATGTACCATTGTATCGTCAGCATCTGCGTACACTGTTAGGCAGATCATATGAACAGAGTATATATTTAAGCGTATTTGTGTGAAGTAAAAATAGGGTTGGTCCGAAAAGCGATGACTGAGTTGATCGTTCGGGCCAAGGAGTGATGGTCGTTAACAACTATACCTTCAGAGATTTACCCGTTAGGAAAGATTCCATACCTACAGAGTTCTTGCAGTAATCCTTTGTGCAACAAATTCTCAAAGACTGCATATATGATACACAACACTTTCTCCATTTAAAGGAAGCGTCCCAAATGGGCATAGATAACTTGGTTAAATTTCAGTGTAACACCCGCATTGAGTTCGCATTAAAAATTTCCAAAATACTTACATTTATGTATAATCGTACATGCTCCATTCGAACTTGGCTTGAGAAAGTTGATAAAATCTACCGTTTTGGGGCTATCGACAGTGAAATTTCGGATTCATTCGCGTCGCGGGCAGCCATTAATAGCGTTGTTTGTATATATTCGCTGCAGAATAGCTATCAGTGTAGGCATCATTGCGCGTGTCTACTAAATAGTTCTCGTGCGATTTAATTGAGACAAATTTAAACAAAAAAGATCAGTTCAGGGGTTAGTTTCCGTAGTCTTCCTCGTTTAGCTTTCCGTAGCGAATGTATGCAAACAACGTGAGTAATGGCTGCAGCCCGCGACGCTAACGAATCCCAAATTCCACAGTCAACAACTCCAAAACGGTAGATTTTATCAGATTTATCAAGCCAGATTCGAATAGAGTATAAATTACACATAAATGTAAGTAGTTTAGAAATTTTTAATGAGAACCTGAGTGCGGGTGTTACACTGGAAATTAACCTATAAATTTCTATCAGTGCCATTTTTACTCATATACTTGTGAGAGGACTTGGTAATTAGGCACTTAAAATTACTACTCTGGTAAGATCATACAACACACAATAATAATAATAATAATAATAAGATGATGATGATGACGATGATAATAATAAGAATAGTCATATGATGATGATGATGATAATAATACTAATCATATGATAATGATGATGATGATGAAGAAGAAGAAAAAGAAGAAGAATTTTTAAATCAGAGAGAAAGAAATACAGGGAAAGAAGAAAATGGAAGATGTACGACGATGGAATGACGTCATTATTACGTCAACATTTATTTACATACTTGTCAGAGAGAAAATCCTTTTATTTTTATATTTAATAACATATGTGTTTGTTCGTCTCTAATATTTAAGTTTACAAGATTTTCCATTTCACAGACGCATATGTTAAAAACATAACAGCATTATCGCCTTCTCCATCTTTCTTCTCTTTCTTGCGTTCGTTATTTATTTATTTTTCTCACTGAAACCAAACAGTGTCTCTGAATTGTATTTTCCGTCTTTCCTCGCGATCAAAACCTTTTTAGTACAATATTTATCTTAAGATATTGTTAGAGCGTAACGTACGTGATAACTGGCCAGATATCTAAGTTAATAAGGAAGGGCCAAGCCTATAATATGATAATAAATTGTACAATAATACTATAATAAACTGGCCTCAAAACGTACATGATTAAATTATTAACTAAACTTTCGCAGCGCCTTGACTATCGAACGCTAACTTGAATGTTTTTTTTTTATTTATATTGCTTATGTAATTAATGCGAATATTGTGGTAAATGACGCACTCAAGGAGAAAAACACGTTACTCTTTCTTGCGCTTGTATTGATCTGTATTTTTCCGAATTTACCAAAATGAGTAGGAAAAACATCGAAATAATAATAATAATAATAATAATAATAATAATAATAGAGGAAACAGAAAAAGAGGAATGTAAAGAGATTTGAATTGTCTGCTTCCTGTAAGTTTCGCTCCCTCGGAGATATCTTACGTTTATTGTATGCTCGTTGCAAACTCATTATTTCTGGCCGTCTCACACGCTCGGGGCTACTCCACACTTAAGAGTCAATCAGCCTAGACTAAAAATACAGAATATTAAATTTCGTACCAATGAACATCGTAAAAATCATTCGCTAATCGTCCTGCCACACACTTCTCTACAAGAAATAAAAAAAATATGCCTCCACCGCTTCCACGAGACAAGAATCATATTCTGGCTTTTGCTTAGAGGCAGAGAAAAATACTTCTGTTCTCTTCTCATGTACGGCTGCCGTCAGTTCGAAAAAGGTACGGCGTAAAATTAACTGCGAAAAATGTGCAGTCATTGCTTATCAGATCAAAATGTACGTGTTACAATTCATTTGTTATTAAAAATAAATACTTATTATTTTGTTTAGGTGACTCACATTATATTTTATTTTTATTTTAAGCAATTTATTCAGTCTATTTATCGCCATATGGTTAGTATAAAATATTTATTTATTTACTAATAAATCGGACCAAATCGTTTATCGATACATTAAGCGATACAGCAAGCCTTTCATATATACAGTATGTTATAATATGAATTATACTACCTGTTCAATATTTCATTTATTTTAAATTTATCTACCAGTGGACGGCACAAGATCGGCTCTGGAAGAGACTCACATGCGAAGAATGATTGTAAAATAATATTTGTCGACTTTAGGCCAGACTGCACTTCGAACTTCATCTTCACAATGCATTAATTTGTGGATATAACACGAAGAGCTTTGAAACACTACTTGGCATATTGATACATACGCGGACACACGTTTCTATCTATCTATCTATCTATCTATCTATCTATATATATATATATATATATATATATATATATATATATATATATATATGATAAAACATTTATCAGATTTGAATAATTTCTCATAATATTTCATCGAGTGTAGACGAAGAATCATTAACAGAATGCAGAAAAAAAATGGACGGCCGTTATATTCTCGGTAGAGGATAATCAATGCTGATGAGCCCTAAAAAAGATGAAACGGCCTTCCAGGGCTTTCTGCATTCTGTTGAGGATTCTTGTTCTAGATTTGATTAAGTATTATAAATATACATACATACATAAATACATACACACACACCCACCCACACACACACACACACACACACATATATATATATATATATATATATATATATTACATAGAATAGAAATCCAAATTTGCCTCATTTCACTGAGGTAAATTTGGATTTCTATTCTATATAATCTATATGCTCTGATATAATAAATAAATTACGAATAGTGATTTCATACTGAGAGAGTGAGAGGAAGTAATATATATATATAACACGAAGAGCTTTGAAACACTACTTGGCATATTGATACATACGCGGACACACGTTTCTATCTATCTATCTATCTATCTATCTATCTATCTATCTATCTATTTGATAGATATATATATGTAGAATAGTTTATTTTGAATAGTTCTTTTTTACGTTTATTTTTTTATTTTTTTGTTAGCGGCTGTTGCATATTTCTCCAAAAAACGAAATTGTTTCTAACAGTAAATTCACATATATTTAGTATTCATTTTGATAACCAGTGTTTGCTTAGGCTAAGTCCCTTACTTTCGCTATATAGTCCTTTCTTTTAGCAATATTCATATACTGCAAAATGGTAAATAAAATGTAGATATTTCGCTCGCCAAGGATGTTATAATTTATAATCCTGTAGAAATTTTCCAAATATTTCTCATAAATAGTAAACATTGCGTATTTCCTTTTATTCAAGATTTATTTTCCGTTACGTATCAGGTCCGATGCGTCTGCTAAACTACTTTCAAAGATGAAAAGATTATTTTAATCATAACAAAAGCTTCAATGAAATAATAATTTCTAAAAATCACAAGATATCAGATTGGATGTGCATAATAAAATTATGTTCATTTATTTTTAATTTGAATCTTCCAGTTAGTGATATCCATTGTACAAAATCTGCTAAGTTGGTCAAGATATCGGACACATGCTGGCACTTATAAATGCTAAAAGAGCGTTTTTGTGTGGACCTAGAATAATTATAGACTGTCTGCTAACAGTCAATATTCCTCCCAAGAAAGAATACTATGGTAATACATGGCGCCTGAGGCATCCACAAAAGAGGAAATGCCGAGGGGATGGAACTAAATTTGCTATCTCCAAGCGTGGGACGCCAATATTAAACTCGATCTTACGTTCCTATTACATATACCGTCCAAGTATACATGCATACATACATACATACATGTATATGTGTGTGTGTGTGTGCGTGTGTCTGTATATATATATATATATATATATATAAACAAAACAGACCACTTTAAGGTACCATTATAATAATTTATTTCACCAGAGCCCTTTTAAAGGACGCCGGATCATCAGATTGCACTTCGAAAAATGAAATTAAAATTGATGGGTAGTATAAGTTGTTGTAATTTAAAAGAGAGTGTAAAAGGGTAGTTAAAGAGATATGGTAGAGTATAGGGAGGGATTATTTTCATATCTCTCTCATGCATACTTTGTATTGGGGGAGGAGGAGTGACCAGACCTTGATCTATTTAGACGGTTAACTTAACGGAAGTGATATATAGAAGTGGGAGGGGAGAAGGGATAAAAGAAAAAGGAAAAAGAAAGAAGAGGGAGGTAAAGAGAAATAGGCTGTAATTGGGTTTTAGCAATTTATGTAAAGAATAGATTTTAATGCTTGATAGTAATTTAGACGTCTAAAAAAAAACGAATAAATTAATTTGATGTTTGGTATCAATTTAATTTTTTTTTTTAAACAAATAGTTTAGGGATTTAATATAATTAAGTACTATAGTTATTAAAACATTTATAGAGAACATATTACAAAAATATTTTAAATTGTAACAATTTGTTTACCCGACCAATCGTACTTTTTTAATAGTATAAAAAATAGTTACGGTAACATATTTAAATCTAATTTATGAATGCAATTTGTAATTATTTTTATATGGGTAATCTTTCTTACTTAAAGGTTAGGTTTTGTATATATATATATATATATATATATATATATATATATATATATATATATATATATATATACAGATAGATAGGTAGATACATAGATAGATAGATGGATAGATTTTAATGCATGATTTTTTTTAGAAATGACTTGTTTTATATTTCCGATAGGAAACTGAGCAGATATGTGCACTAGAGAAAACTGATCTAAGTGAAACAGATGTGTTTTCTTTGAATCGTGTAAAAAGAGCCTTGGTTATTGTGAAGTCCTTCGTGGCTGAGCGGTAAAGCATCAATGATCAAACGTTAGTTCATACTACAAAGGGAGACACATGATAATAGAAATGGTGTATATATATATATATATATATATATATATATATATATATAATATGTGTTTGTGCAATAGAAATTTTTGAAGCGGGTAAAAATGCCTTGTTTACTGTGAAGTCCTCCGTGACTGAGCGGTAAAGCATAACGGATCAAACGTTAGTTCTACAAACGGAGACACATGATAATAGGAACTATATATATATATATATATATATATATATATATATATATATATATAATGTGTCTGTGCGTAATACAGATTTTTGTTGATTTCACATATTAATTCATCGAGACTATAACAAGAATCCTAATGAGGATTTTTGTTCTAGACTTGATCTAGATTCGATGAACTGTTACGTGAAATTATTGAGATCTCCAAAACATTTTTTACTTATCAAGCTATGCTTGATAAAGGTTCAATGCTCTGGATGGAACGGGTTGTTGATAAAAGACGTTGCTCTTGGAGCCTGCCAAGGGCTGTTATTTATACTTAGGATTAGCTGCGTTATATTGACACTAGTTAGTTTCCTTTTTGTCACCGAGTCCCCTGGACTCAGTGGTATGACACTTGCGTTATATCGTAACGGTCCGGGTTAGATTCTCGGTAGTGGATGCGCACTACTGATTATCCCCCGCCCCCCACCCACAAAAAACGGACGTAGCGGTCTTTCCGGGCTTTCTGTTGAGTCTTCTTCTAGACCTGATGAATTATTATGTGAAATACACACACAAACACACACACACACACATATATATATGTGTGTGTGTGTGTGTGTGTGTGTGTGTGTAGGAAATAGAACGTGCATCCAAAAATGTTTAGTGCTGAAGTAATTTCTATGATGCCTTTATGAGAAGAAAGGGTTTAAAAAACGACGGTTTCAAGAGAATATAATATCATATTGTTATATTTTCCTGAACAATTGTGCAGAACTTTATGTGCACCTCTCAAGTCCAACTCTCTCTCTCTCTCTCTCTCTCTCTCTCTCTCTCTCTCTATCTATCTATCTATCTATCTATCTCTCAAAATGAACAACTGCAGAGGAAACCTTCTTCAAACATTGAACCACAGGCTATATAATTTCACTGATAAGTTTCCTAAAATCGTCACATCTCGTTATATAACTGCTGGCAATTTTTATGTTAATACCATAAACCTATTATATTTTGAACTTTTTTTCTGTTTCATCTCTGGTACTATTTATTTTGAATATCATTTATCTTATAGTTTGCGGATGGACATTTCTTTCACTGGTTTGTATTTCACGCTATGATTTAGTGATAACTCAATGAATTTATTAGCGGGACACGATGGATCAGAAAGAGTTCTGTGGGCAAACTGTTGAACCCCCCCACACACACAATAACTAGTGTCCAGCGAGTAATGCAAAATGTTTTTCATACCTGTTTCCAGGGTTGACAGATCGTGCAGAATTACATGTCTATTTGTGTATCAATAACTGTGTCACTATGATATTTGCTATAACGTTATGCACGTAAAGCTTATTTCAGAACGGAGAAGAAATCTTTAAATTGATCTTGAGCAAATTGCTTGTGATATTTTACATAGGTGCTCTACAAAAGAGTGTTTTTCTACAGAACCATAATTGCTGTCATATTTTGTGGAGTGTGAAGTTATTCTAAGTTTCCGAATAGGGAGTAGTCACTGATTTTACAAGGATGTTATATTCGAGAGATATTTATTATCAAAGAATATTGCTTATATTTTGATATGATGGGTCTTATTGTATTCATGAGGATATTAAGGTCGGTATCCACGATTATGACAGTCACTCATCGAAAATTAGGTTGAACAAATCGGTTGACTGGCTTATATCATTAAAAAATCTATGAAAGGAATTTAAAATTAGAACTCATCACAGGAATGTCCATAACTTGAGTAAATATACAGTGATTTTACAACAGGAGAGCAATGAAATTATAGCTGCTTTTTGCGAAAGACTTATTCAAAATCATTCTTAATATTCCTGAAAAAATAGTGGATAATTTGGCACGATGTCTATCTTGGCACAAACCTCATGAAAGGCAGCGTGATTAGAATCATTCCTGCTTCAATTGTTACTTACTGAACCCAATAGAAAAAATTCGCCTGTGTAAAAGCATTTGTTCTGTTTCATCTTCAAGCGACCAAAATTCGCTTGAGGATGCAACAGAACTAATGCTTTTAATTTAATTATATAATTAAAATTTTTAGCAATTATAATTAATTTTTTTTTTAAGTTTTTGGCTTCGGTTTTTGAAACATGGTAATTTATGTGTAGCGAAGAAACCATATTTTAAATCAGTTAATTCATAATCTTTATGCACTGTAAATTTACACTGAGCACTATTTTGTAAAAATAAAAATATCAATAACACCGGATTATACATCTTACTGCTTTTTTCTTTTTATTATCATATATGTATGTGTGTGTGTATGTGTCTGTGCATGCACATATATATATATATATGTGTGTGTGTGTGTGTGTGTGTGTGTGTATGTATGTATGTATATATGCGTATGCTAACGTATGTATACACTACCGACGTATTACATTTTTTTAATATGTCCCGAGACCAGTATATTTAATTAGATCTTTTCCAGCATGGGTTCCTGACGATGGAGGTTATCCTCTTTCCAAAAAGTGGATATTAGGAATTATCCTAAGTTAATCTTCAAAGCTTTATATCTGTTTCACATTCCCTGTCCATAATTCTCTCTCCGATCCATAATTATTTTCCTTTATAAACCTGCTTATTTTTTCTCTAAATAGTGAATCTGCCGTTTGCAGAACTCTGCCCTTCAAACAAACTACTATAATAAACCAAATAGGGAAGTTGATTCACATGCATCCCCTAGCAGCTCTCCTTACTACAAATACATGAGTGATCTTCACTCGGTGCCTTTAAATCTCGGACCGGTACGATGTTTCTAACCCAAGGAGAAATTCTGTATCCTTGACTTCTGAGCAGATGCGACATGTCCACTCGGATCATCACGCATGGATTTTCTTTGGTTGATTGTCTCTTCATTAAGGATGCTGGAAGCAGGTTTTCTTGGTTTTGGCGTTATCCGCCTGGTAATCAGAGAATCGAGCCTTCGAATAACTCCGAAGATGGCTATCCTATCAGCAGGTGTATGATATCGTTGCTACTGTACTACCATTTTGTGAATGGTTTCTTGATTGTAGAGTAGTCGCCGCTGGCGCCTCTTGATGGTATGCTGAAGGTTACTGCTACGGCTGTATATCTGGAGGTTTGTCTCCATGTTAGTTATACATGCAACTTCTGCCTGTGTTCATGTCTCTCTGCTTACTAGTTTCCACCAAAACACATGAAATGAATCAAAATACAAATTCCAACTTTCCAGAAGTGGAACACAATCTTCTCCAAATTAAACCAGATCTTCTATTTCCTCTCTGAAATCGGTATGAACGCCTCATGCGCACTGGGGGAGTTCACAGCCCTAGTCTACTCACCTTTCATAGCCAAATATGATCACCTAAATCGTCATGGCCAAGGACTCGGATCATCAATCAAGAACGCCCTGTGGCAGGAACGAAAAAAATAACGAGGAATCTGATCTCCTATATATGCACTTCCACGTGGCTGTTGTCCATATCACAACATTCGTCTTTCCTCTCATCAGGACGAATAGAAGATAATCTTCTGCCGAATATTTGTGAAGAT
>OZ010594.1:46730269-46737769 GCA_963932145.1 Acanthosepion lycidas
ATATATATATGCGCGCGCGCGTGTGTGTTTGTGTGTGTGTACAACACCTTAAAACAAAGTATTCTTGTTCACGTCTCTCACCTTCTATTTTCAGTCACGTTCATCATACATATCTACATCAACAACGGTCATCTTCGTATTTATATTTGCTGTTTGCACATATATATATATATATATATATATATATATATAGATAGATAGATAGATAGATAGATAGAAAGAAAGAAAGAAAGCAGAGAGAGTAATTAGGAGCGTTCAAGTGAAAACGAAATATTTTTCTTTGTTACTTTTGAGATTCCAATGAAGGAACAACATGTATATATTTGGGGGAAAATTATTTTGTAAGATTGCTTTTCAAGCCACAGATTTTTTTTTTTTGTTTCAGATATAATAATAAACGATAATATAATAATATTGTAATAACAAAAAAATTAATATAATAAATAACAATTCAACCCCCCACCCCCCGATTCTTCATCATCGGAATCTTGGCTGTTTCTGCCTTTTATCTACGTCCTACCACGGAACACTCCTAGATCGCTAGTAAACAGGTAGATCCTACCTCAGTTTATGGACGCACTTCAAAAATACAGAAGGTCGGTGCGATGCAGCTAAATTCTCTTCTCTGTTAGAAATGACAACACCGGGAAGTAAATGGCTTATTACTTCATTATGTTAAAATCCAGGCAAATTTTGTTTCATCGCCTTTCATACCCTGAGTTCTCCCAGTCACAATGAAAGGATGTACTCACAATTAGGCAGCACGTTTTGAACGTCTACTTGGTCCCAGTGCCATTCAAGCGGAACTCATGCAGACAAAAAATTAGCGTGTAGCTGAGTAAATGTTGGGATCGTTAAATCGTTATTTGGCTCTATCTGCTATGTCTTTCAACGTTTCGCCAATAAGCAATACGATGATGCCACTAGGTCGCACGGGTTTACAGCGAGTGACAGAAAATGTGTTTAGTAAGGAGGATTGAGGAAAAGACAAAAAGGAACACAATTCTAGAAGATGAAAGATGGCGATTGATATTGCTTTTAAATTTGTGAATACTGTAGGTATTAAAAATCAAGAAATCAGAATGGAGTTCCACAAGTACGAAGCGCGAGAAAGGGATGCGTTAGAATAGCCAGTTCAATATTAAACCTGTGAGACCTAATATCCAATCTAGTAGCACGCTTAAATACTTGTAGCCGAGGCATCAGAGGACAAAGAACATTTGCCATGAAAATATTTGTAGAAAATTCAGATAGAAGTCTCGTCATGTCTATGAGAAATTGACTGAAATCTCTCTCTCTCTCTCTCTCTATATATATATATATATATATATCATGACGGATTTCCTTTCCAAACCCTACATTGAATGTTCACAAATTTAATGCAACATAAATTGCCATATTCTGTGATTTTGAACCCTGTTCGTTTTTTGTCCTTTCCACAATCCTCCTGATTTTCGTACTTGTCTTTTTCATTCTCTTTCACTTTAAACTCCCTGAAATGGCCTACGTTCTCCTGGAATTGTCGATATGTTTTGGGTGAAATAATAGAAAAAAAAATCAGCCGTTGGCTTTATCTGTGCTTCGATTTATACAGAAGTATATTTTCAACAGTACATTTCTTAAGAACACTATCTTTATTTAAAATAGAATTTCTTTGAGGAAATTAAGTATTCATTTTCATTATCTTATCATTTGACCTCCAATCTGATCTTCAAAATTAACATTTTCGCGGACAAGAAATAACCTGTTAATTCAGTTCTAATATCTTCCGAAATGGAATTATTTTAAAACCATTTTCATTATATAGTTATCTTTGAATCCGTTATTTTAATTTTATTTTTGAATCTGAGAGGACTTATCGTTTATACATTCTCTAATTCGATCTCAAATATGTGAATCGTGAATTATTTTATGTGCAGTGTGCTTTCAAGACGTAAGCGTCATCTCCTCCTGTCACTTGCAGCTCTCAGTTTTGTTCGTTTGATATTTCCTCCCGACATTGTTCTGCTATCCACTTGCTTAAGCTAGTTAAGTATGTCACAGGTTGCTTTCCATGTACCTCCTTCCCTCTATACGCGTTGGGAATATCAGAATTTTCAAGCCCTCCTTTCTCATTACGTATCTGAGAAACATCACTTGCGACACTCTGATGTTAAGTATGATTTCTCTTTGTATCCTCTCCAAAACCTCATCGTTTCTCACATGATTGGTCTCTGGTATCTGTAGCCACACACCTCTGTTGGCTCGAGTCTCTTCTTCATCCTTGAGGAGATCGTGCAACATTCTACACCTTAAAGAATTACAGATATCACGTAGAAGTTCAGTACTCTTTTCTTACTTACCAACGAAACCTTCATGTCTCCTAATACACTGGCTAGCTTTTGGAATACGACTTTGTCCATCGAATCTTCAGATTTCAGCGTGGGATATTCCGTCCTCTGTCAGAACACTTCCCAAATATTGAAATTTCCACACTTGTTATATTATAGAGTACCCAACCTCTAAATTGCATTTCGGGTTCATCTTTTTGCTGATGACCATACATTCTGTCTCCTTGTAGTTTATGCTTAGTCCCTTCTTCTCTTTCTGTAGGAAATCTTTTAGTTTCCTTTCCGTGTTTACTATCAGCACTTTGTCATCTGCGTATCTTATCTTGCTGGAATCGTGAGCTCTAATGATGAATCCTGAGAGGATTTCAAGCTCTGTCAGAATTGTCTCCCTGTATAGGTTGAATAGGTCTGGTGAGAAGACACATCCTTGCCTTACGCAACTTTCTATTTTTGTATATCTACTGTTATTATTCTGTCTTTATGCAGGTGGTTTGCTGCCAGTACAGGTGTTTATTCTAATATCTTTGGTATAAAACGACAATTGGAAAAAAGATCTTAGATTTTGCCGACGAGTTTCGTCTTCCGACTTTTTCAAGGCAAAAATGAAATCGAAATGTTCTTGTTATTATAGTTACATTAAAAAATCCAAATTTAAAAAGATAGACGCTTCTGTCTAAGCCTTTTTTTCTGGTTAATGTAAATTACCGTTATAGTAAGAGATTTTTTTTTCCATGTCAACAATATAGTTAAATTCCCAGATCAATTCTGTGGACAAGACAGATTGGTATAAAATGACAATTGGAAAAAAGATCTTAGATTTTGCCGACGCGTTTCGTCTTCCGACTTTTTCAAGGCAAAAATGAAATCGAAATGTTCTTGTTGTTATAGTTACATTAAAAAATCCAATGTCTTTGCCGAATATGAAAAGGTTGCTGAGCAGCTCTAACAGATCTTTATGACGTAATTTGGCGATGGCCTTTGCGTAGTCTATAAAACACAGGTGCACGTTCTTGTACATTTGTATTGCTATATCAGATCACATTCCGAGCATTAATATCGCGTTCCTTGTTCTTGTCCTATCACAGGTCTGATTCTGCTGAGCGCTCTATTCATCAGAATACGGATGATGTGTTTTGTTATGTGGAACATTAGGCTGTGTTTTGGGTGGGGCTCACATTCGTTTGTACCTGGTTTCTTAAGCAGTGCTATGAAAACAGATCTGTTTAGATCTTCCGGTATATTCCCACTGTCGTAGATTTCATTTATAATTTCCGTAATCTTGTCTCTGTCAAAATAACCTAATGCTGTCACCATCTCTGTTGCACTTATGTTTGGCACTGTCGCTTTCCTTCTTCTCAGATTAGCCAGTGCAGCCTTTACTTCGGTTTTAACGATTTTCAGGCCCGTCAGAAATTCTGTGTATTGCCGGGTGTTCTTTTTCGTCGGGGAAGAGATCACCAATATATTCGTTCCAGTGCTGAAGAATGTGTTTTCCTTCTGTAATATAAGCGTTCCCTCTTTGGATTTTAGGCAGACTGTTGACGAGCATGTCTTCTGTTTTGATATCTTCTTTGTTGGTAGTACTAAATTCTATGTATTTCTGTACATATTGCACTTATTTTCTTGTGTAGTTTTCTGTATTCCATTCCGTATCATGGCACGATTTTCTGTCTTCTTTGCATCATATAGGAAATCTCATCTGTGGTCTATTCGTTTTTTTTTTCTTCGTCGTCCACTCTCCTTGGGTATGATATCGTTTGCTGATGTCACTAAAGCTACTCTTAGTATGTTCCATTTCGAGATTCCATTTTCCTTTTGTACCTCGAATCTTTTCACAAGGTCCATATATTTTTATTTCAGGTGCTTATCGCTCGGGAGTTTGTTGTACAGTGTAACCCGGATATAAGAGAAACTCGGATATAAGAGAGATTTTCTCTGGTCCCAAATTAGAGCCATACTTACCCAAACAAAATAGATCAAACCCTGATATAAGAGAAACCCGGATATAAGAGAATTTTATCCGGCCCCGGCAACTCTCTTATATTCGGGTTACACTGTATTGCAATTTGGGTGCTCCGTTAGTCTTCTTTAGTTTCCGAATTTTCACTCTTAGTTTACATATAATCGGGCGATTGTTGCTTCCGCAGTCGGCACTAAATTCCTGAACTTTTTTTTTTTATAGTCATTTAGTCGATTTGATTTTACTTTCTTTTCCCGGGCTTCTTCATGTCCATAATCATCTCGGATGTTCTTCGAATCAGGTGCTGGCTATTATCTGATTATTGGCCTTACATCATTGCATCCATATTTCCCCGCGTTCGTTTCAAGTTCCTAATCCAAATTTGCAACCTATCTCCCCTGCCCCCTCGCTGCCTACTTAGGCGTTCAGGCCTCCCATAATAATTATGACTTCTTGTGATTTGCAATGAGTCTTGGCATTGTCTAACATGGAGTAGGAGGTCTCGATTTCTTCTTCTTTACTTTGTTGGTGCGTAGTCACATATGATAGCTATGTTGAAAGTTTTTTTTTTTTTCCTTTCAAAATTCTTTCGGATAACTGATAGTCACCCAGAACGTATTTCTTGAATTCTTTATCTAGTATCAATCCTACTCCTTTATCGTTTTTCTCTCCGCCTGCGTATATGATCCTGTGATTGTCAGTATTAAAATCTCCGTTGTCTGACCAACTAGTTGCACATACCTCTGTTAATGATATTTAACCTACCCATCACCTTTTTTCACATTTTCAGCTATCCAAAGTTGTTCAACGTCCTATAGTTCCATGTCCCGAGAGTTATTTTCTGTTTGATACGAGCAGTCGCTGGATAACAGTTTCGTAACAACTTGTCTCTTTTTTTGGCTCATTTCTGGAGGAGGGATAAGTTCCAACGTATTATATCCCCTTTACGCTGTTTATGCTAGCAGTGGCTGGATGACGGAGAGGTTAGACGTGTTGCGCATGTCGGTCCTTAACGGGCGAGGGTTAATTACCATAGATTTAACCCCCCCCCCCCCATGTTGTTAGGATGCATGTTCTTTATGTTATTTGACATGATGTGTCGTTGTGATTAATAGTGGAGTAGTTTCCCGTTGCTTTCTCTTCGATAGTTTATGGAGACACCGCCTCTAGTTAGCTGGCCGTTGATTCATAGAGAGCTCTTCAGTCCTTTGTTAGGACTTATTTTTCGTCCTACTGGCTTGCTAAAAACCACCTCACTCGCAGTAACATGGAATGGAGTACCCTGTTTAGTCCCTGATATTGTGACAGTGGTATACCTACACAAATATATATATATATATATATATATATATATATATATATATATATATATATATATAAATATATATATATATATATATATGTGTGTGTGTGTGTGTGTGTGTGTGTCATTCGCCCGCAGTACTGTTTCGTTATATTATTAGGTTGGTGCAAAAATAATGACGTAATAATGTCGTTTTTTGACGTTAGAAAATACGTCAAAAACGTCATTATTACGTCATTATTTTTGCACCAACCTAATACAAATCCTCAGTGCGACTAGATGTCCGAAATATACATGCATTTTTGTGTGTCCCACAAGCAGATATGAATATATATATATGCACAGCGGGGTGGGAAGAATACCCACGCCACAAAGAATTAGTAAGGTGGCAGAAAATTGTTAAGCTGGTGGAGCAGAATAAAAATACTTAAGTTTTAAAAGGTATAAGACCAGTTAACCAGTATTAAAATAATAGTCGATTGAAACTTACCTTAAGCTAACAGGTAGGAGAGAAAATAAGAACTAAATAAAAACAGATGAATAAATAAAGATATAGAGAAATCAATCTTAAAATTAGAAACAAACAAAAGTATTACATTCAGAAGAGACAGGATTCAACAAAAAAAAGGTTGACATGAAATTTCTTTCCCCACTTCTTTTATAAGAGTCAGTGACTGTTGACAAAAAGCTGGAATTCTGGGAAAAAATCTTATCCATGTCATAGAATTGTGGTTCGGGACACACTGTAGCTATCCCTTTTACGGAAGCGGACACAATTACAACTTTTACATTTTCAGCTACCCAAAGTTGTTCAACGTCCTATAGTTCCATGTCCCGAGAGTTATTTTTTGTTTGATACGAGCAGTCGCTGGATAACAGTTTCGTAACACTTGTCTCTTTTTTTCGCTCATTTCTGGGCGAGGGATACGTTCCTAGGTATTATATCCCCTTTACGCTGTTTATGCTAGCAGTGGCTGGATGACGGAGAGGTTAGACGCCCACAGTACTGTTTCTGGGTGATTTTAGATATATATATTCGCCCACAGTAACATGGAATGGAGAATCCTGTTTAGTCTCTGATATTGTGACAGGGAACAAAATGACCAACAACTCTTACAAAATACTTTAACCTTTCCTGGTTCAGTAGTCAGAATAGAAAAATTAAGAAATAAATCAATTAAAAATGTGTTAATACTATTAATAAAAACGACATAGATGTCTAACTGTTATGGGATCTTACCCATAATAATAATAATGGACTATTCCATACTTAATAAATATTGCGCGTCAGGAGTTCAAGGCGAGAGTCAGTCGTTCACTTCTGAACCGACTCTCAGCCTTCGGGCGGGGAGGAACCCGAACGAGGCTACACCAAGGGGAGGAGTCTCGTACGGGGAGGTAAATCGGCCCTGAGCTCGTTTATACGGGTACAATGGGTATATTTTTGGGCCGAGCCCACGGACTCGGAGAACCCACAATAAATAACCGACCTTGTGTCACATGATGCCCCAGTGGTGGGAGGGGGGTGACTGAATATCGAGTCAGTAGTTCAAGTCGAGTCAAGAGTCGAGTCAGAGGCAGTCCGAAACAGAGTCGCGTTCAGACAATTACTAGAAGACATTTGAATAGTGATATTGGTCGAGACTACATTGTTCTCTCTACTAAACCTGATTGTTCATACTAACACTTCTACTTCTCTGTATATATTTCTGTTTGTAATATATATGTGTTATTCCATACCTGTGTTCGAGTTCTTCTTTATTGGTTCTACCTTGGACTATCACCGTCGTACAAGGAACCGGGCCATAACACTAACATAAGACTAAAAAGAAAAACGAAGCCGTTTTAGAGTTTTACGAAACAAAAGAAAAGGAAAGAAAAAAAAGACGAAAGAAAATCAAAAATTC
>OZ010594.1:46742769-46745269 GCA_963932145.1 Acanthosepion lycidas
ATGGACGTAATAGAAAATAGAAAAATAGCAAAGAAAGAGGTAGCAAGAAATATTTACAATCTATTAAAGGGAACATCATTACCGGGAAAGAAAAAATAAGACTGGGTAGAAAAGAGAATATAGAAGAAAAAAAAAAGATTTAGAAACGAAAGAGGCAAGAAATTAAACAAAATGTAAAGTGAAGTAAATTACGTGAAAATCAAAAGTAAGAAAAACAACATACCTTTCAGGACCATAAAACCGATACACATCAGAATGTAGATATTTACATTGGAAATAAATAAAACTAAGAAAACATTCAATATCACAATAAGTATATCTATAGGATTTATTCATGTAAATATCACTAAAGACGCAAGAATTTGCTGACTCCTCCGGGCGTGCTTTATCCTAACAATGCCAGATTAGACCAACAATGGAGCATTGTTGACGTACCTCAGCGTGAAATGCCTAGACATCTCTTTTCGGCCTCGACATAGTTCAAAAGCGTTTGAACGAACTTGTAAATGTGTAATCTTTTTCCAACCTACAACTTCTTTCCCAGAAAGGAAAATTTCTAGACACTTGCTACTCTATCGCTTTTTCCATGACAGATGTTCAGACGAACTACAATCACTCGCGACCCTTACCGCTAGACACGCTGGATCACGTGAATCAAAAGAGTGAGTGTGAATGGTCACATGCCTATTTACTTCGTATTCCATTAGTGAGGAGGAAGTTCAATTCAGGCAGCGTCTTCTTCAGAACTGCTGCTTAATAGAACAGATAATTCTACGATCACTACAATCTTCAAGTTGAGGTTTATGCGTTTTTCTAAGCTACATTTACCCATAAAATGCATCTCTTACTCGCAACTTGTACGTCCTTACAGCAACCTCATTTACTAACCTTCTACCTTGTGTAGCTCTTGGACTTTGTACTGGGTGAGCAACAGTAAAAAATGAAAAGGGTGGCTAGCTATAATCGACAATTGCTTGACCCATTACCGGAGTTTGGCTGCTGGAAGCGTCTATGTCTGGGTACAGGACTCTCCACTATGCCATACAAGCAGGTGAATCCAGTCATGGCGGTCAGATTGCAGAGGACTTAGAAAGACTGGGTTGATATATACAGTCAACATAATAGTGTTTGGAGTTGTCACTACTGACCATAAATTTATTCTTTCATTGATCTTCACACAGGGCTTCAGATTCAACACGGAGGCTTACATCATTTTGCCTTGAGCAGGTAGTGCTGTTCTGGGTCAAGACGATGGCTGCTGGAAGACCCTATGTCTGGCAGCGGGTCTCTGCACCGTATTACACAAACAGGAGAACCCAGTTATGGATGTTAGTCAATTTCTGCGACTACATCACTCATTATATCTGGCCACCTAACTATCAATCTAATTGATTATGTGCTGGACGCAGTTGAGCGAGAGACCAACAAAAACTCATTTCCACAACAAAGATGACATGAACACAATGATTATGGCTGCATTAACCAACTTAAACGAGGATTCCGTCCAGAAGAGATGCAGCAGATTCTGAAGTCGTCTGGAGGATGTGGTTGAATTCAATGGCGATTTTATTAAATAAATAAAATCTCTTGTATTGCAAGATATGTTTGTGTAATTTAATTAAATATTAGGTTGGTGCAAAAATAATGACGTAATAATGTCGTTTTTTGACGTATTTTTAACGTCAAAAAACGACATTATTACGTCATTATTTTTGCACCAACCTAATATATATGTTAAAAGTAGATGTCAGTATTATTTTCATTTCTGCGTAAGATAGAGAAAAAAAATCATCCATCGTACCTTTTTTTATTTAAAGAGAATATCTGGTGTGTCTTGTGTTACAATCGTCAGTTCAGAATTCTAATGATTTGTTTTTTTTCATTTAAAGAGAATGCTACTTTAAGAAGATCTGTCGCGAACAAATAATGTGGCACATTTTAACTTTATCCTTTATTATTCAACGAACGTTTGAACTTTGAATAATTTCAATATCTACCGACAAAAATATGTATCATATTTATAGCTCAGTTGAGGTCAAACAGCTTCTTGCTTTTGCATTCTCTTTTTCATTCGCAACATTCAAACAAATATGAATTTCGTCAGTGTTGTGTTGTATTTACGGTTCCGAGGTCGGATGCAAGATACGAAGTTGTGGTTTTCTTAAAATTTATCCACGATACATGTTATGTTCAGTATCCACCTGTGGGAATTCGCCATGTTCTATGGCAGGTGACTCTTCGTAAAGCTCGCTAGGAGGGCGTTGAATAAAACAGTTCAAAAAGAAATTAGCTGTTCTTTCTCACTTTCAAGCAAAGGATTCTGTAGTGACTTGTCATGCTTGCCATCCGAGGGACTTCTTACTCTCAACAAACCACTTGTCGCGTTGAATGCCATATAATATTCGCACTACGCTATCTCCTTTTAGCAAAACATGGCGATCAAATTAATAACTTTTCGAAACACGATGTCATACGTATATATCTCCATTCAATACAAGAA
>OZ010594.1:46750269-46765269 GCA_963932145.1 Acanthosepion lycidas
CCCGTTGAACCCATTTTCTCCACATTTATTACGAGTTGCTAATCCGAATTTGCAAACTATTTCACTATCTTTGTCTTTACCTACTTACCATACGTTTCAGTAAATGAAAGAATTTTTGAGCGTCTCTTTGAAAAATGGGGATTTCCTGTATCACATGTTTGTCACTATTGGATAAATATTAAATAAGATATGTGAATGTTTTATTGCTGGGTTTGATCGTATTTAAGAGAAAACCCTTAAAACACATCTGAAATGAGAGTAGCGCCTGTTTAAGTGATATTGGAAAGTTCACGATCAGTTTGCGTCCTGATGTTACAGTTCAAACGAAATCTGCAGCTAGAAAACACTACTACTCGAACAATTAATGGGATTATAAGAAAAGTATTGTGTTACAGTGTGGTAATTTTTTGTGGAATGGCATGGCTAACTTTACTGATGTATTTGACTATCTTTTCTGCGTCTCACTTTGATCCAAGTAAATCATTTAGATCGTTCTTTGATATGCTTCTACGTGCTTCTGGCAAACACTCTTAAGTCAGAAAAACGTGCATTTCAAGGCCGACCGAGTGTCAGTTCCAGAAGGTGTGCATTCAATTTGACCAATCACTTGTAAAATGATTGGAAATGTATAAAACATGTGTGGATTCATTCATGAGGGTTGCTGCAATGTTATCTGTCAGATTTCTCATATGATAGGAATCAGTTATGGAGTCTTCCAGGGGACTTTTCCGATACTGCCTTTTACGTTTCTTTTCTTTCTTTTTTTCTCTCTTGATACATAAAATATGATTTTAAACCAGATAGTTACTGGCGATGAAAAATGACCTTATTACGAGAATCTGACACAAAGGAAATTGTGCTTAGATTCAGGATAGTTTTCAATATCTCAAATCGAATCTCCTTGAAAAGAAGTCTTTCTGTTTGGAAGGATTCAAAAAGAATTATTTATTAGGAATTACTGGATCCTGGGCTTTTTTTTTTTTTTTTCACTATACTGCACAAAAGTGGCTTGTCTTAAAAGGCGCATTTTAAACTCTAAGCATATATTTGGGATACATTTTTGTACCTGAAACTGATCGGAATTATATTACAAGTTTGAAGTAGCAACTGATCTAGAAGATGTCATATAAAATGTCTTCCCAATTCCGCGCCTTCTCCATATCTATCGCCTGAATTTTCCTCGATTCTTTATTCAAATTGTCTTGGCAGCCGTTTCAACAATTTCAAGATATGCGATTTTTGAATTGAAATCTTCGACACAACACCAAAATTCTTTTCATTAAGGAATTCACAAATCAAGTGGGAGATTTAGTAAGATAAAACAAAATTATAAAGTAATGGTCTTTTATTATTAATAATGTTGTTATATATATATATATATATATATATATATATATATATATATATATATATATATATATATATATATATATATATAAAGGCAGGATGTGTGTGTGTGTACCGAATGCAAGGCCGCAATTTTCGACGAATTTGCACCAGAATTTACATGCACATGCTCCAAGTTATCGGAAAGGCCAAGACAGAATTTGCATTTCTCAACTCCCATCAATAGTGGAAATAATCGATTTTTTCATGATTCTACCGCAGTTTTCATGTAGTTTGCAACCATTTTGTACTGGCCAGAATGAGAGCCAATAGTTGGCTGCCACGAATAGGCAGGAAGATTCTATTGGACAGAGTGAGAGCCAACAGCTGACTGACACGAATGTTAACTACCATGATAGCATGCAAAAAAAATCGATAGCTGCATTCGTCACAAGTGGGAACAAATTAAGTCTGAATAGCACTTTACTCCAATTGGCTCATTTGCTTGCTTAAACTCAACCTTGATTCTGATTCCGCAGAACTGTGTTGGGTGTGAAAAAGTTTTTGTTGTTAACATTCTTTTTTCATTCGGTTTTTCTAGTTACGAGTCCTTTTTTAAAGCTGATCGTTTTACGTTCATTTTGTTTAGTTCTTTTTTCGTAACAGATTTAATGTTTAGTATAGAGCTTAGAAAAAATTCGCTGTGTGAGAAGTAAGGCATGTAGCAACATCAGCACGGCAAAGGTCACTCCTTGAAAGGCAAGGAAGGGCAAAAATATTTAAGTCAAGTTATAGCGATTGCTTTATGAGTCGTACGAATTTTGAATCAAGCACGGGCAACACAGGGCCATGTTGCTAGCCCATCAATATATAAGTACAATATGTACCAATTTTTTTCACCATTTTCATAATATTGTTGTAATATTTATTATTCTATTCTTGAAACTATAAGAATGAACAGCGTCTGCTTTGTAGCAGGATTGGTGTTGACAATTTTAGACTGCTTCAACATTTTGCTTTTATGACAGCAGTTTCACAACCACGATATAAATTTAAAATTGCCGAAATCTGTTTTGTAAAAGATTCTTAATATTTCATTAATTTTCTGAGTCATTTCTTCGGTTTCAACAATACTGTAACATGTTTCCTCTTAATTATATCAAGGCGATATAACTGCTTTAATCTACTTGCACTGGTCTTCAGGACATATAATAGTTACGTAATGATTATTGGATATATATATGTGCTATATAGGAATTAAGCGTCGAAACTTGAGTTTGAAAATAGATCGCCAGTATTTGTTCACTGGCGATCTATTTTCAAACTCAAGTAGACAACCGTAGCCATACAAGAAATGCATATATGCAGGAAACAACTGAATTAACGATCGCTATTTCTATTCTATCTATTACTATTCGGATAACCATTCTACTCTATTCTCTTCTCTATACTATTTGGATCACTATACGGATTACTGTTCGAGCGAGTATTATTGAGCAAGTACTATTAGTGCGAGTGATATTCGAAGGCGTCTGACACCAGAATTGGTCAACGGCGTATTATAGTTGTATCTGCGATTACAGAGTCTGTACTACAACGAGCATTACGAAAGTGATTACGAGTATTCGTTGGCGTTACAAATGTGGCAACGACTGTTTGTTGACATCACAAAAATCTGAGAAATGACTATTATTATTGTTATGGGATCTTACCTATAATAATAATAATAATAATAATAATAATGGACCATGCCATACTTAATAAATACTGCGCCTCAGAAGTAGGCAAGGAATCAGCAGTTCAAGTCGATCTCGGTCGACCGGCTGATCTGTTGAACTCCCTGCCTTCAGGCGGGGAGGAACCGGAAGGAGGCTACGCCGAAGGGTGGATTCTCTTTCGGGGAGGTAAACCGACCCTGAACCCGTTTATACGGGTTCAATGAGCATATTTTTGGCCGAGCCAACGGGCACGGAGGTTCCACGTTATACCGGCCTTGTACCACATGATGCCCACATGGGGGGAACTAAATATAGTCAGTAGTTCAAGTCGAGTGAGTAGTTCAAGTCGAGTCAAGAGTCGAGTCAGAGTCAGTCCGAAACAGAGTCGCGTTCAGACTACTACAAGACATTGGAATAGTGATACTGGTCGAGACTACATTATTCTCTCTACTAAACCTGATTGTTCATACTAACAGTTCTACTTCTCTGTATATATTCTTGTTTGTAATATATCTGTGTTATTCCATACCCGTGTTCGCGTTCTTCTTTCTTTGTTATACATTGGACTATCACCGTGGTACAAAGAACCGGACCATAACAATTATTATTATTATTATTATTATTATTATTATTATTATTATTATTATTATTATGCTTTCATTTCTATCGTATATAAATTTCTTTCATTTTTCACGACATTTTCTAATGAAGAGTTATGGAAAATAAATAAAGGAAATAAAATGACCTTACATCACACATATTTTACATAGATAAAGAACTTTGTATGGTGTGAACTATACTTGCGATTTTGACTTTGTATTTCTTTAAGGCATGGGCTACCAGTGATCTCTTCAAAGAATGTATCAAACCCAGAGCTCCAACCACATGAAACTGTTGATGGCTCCATGTGATTCATTTTTTGAGATTTCCACCTGAAGATCATTTTGAGACCATTAGTCAAAATAAATAAGGGGTTATGTTCGTAATTTCAGCTAATATCAACATAAGATAGTCGGAGTGTACAACGGCCGAAGCGCCGTGAATATGGTAATAAAGATGTGGATAATAGTCTGAACAGTGTGAATATTGTAAATAAAAACGACCCCGTCTCTTCGTTCGGTTCAGAATGGTGACACTTCTGATGAAATTAACTCTTTGAATTTTGTAATTCCTTAACTGTCTCTTCTAAGGTGTCACTACACTAGACTACATTTATAAATATATTGAGCCTCACATTTATCGCCTTATGCCCAACTTCTTTTAAGCCAAGCAAACGCTTATAATTATAGAGAGTAACCTTCGACGATGCTTGTGTCAATTCTTGGCAATAGTGTGGTTTAAATTTATGTGATCATTTTCATGAGACGAGACTTAACTCTGACTGCATTGTCATGCTATAAGTTCCTGTCTTTGATTGTAATTTGATTTTACACGTGGCTTTGGATAGAATAGTATATTTGCGGTATATTTGAAGTAGCAATAATGTCAATGCTCAGCGTGATGTGCTAGATTCAGGAGAATTAATACAGAAGCTGCCAAGGCTGGCAATTAAAGGCAGCTTAACTGAGTTGGCTGCAGCAATAACCCCTTCTGCAGTCATACTGCAATTTTATTATAACAACTAAATTAAACATTTTAATTCGATGCGGACTACACACTTATGCCTCATAGAATAGACACTTCAAATTTTCTAACCAAAGCATTGTGTATACTTCCTTCATTTTGACGCACTTTATATAAACTTATTTCTTTCCCTAGATTTACAAAAAAACACATTTGTATTCGTGATATTAACATTCCACCAAACTCTTGAAAAAGGTATGAGTCCAACTCCGGGCGTCGATATGGATTAAATAGTAGGCTGAACTTTTTGCAATGGTTGGCACAGGTTTAGAAGAAATAAAACTGTGAATTCAAAACTATATATAGCCCTGTTGTAGCACACAATATGTAGCCATCAACAAGATCGTGGCGTTAACAATCTCTATAAAGTCTCAATGGCCGTCGATTGACAAATGAAATATTATTATTATTATTATTATTATTATTATTATTATTAAGCTAATCATATTTTCTGGAATTCTGTTTTTATTGATTGGTTACAACATCTGAATAGATATTGTGGTACATCGTCTTTAGACTTCATTGTTGGCCATTTATTATTTTATTAAATTGCCCAGAAAACACCTATATATCATGTTTTAGTCCAGCTGTCATTGGTTCGTAGTTTATATTCAGCTATTTTTTATTTACCTCAAAGTTTTCAAAAATATAATAAAATGGTGAAAAATTTAACATGAGATCTCCTATATGGCAATAAAATGCTGGAAAATCTCTTCGCATATGAAGAAGAGAATCGGCTCCTGCCTCCATATACAGAAAATACCATAGACTGAACAATTGTTCAACATGGAGATCATTAAAGAAACTGGAACAAAAAAGATTGTATTTACACCTCGAACCACGCTAATAATTTGGTATTGAAATGTAGAATATCTCTGCTTTCATTGAATTGATTTTGATAAAACTTTCTTCCCCAACAACAAGACTCCTCCGCTCTAATGCTAACGTCGTACAAGTTGGTGAGACTCATCTACGAAATAAAACCAACTATTTACCCAAACCTCAGGTCCGTCAACAGTCTCCTTGGTCTCGTTAGTTAACTGAACTCAACTCATGTTCAACATCATGTACTCCTGATCCCACTGATGCCTGAAATTCCTGTGACTGGACATAAAAAGGGGGCAGTATCAAGAGAGATCGCATAAAAGCCACAGTTCAGAGGTCGCGATTTCTGTTATTTTCACTACACGAGGAACTCCAGCGGCGATGAAAATGTCTTTGTTGTTTGTCTGGGTTCCCCACGTGACTTTCGGATAATATTCCTTAAATCCGTAACTGTCACAGTCTTGGAGGTCTCACAATCGGATCGTTTCTTCAGTGGCGAAGAAATATCTAAAGAATCGTCTAACCGTATCCACATGACAAAACAACTTCTCCGAAATGACATGAAGGGAGGTGTGTTTAGTACCTTCTTTGCTGATGACAGAATGTCCTTCATCGTTAAGGCCTTTTCCACATCCTATTGCTCGTAGAAAGAAAAAACCTTTATTAGCGTGGTTCACCTCAAAACTGTCTCATCTGAAATAAAGTACAATGGACGCTACACATAATAATGTATATTTAACAATGGTGTTGCCGTGTTTTGCAAACCAGCTGGGAAACGTTTTATCAAAACCAATTAAAAGAAAACCGAGAAATCTTAAGTTTCTCTACCAAGCTATTCGTTTCGTTCGGGTGTAGAAACAAATATAGATAGGTGAGATTTATGGGATACATAATAAGGAAATAAGACTTTTAGAATTTAATATTTAATCTCTTATTTTTCAGTAAGCACTGAATAATATCTTCACATATTCTTGAACCTACGCTGTTTCTGATCTTCATCAGTTTCAAATTAGGTATTCATGCAGATGATACAGCCACTGATACCTGTCTTAGTAGCAACTCCAACAAATCTGATAAAGTAATCCTGGCAACTACATTTGAAAAGGGCCTAAAACATGTGGTTGACTGTGGCAAGAAATGACTTTCAACAACACCAACAGGATAGCTCTCCAACAGGATAGTTCTCCAGGGGAGAAAAAGTCTCCGATTTCTTTGGCTCATGTTACCCCTTGTCACGATGTAGTGCGACTATATCAAGTCAATAGCTACGTCTACTGTAAGGGAGATTAGTTCACTGTGTCGTGACAAAAGAAATTCTCGTCAGAATGCATTTTACACATTTATAAATCTACCATTCGTATTTCATACTGTTGCCATATCTGGTCTGGTGCTCCTACTCTAGAAATTCTTGAAAAAATCTAAAATAGGATCAGCAATACAATCGATCTTGGTCAGGCATCACATCTCCAGTCACTTTCTCACCAATGTGATGTGTCCGTTCCACAAACATTTTCATGAGAACTGTTCGGATAAGACTTTTTCCCCAGTGTCCCGACTTCATGAATTTAAGCGCGTTACTAGATTGACAACTATGTCTTACCATTTTACAGGTGAACTAGCTACATGCAAACGCCACTTTTCTTCTTGCACTTCCCGTTTGTAGAACTCCCTTCTGATTTCTTGCTTCCCTAATAACTACAATATTCAGAAATTTAAATGCAACGTCAATCAATACTTTCTGTCTTCATGAATTCTGTTCATCAATCTTCTCCATCTCCTTTACTCCCTGTAACGCCTGCTTTTTAGTAGCATTGTCGCCTTGATAAAAATAATTGAATATATATATATCGGTTTCTATCGATGACACGGAGAGATCATGGGATCGTCGAGAAAATCTGAAGAAATTAGAAATATCAGGGACAGTATACTTACAATTGGAATTAGACAGTTTAAATATCTGGGACAAATAATGGGGACAAGAGTTTGTTCACAAGTCATACTGATGGCAATATAAGGGAACGAATAGAGTGAAAATATTTCTTAATATGTTTTCCTGGATGGATGGATGGATGGATGGTAGAAAATAGGCAAAAATGAACGTAAAATAAATAAAAACTTCTTAAAGGGTAAAACGTAGTAAATCCTTTTCATATTTCATTGGTAAGGAAGAAATTCCACTCAGAAAGCTTCTTCCACGGAAGTGTTACATTATGGAACGGATTTTTGGGATCTCCTCAATCGTAATGATCACGGAAGCCCGACATTATAGTAACCAAGGGTTCGATCACTACAGTCCTATCCTCTTCAAATCAGAGGTTCGGCTGTTTCCTTTCCTACATGACTTATTATTTTACACGTCTTTCTCTGTCCCTGTACATCCTTACAATAATCTCATTTAGAAAACCCCTACCTTGAGTGTCTCTCTAACTTTTTATTGGAAAAGAACAATAAAATAAATACTTCACTATAAAAATAAAAACGATGACAGAAACTCATGTCTTCTAAACTAAAAAAAAGTGAATGTTCTCAGAGAATGAAATTATCTGTGATAAAAATGATTATACTTGCTGAAATATCTTCTTAGGGTACACTATTTAAACAACAAAAAAGCTAACCGAGAAAAAACAAAGGCGTAAAAAAAGAAAACCTGATCCCCAAACTGGTTTGAGTGTAGTGTTCGGAACACAATCTGTTAAAAATATCAGTATGTTTCGAAAACTGTTGCAACATCACCTTCCGTAGTGAGGTTGTGCCTCTATAATTCATTTGAAGATTACTGTAGTTGCAGCATTGCAAATAGTATTGAAGAGTTTGCCAAACAATTCCGAGAAGAAAAACCAAAATAGTTTTTCATGATAAAATATGCACGATGTCTTAAATATGACATAATGCATATTGTTGTTTTCTTTTCATTTTGATATAAATATTCGTCGATTCTCCGGTTATCTCTACAGTAAATGATAATTCTCTTATTGTTGTTTCATTTCTACTTCTGACACTTTCCCATCTACTCGACAAAAAACAAAAATTTCAAACGTAGATTCTGGAGCGATAATTTATCTCTTGTATTAGTATTATCAATTTTTGATGATGGCTAATAAGTGAATTTCTCTCTTTCTTTCTCACACGCTTTCTTCTCTCTCTCTCTCTTTCTTTATAAATATATATGTCCATACGCAAACATAAATATAAATATGTGTATATATATATATATATATATATATATATATATATATATGCGTTTATGTTTATGTATGGACATACCCATATATATATATATATATATATATATATATATATATATTTGTATTTATGTTTGCGTATGGACATATATATATGTGGACATATATATATATAGACATACATATATACATATATATATATATATATATATATATATATATATGTGTGTGGACATATATATATATAGACATATATATATATATATATATATATATATATATATATACAGTTGTATTTATGTTTGCGTATGGGCATATATATATACATATATATATATATAAATATGAGGCACGGTGGAGTAATGGAGAGCGGCTTGGAATTCCAGTCGAATACATTACATTCACTTACGTGCTAATACCCTTGTGAAAAGGTGTGAATCCTCTTCTTCTCCCTCCAGCTATGGGTAAAATATAACGACAGACTGGGTTCTATAGTTTTGGATGGCAACTGGTCTAGAAGAACAACAACTCTGAATTCAAAACCTGCAGAGGGTCGTTTGGGGACCTTGTGGCACTTAGTGCGCAGGGTCTCTGAATTCGGCCCTTCAAAATGTGTGGCTAGTCCTGCACGAAGCCTTCACCACTATAATAAAATCTCATGTGCCGTTGTCGGGCTGTCGGTTTCCTGGATACTGATCTGCTTGTCCCTCATACGTCGAATCTCGACGGTGGAGTCGACTATATATATATATATAGACAATTTTTATATATATATTATTTATATATTATATATTTGCGGTGTTTAATAGAAAGCGCTAAATATCAGTGGTAGAGCTAACATATTCAGTTGAATTGATCTGTGTTTGTGACCCTGGGTTTTACCCTATTTGCGATCGTCAGACAAACTGATTAATTTTTAAATTTTGGATATATATATATGGTTGCGTATATCGGGTTTTTTTATGGAATTGACAGGGAAAATTGTCGGAACGCTACTCATATTTACGCAAGCATACCTACACGCACGGACGCACATTGACGAACGCAGACACACACAGACGCAAGCTCACTCATTAGAGCTAACACAAACATAAACATTATGTAAACAGTGTAGGACTGGGCATATATGCGCATCCACGTGTCATTGCTTACATACGTACGCATTTGGTCGCTGTATTGAATGTTTGATTGTGTAGCGAATATTATTTTTTGCTGCACTATCAAAGTGTAGATTGTTTTTCTGTTTTGTTCACTGAATAATGTTTTCTCCCTCGCACGTACATACGTATGATACGGTCTATGTAAGACTAAAATAGGTAATTTTTTTTAGTTTTTTTAACGCAGTTTTGTCATTATTTTAAAGCCGTTTATTTGCTTGTTTTTGGCGATTGCGCATATACAAATGGTAGAAATTCCAATTTGTTATACTTATTAGTATTTATGCGGTGGTATTAATTTAGCTGAGCGAGGGAGAGGTAAGTATAATTGTGGACTGATACGGTAATGGTAATTGGGGTGCCGTAGTAATTGTGGATTAATGCGGCAATGGTAAGATATATATATATATATATATATATATATATATATATATATATAGAGAGAGAGAGAGAGAGAGAGAGAGAAAGAGAGATGAATTAGGTTCAAGTACAGAAGAAATGATAGGATAAAAAGCAAAGAGAAAACGTTTATAAATATAACATGTGTCACTTTTATTAAAGTTTCATCAGAAAATTAAATATGAAAGGACAATATTTCTTCATCTTTATGTTGTTTGTTTTTTATTGGTTAAGCAGAACTCACATGCATATGTCTTGTCAAGCAGTGTTCGTATGTATAATTTCTGTGCCTCTGCGGGATTTTGATGATAGTGAGTATTCGTATCTGTCACCATGTGTGGGCGGAGGGAAACGTCTAGAAGACATTTCCATTCATGTTTTTTGCTTGTGTGCATGTTGATTTATGCACGTTTTGTATGATGGTGAAAAAATTTATGTCAGATCGTTAGACATATCTTGGATTCTTTAAGTATGGATTTTGTAAAAGTTGGCGATATAATAAAGGGTGTTTGATATGTGTTTATCGATGGTTAAATATTTACTCCCACGATTCCTGTGTAAAGAATCACGTTATGTTTTTAATCGAGATGCATTTATAAAATCGATGTTATGTCTTGTTTTGTTCCTGTGTATTGTGAGCTAGTTTAAAGGTTTGTCCCAGCATATGTCTTATTTGTGTCCATAGACACGAGCTTTTTTTTATTATTTCTAGACGATTTGCTAGATGTGATGTGATGTTAAATCTATTTATACTATGACTATACATTTTCTTGGCGGTGATAAATATCTTATTTTTGCGAATTATGATACACATACACACGCGGATTATACACACGACTGCTGCCTGACTAAAAAAAAGATTAACCAATGAAAACACAAAAACAAAAATGACAGAATTGTTTTTCTTCTCAATATTTCATTCTCTAATGAAACATTAGTAAAAGCGAAAAATATTAGATTTATAAAGGTTTCCTACTTTTTTCCTCATCCCAAACTAGAAGAAATAAATGAGAATTCAAATTTGAGGAAGTTGGTTTGGAGACGTCATATTCTACACCATTCCTATATTTTAATATATAATTTTCTGCTCCCATCTTTGTTTCAAAAATAATATTTAAACAATTAAAAAATTTAAACAAGTAAAAAATATAAATGTTTTGACATTATAATTCGGTACTAAAATTAATGTCTAAAACACACACAGTGATATGAATTTTACAATATGACAATTGTCTTTAATTAAGGCATTAATCGCTTTTAAAATGTGTTTTCTACTTTGGGGTAGCGTTCAGAAAATATGTAAGGATAACCTTCTGAACGATAAAGTTAACGTAATATACAAAGATCATAGAAATTGATTTTCGGTGTAAATTCATTCAGAACTTGTTTGGAAGGTGAGCCTGCTTAGTATATAGATAGCAACCTTGATTTTAATCGATAAAAGCATGACGTAAAAAACAAAACACAAGTATGAACATTAGACAAATGTTAGTGGATAATACAAAAATACAACACATCTCCCAGTACAAGGAAATACACTAACTCCTAGAAGCTACTATAATATAAAATAAACATGATGAAACAGAGTAGAAAATTTTTTATCCAAAACGCGTTTCGCCGGAGAAAGCTGTTCTCTTTGGCGCCATCATTTTCAATGAAAGAGAGTCAAAACTGTGTATGAATGTCATATCTATTTATGCATAACTGTTGTAACAGCAAAATTGTCCAAATCGTGTGACAGCATTATATAATTGTCCATCCAACAAAAAAATTCACTAAACTATTTGAGTTTATTTCTTCACGGTTTCAGATAAGGTGTTTAACCATATTCTCGCCATTCATCGTAAAAATCACTTACAAACGCTTCGAGCTGTTTAGCTAGTAAGAGAACAGGTTAAACTCGTTTTGTGTTAAACGCACTAAATTTTCCCAACTGAGCAATGGTGAAAGGAAAAAATAACTCATCTCTTCTGTAATTTATTTTTAAGCGTTTCACCCCAAGCAAGGTGCTAAGCCACTAGCACGCAAGAGTTTACAGAGAGTTGGAGCGAGAGCTAATAGAACTTAAAGAGTAAAGGATGAAGACAAGGATAGGAGATATATCAAGGAATCTGGGGACGTCCATTGACATTACATTTGAATATTTGGAGATTATAGCTATCAGGGAAACAGGAAAAGGGGAGGGAGTTCCACAGGCGAGTAGTAAGAGACATGAAGCTATTAGAGTAGAAGAGGCGGCTACATTTATCAGTTTCAACAGTGAAAGGGTGAGAGCGGGATGCCAAGCCTCGTAGGACACTTGAATTCGCGATGTCTTGGAACGAGCGAAAGCAGCTCATCGGAGCAGTTACAATGAAAGTATTTGTAAAAAAAGACAGAGGGAGGCGACGGCACGTATGTGAGAGCCACTGCAGTCGAGATACTAGATCAGGGCCAGTCACTTTGCATATCCATCTTTGGATTTTATCAAGGACCTTGAGACAAACAGAAGGTGCTCCAGACCATATATGGCATCAATTCTCCATCCAAGGGCAAATGCTTGATTTGTAGATTTGAAGAAAAATTTCCTATCGCGGCACAGGGAGCCAACTTTCCTTGTGGTGGACGAAGCTATTGACTGAATGTATTTGTGCCATCTCAAGTCAGCAGTCAATGTGAGACCGAGCAGTCGCAAAGACGTGCTCTCGTGGAGTTGAGCGTCAGACATTTTAATGGAGGGGGGGCGGAATGGTTCTCCGTGGTGAGTAATAGAGAGAAGTTTTGTTTTAGAGCCATTAAAGTTAACCATCCAATTCCTTCCCCAGTTCACAACTGATTGGAGGTCCTTAATGGTACCAACATTCATTCTCCGGCTTCCATCTTCAAGGTCTCTTCAAGAATCATCAAGAGAACGCTGAATAAGTTTTAAAAAGATGGAACAGTAGAGATGAATAGTGGATGAGGAGGTCACAACAGCAAGAGGGATCATCATTTCATCTTAGATCTAAATAAATTCTTATTGTTCCAAGTAGAGTATAATTATGTTATAAAACCTCGGAGAATTCCAGTAAGATATCTTTAACCATTTCTAAGATACAAGGGTTTTGATGTTACCTCCGTTTTATTTGTATATGTATGTGTATGTAGGTATATATGTGTAAATAAAATATAATAATAAATCCCTCAAATAAAATTCTGCAATAGCAAACGGATCTAAAAATGCAAACAACAAAAACAAACAAGAAGAGTGACATACAAACTCTCTTCAAGACTCAAGCGCGGAAGTCATGAGTTAGTGTAATTAATGGGATTTACAACAACCAAGCAATCTTCAGAGATCCCAAGGCATCCCCCTATCACATAGCGTTGTCTTTGTTTTGTTCAAACTGATGACGCCAAAGAGAATTTAAACTTTCTCCAGCGAAACGATTTTTTTGATAAAATATTTTCCACTTTGACTCATCTTAAATTTTGTTTCTGATACTATTTACATCCTACAAACAGGCAAATCAATATAACGAACTCACAATAAATAATCTATCTGTATCCATAGGAGATGTCATCTCGAAAGATGTATATAATATTTGATATACCTAAAAATAACAAATATTTGATGCATTTATTCTGGTTCATATTCGCTTTTTACATGTTGCATATGACATAAGTCAGGATTGATTTGTAACATTCAGCCCCCTATAAATATCAAAATATAGCCGACGGAATATTGCCTACTACACTGTCAGCACGGCCGGAAATATGTGAAGAAAAATAACAGCCCAAGCGTGATTTTCAGTGTGATAATACTAAAACGAGACGTAAATTACCAGTCCGGTATCTACAACTGGAAAGGTTGTTCTTGATGAAGTTCTGGAAAAGTGGAAGGCCAAAAATATGTAGCAAATAAACTCTTATGAACATTTACGTTATAAACATTGGGAAAACGAAAGATTAACTCAACTAAATTGTATACAGAAAGGAAGCATTTACTGATAAAATATAAGTATGATATTAACGCAAATAGGGTTATAAACAACTAAAATTTATCTATTCCTTAAACAAGTAAATGTTTACATACTTTAAGAGTTAAACAACCAAAATTTATCCATTCCTGAACAAAGTAGATGTTTTTTTGCTAAATATTACATTTCAATCAAAGCGACGGGGCCACGAAGATGCAAACATTTACTGATAGTGAAAGAAAATGAGAAAACATTGAGGCGGGAGATAACAATAAAAGAGCACGATTCAGAGTGAGACAAATAACGATGCTTTGCACTGCGTTTAAATATTAATATCCTAGTTGAGCAAGAAGCCGGACGAGAATTTCACCAGTGAGAAAGCCAGAAAAGAAACGAGAGAAGAGCGAGAGAAGAAACTATTCTCATAGAACTTGCGGTTCGCTTTCAGAATTTCGATGGAAAAATGATGAGACACAACATCCAATTTATTACTGTGCTTCATGTCTGAAAAGCGAAGTATCAAAAAGAAGAGCTTACTAAAAGAGTTACCATGAAAATATTTATAAAAAAATATACTGATTGGGAAACTATATACCAGGTCAAGAACGATGAGACTATAGATTCTTCTAACGCTAACTCTGTTCTCTAGATTGGTTACACAACTATCAGACAAAACAGACTAAAGTATAAATGAGGTAACTGAACAATCTATTGCCTGAAAGACTGTTATAAGAACAATAAAAAAGCGAACGCTATTTCCAGAAATATATGCAACAGAAGTTATTCTTCACTAATGAGCAGAATATTTGACATCAACCTCTGAAGACAACTA
>OZ010594.1:46767769-46875269 GCA_963932145.1 Acanthosepion lycidas
ATGTGGTTCTACAAAAACACGTTGTACTTACCATGGGCTAAACATGTGAGCGACGATGTAGCTTTAAAGAAAGTAGAAATATAAAAAAACAGTTATTCTTGACATCAAACAGTTGAACATTCTCAAACACATACTAAGAAAATTGGACTTGGAAAATTTGATATTCTCAGTCAAGTGGAACAGAGGAAAACAACGCCTAGTATACATAACGAGTGATAACAAAAAGACGAAATTTTATTAAGAGCTACAAAGGGGAGGATATTTTTGCTAGACATGATCGCCTATGTACTGAAGCGACACAGACGTAGAAGAATTGCAAATATTAATAATGCAAATAGTAACATAGTAATGTAGCTATTGATATTTGCATCTTCAATCTTAAAACTAAATTAAATTTTGACATACAATTTCAATGGTCTTCCGTATATATATATATATATATATATATATATATATATATATATAGATATAGATAGATAGATAGATAGATAGATAGATAGATAGATAGATGATACAGTAATGGGGATCCGTATAGTAATGATACAGTATGGTGATCCGTATGGATATTTCCAATAGAATACAGATCCAGGGAGAGCGGTATATCAAAATACGGAGCAAAATCATTATTAATTGAAGAATATCAAACATATTGAAGCATATTTTCCTCCACTTCCTACACTCTCTAAAAATATAGCAATATCTCTTGTTCTTAACCCGGAATATTTTTCAATATATTTGTGATTTGTTTGTAGGTCTGGAAGATTGAGGGCTGCTGTTTTGTAGATCTCTCATGAAATAAAAATTATTACCTATGGAATTTTCAGGTTTGATATTCTTTAATATATATATATATATATATATATATATATATATATATATATATATATATAAACGACATTGTGTTGTGGTCTGACTCTAAAAAGACTGTCTTCCTAATAGAACTAACAGTCCCTTGGGAAGCGAACAGGGTGGAGGCGCACGAACTAAAGAAAAACCGGTAGGAGTCACTGCGTGCCGAAGGTATGGAAAATGGTTGGACGTGTCACGTGATGACTATTGAGATTGGGTGTCGTGGGTTTCTGGGACATTCGGTCATTTCCTTTCTTACAAAAATAGGCATCTCTGGCCGTTGGTTGAAAAGCGTTTAGCATCGCTTTCAAAAATATGTTCAACACGCGTCATGTTGGATTTGGTCGAGATCAAAACAAGCAAATAAAATGCGCGTAACATCACGACCTAACATGCGCAAGTGAGATATTTGCGTGGTCGTCTATAACGACTTTTACGAGCCCGTCAATAACGGCAAACGCGTTCAAGAAACTTTCATTGCAGATAGATTTTACTTAAAGGAACAATTATTTAGCTTATCTTCATACCCTGCCTGGTGGCAAACGCTGCTGGTGGTGCCAGGGGTGGCGGTCCCGCCATAGCCACCGAAACCGTGATATCACCTCTGCTCGGCAGCTGATGAAGACAGGGTATCGCCCGTGCTAACACACGTTGTATGTAATATATATATATATATATATATATATATATATATATATATATATATATATATATATATATATATGAAAAAAGTCACGACAGTGGGAAAGATGTAAATTTCCAGATGCCAGGTTAAATTACATACATTTCTTTGTATTTTGTTCAGAATCTATCTATCTATCTATCTATCTATCTATCTATCTATCTATCTATATATATATATATATATATATATATATACAGTTTGAAAGATATAAAGTCCAGTTGCCTGGTCAACATTACATTGAATTTTGTTCAGAATCTAGATAGATAGATAGATAGATAGATAGATAGATAGATAGATAGATAGATAGATAAGAGACTGGGATAGATAGATAGATAGATAGATAGATAGATAGATAGATAGATAGATAGATAAGAGACTGGGATAGATAGATAGATAGATAGATAGATAGATAGATAGATAGATAGATAGATAGATAAGAGACTGGGATAGATAGATAGATAGATAGATAGATAGATAGATAGATAGATAGATAGATAGATAGATAAGAGACTGGGATAGATAGATAGATAGATAGATAGATAGATAGATAGATAGATAGATAGATAGATAGATAAGAGACTGGGATAGATAGATAGATAGATAGATAGATAGATAGATAGATAGATAGATAAGAGACTGGGATAGATAGATAGATAGATAGATAGATAGATAGATAGATAGATAGATAGATAGATAGATAGATAGATTCTGAACAAAATACAAAGAAGTGTATGTAATGTTGAGCTGGCATCTGGACTTCTATATCTTTCCCACTGTTCAAGTAGCTATATGTAACCATAGGTTATATTCTAAACGTTTATTTTTCTCCAACTTCTCATATGTGAAACTAACTTCTTATATTTTGCTTTACTGCCACCTACGATTTTGAAAAGTGTAAGTGCAACGCCAATCGCCATCACTTGTCTTTTATTGTCCTTTCTCCTCGCTAATGTCTTGCCATTATCTTCTATTCTCAATTAACACTTTCATCTCAGTGGTATTATATCTTTGCTTGGGGTGAAATGATTAGAAAATATTTGAATAAACCATTCTTCATGATGCATCATTCTTTACCTTTGTGAACAAGTATCGAGCTCCTCTCTCAGTTTGTTTTCATGGGAGAGAGATAAAAATGGATTAAAATAATTATTCTGTCGGTGGTTTGCACGAGATAACAGAGAATTTCAATTATAATAATAATAAAACAAAAGAACTGTGTAGCGAGGCGTTTCATTCACACAGGGGAATCTCCAGACAAAAATAACGGTTTTTTTGATGCGATCAATGCCGTACATGACAGGAAAAAAATAATGAGATAAAAATATACAAAATTCCGGTTGGAGTTTCCATGAAAATTTAATAAATTTAAAGATACTCAACATGAAAATATAAACTTTTACGTCTGGAATATCGCAAATTTTGATTAACCTATCTTCGTCAGATTCTAATTATACATATATTTCTCACACCAATCCAACTAACAACTAGCTCTATCACTGATATTGAGCTCTTTCCAATAAGTACTGCGCATATATAATATAAAAATAATATATATAAAAAATTGCATATATATATATATATATATATATATATATATATATAAACATACACATTATAGATATATATATATATATATAAACATACACATTATAGATAGATATATATATATATATATATATATATATATATATATATATATATATATATATATATATATATATATATATATATAATCCTGTGTTTTTATTACTTCATACGTTATTTTAGTAGACACGCCGTTTTTACTTTAAACAGTGCATATTATATATTTTTGCCTCCATACAATTATGATCTAATCCGGCATAGATCGAGACCTACATCCCGTTTTGTAGGAGAAAAAATCGTTTGATTAGACGTGTCTTAGATCACCGCAGACAGTGATCATCCTAGCAAGATTCTATTTTCATTTCCTCGTAAGGATTTTTCTAGATAATCCCTATCTGATCAGTTATGTAAGCGTAAACAAAGTAATTTCTTAATGGATTTATTTTTAATCTGACATTGTTTTGTTTTTTTTACTTGAAACGTTATTTTTATTGAAAAGCTCTATTTGAAATAGACGCCACGTTTATATTTTAAACTGTACGTATTATGTCAGCTGGCTTACGCTATCAAGAATTCTTTAAAATAAAATGAGCTTTCCGTTTACAATCGAACCTGCGTCCCCATTTATATATGGGAAATTGCTGCTTGATCCGGTGTGCTTTACCACCTCGCCACGAAAAACTCTACAGCGGGAAAACTGAATATTAATGGAATTATTTCAAGAATTTTTTACCTGTGCAACAAAGCTAACAGCGAAAAAATGTAATCCTCGATATGACTTTCGAGTAAAAATTTAACGTGCAGTAAAATGTAGAAATGCGGATCCGCAGGGGATTATGTCTGTTTTCAGTGTCTAAAGATATAAATGTCACTACTATTGTCATGAACAGAAACTCATCAGACAGATAATTATAGGATTCAGGGGTTAGTGATTAAACCTGACCCTCCCATTAATTGGCTGGTGCTGCTTCTGGTGTGTTACGTCTGGATAGGTACATAGTATTGCCTGGTTATCATTTTAAAATAATTACGAAACAGAGAATAGTTTTGCCCAAAATTACTAATATGAGTCAATCAGCGAGAATAGAAATCATTTATCCTGTGTAACTTTTTATTTGTCTTGTCAGCTACATATTATATCATATCGAGGAATTCAATATATCTACAATGTTTAGTTTCGCACGAGGCTGTGTATACTGGAAACGTTGTGAGAACAGAAGCAACTGAGAAATGTACTGGTTGTCGAGTTGAACGCGCTAACAATTATACTACTCTGCCGGCCTCAAGTTTAATTTGACACAAAGCCACCCAGTCAGAATCGAACTCACTAATAAATAGTAATATCTAAGGAGACTCACTCGCTACCCCTTATTTTAGGCAAAGGCACTTATATCTTCTAAGCTTGCATGTATGTGCCTCCCAATGGGAACAGAACTATTTATTGAAAAATGTTTTTCGTAAAGTCAAGATCGCCAAGCATTACTCCACTCTGAGAAGTGCAATTCGTTAAATAATCATGGTGCATCCCGTCAAAGACAGACCTGACTCTTCACTAGTCATGACGACAAGACCATCTCATTGTACGTTTCATTCACCAAAGCACCTTTTTCCTTTTATTTTAACTCAAAATGTACACACGGATATATTTTAAAAGGTAATAGCAATTCAGATCATATTATCGTATTCAGAGTACGAAAATTCCCAGCCAATTTCTTTATCGCCTGAAGTTCAGAAATTTAATCCCAGATTCCTATCTAATATTCTCGTGAACAAATCAAAGTGTAAAATGCATGAAGACTACCGCTTCACATTAAAAGATTTTATCGAAATACTGTATTTAATATTCGATTTTATTTTAGGATAAATTATTTGCCACCTCAGGTCTTTCGAATAATCATAAAATATTTTCTTAAGTATTTCCCAACTTCAAATTGGTTCTCTGAGGTCATTAAGATATATAATTGTCTCTTAAAGTTAAGAAATCTATTTTGATTACATTTCTAGAATATGTTTATTCAGAAATATGATATTGCTAAAGTAATTGAATATTACCTTTGCTCTGTCTCAGAAAGAGTTGGTACAGAGACCTAATTGATTGAAGTCGTCGATAGAATTGCTCTGAAGTGTATGTTGGATGCTCTTATTCCGTAAGGGAATACAAGCTTCGTGTTTCAATGTCAGAAATCTGTGGAAGATTGTTAAATTAACTTGCCTTAGTCAAATTCTTGGGAAATGATATCTATCCTTTAATTTTTACTTAATGCACGATCAAACACGGATGACGCATCGAGTGACGGTTAATCTAACTACACGAGTGTAAGTGTTCTAGCGAAATAATCTTGCTACCCAATGCAACATACTAAAGTACTCATACGATTTACTAATCAAGGCTTAATTGTGACCGAAATTAAGGAGTATCTAGTGAGGATCCAGCTCATTACGAAGTCGTAATTGATCGAGTGCGACAAGCTTGCTACGAATTACCCCATGTCGAAATGCCCAAGCAATTTATTAAGCAAAGCTTAGATGCGGCAATGGTGAGTTTCTTATCGTCCCAGGTTCCCCACGCTATTAATAAAAACGTTATCATCGAACAGGGTAATTTCCTTTTGTATTCGTTATATCAACTATGGCACCTTGGATTCTAAGAAACAGTAGTAGTACAGACGTGACAGGAACGCATGTCGCACGTTGGCTTAGCGTCCGTCTTGGTGTTATTAGCCGGTCGCAAACCTAGGTGTGGGAGGCTATCGACGCGTCAGAATACTCGAAACCCTCTGTTTAATTCACGGCGTTTTGAACTTTTTGAAGGCTAACTCATTATTTTCTTTTCATTATTTCCATTGCGAACTGGATCGAAGAACTTATAGATTTCACATAATACGGCAGTATTATATGAAATAATGGTGAGGCATCATTATAAAAAAATCATATCTCAGACATACCTTTTACTCTAGTGGAGCCGTTCTTTATTATGGCATTTTTGAAATATTTTAGTTAACATTTCTTAACAGCTTTATAAATAACAGTGTTAGAAGTTGAGGTGGATATCGTACGATAGCTACTAATATATTTTACCGAAATATTCTCAGGAAGATTGATATGCCGCTAAACAATACAACCAACCAACCCAAGTAATCTAATTAAAACTTCAGATGTTCCAAAGGAATTTTTATCTTTCAAGATAGAATGTATAATCTAATATATGTCATTATTATAACTGATTTATGGCCCTAGCTGGGTTTGGTCGTGCAAATACTTTCCCTGATTCTTGGTAAATTTGAGGTTCGGATATTTAAAATATATAGGGATCAGAAAACTTCAAAAACTCATTGTAAGGAGATAAACGTTTACTGGCGATGTACAAGTTCTCTCTTCTATCAGGTTTTCGCTCTAGCTTGAAAAAGTGTGAAATGTTTCATAAAATTTTCTAGAAATGATCTCTCTTCTCTCAGGTTACTGATCTGGCGTGAAGATTTTGGGGAAAGTTAATTGTATTAAAAAAAAAGAAAGGCTATCATAAGCATTTACGTGTGTCTTAATAATTTGCGATCGTTTACTTCAAAAAGAAGATATTTCAACAAAACTCATAACTTTTAATCGTATTTCAAAATCTAAAAAATTATATTTAAAAAGCAAAGAATATTATCGTAAGGCATCTGTGCAAAAATCATGAATAATAATTTATTTCACTTATTCCTGAAAAAAAAAACGTCTTAGTATCATCACAGAGCGATAAAGGATATATAACAAACAGCTATTTATAATTAAAACACTTGGAATTTAAATAAACGACACGTTTTCTTGATCATATTCATTGTAGAAGCTCAGAGCTAAATTTATATTTTATTCGTGCGTGTTCAATATTCATAATTTTAAAATAAACCGTATCATGGTTATAAAAATGATCCTCATTTTTGACAATCTTTACCTTGGCTAGCCATTTCTTTATACATTATGGCTTACAACCTCATCATGTTAAAATATGAAGCCTGTATGTGTACATGGCGTAATGGATAACTGCTCGGAAGTGGAAATCAAAGAGCGGAGTACCAATTCCAGTCTGTTTCGTTAGATTCACTTACGCGCCAATATCGTTGGAAATGGAATGAACCCACCTCTTCCCCACCCCCGAGCTATTGGTAAAACTATAGGACATATGTCATTATTATCTCAAAATAAATTGTTACAAACTCAAAATATTTTGTCCGTAAATAACAAATCAATCGATTTTTTACCTTCTATCTTGAAAGATAAAATTTCCTTCGGAACATCTGAATTTTAATTTAGAATATTTAGGTTGGTTGGTTGTTTTGTTTAGCGGCATATCAATCTTCATGAGAATATTTGGGTAAAAACTTGAATATTTTAACTTTTTGCAACCTTAGAAAATAAGGATTCATAATCATGCCTTTCATACCGGCTTGACTTCTGGTAAAATTATGGAATAAATGTTTGTTTTTTTTTTTCAGTCAAATAATTAAATACAACTTTTGTTAGATTCCTGAAAATTTTTAGATTTGTCTTGCACAAGAGTAGAAATTGGCGATAGGAAAATGTTGTCAGTCTTCCAAATAAAGAAGATCTACCTGCAAATAATACCAATATGCAAAACCTTGTGTTTTGACCTTATGCGAATGTCTACTGTTAGTGCCGTTTGAGAATTACCCATATTTTCCAACACCGGGGCAATATTTTTATGCCTTACTACGCCAAATGAAAGGACATGAATGGTAAGAAAAGTATAGTTCGCCATATTTCGAAATATCCTGCATAAAATAATATTTTATTTGACTCCGGGACAAAATACCTATTTTTGTTAGCTGTAATTCTCCGAATAGAATATCTCATTATTTCTAGATATTTTACCAATGCAAGCAGAACTCAAAAAATATTTTGCTTGAATGTTGATTATCTTTTTATTTGTTTTAATTCACAACAAAGATTTCAAAATCACATTCATTGTTTTCTAAATGCACTAAAATGCACTTGTATATTCCTTGAAAATACCTATATATAACTTCGTCGTAGTAATTATGAATTAATGAATATGATATGTATATCCATGATGCAACTTTATTGAGGTTGTTTTCACTTAAAAATGGTATAAAGAGTTGAGTAAATATGTTTTCTTTCTTAACAATTATTCGTCTGTAGAAAAACATAGAATACCGTAAACAACTCAAGAATTCTTCAAATAAATTGATATACTCGACACTATCTCTGTAAGTCAGAACAAATTAAAGAAACAAACATGGTTTCTCCGGAATTTTTCAAGGAGCTATGAGGTAAGATATACCTATTTTGTAACTATACGAATGTGAATTATGTTGTCCTGTCTGAAGTTCTATAACTACAAGGCTCAAAATAAGGACCATAACAAATAACCTCAACTCGATTCTCAATTAATTAATTTCACCACGTTTTGCTTAACATTAAACTGGGTTTAACAATTCTAAACATGTTTACAAATGAACAAATGATGTTATATATTTCTGTACATGTAGATATGCCGATGATAGAGAGTCGATATCAGTCACAAAAATGTAAGTAGAAGAACTACTCAAGAAGCTGATAAAAGAACACCAGAAAGAAGAATTTAAATGAACCTGTAAGAAAACAGTATATATAATTGCCAAGAAAAGGAACGGTCCTAGATGCGAAGTACGAATTGAAATCACCAAAAATCAGGCAATTATAAGATTTGAATATATAGCAAGAAAAATATGACGTAAAAATACGAATAAGCATTGGGTTAGCGAATAATGCCTTCCAGAAGTTAAGTAAAGTAATAAAAAGAGGAATATTTCGTTAGAAATAAATAAAAGTATGGTATATAATATCGGACCTCTTATATGGAAGCGAATCTCAGATGAAGACGACGCTTGAAATAATAGAAATGAAACTCTACAGTAAGATGCTACGGATAACATAAAGAGTATGAAAGTTTAAAAAGCGAAGCATAATATTAGGCTAAATGGTTTATCTTGATATATAATATGTAAAACATATGTATGGAAAGGAAAAACAAAAAAGAAACAGTCGTTTTGCCCTATTGTACTTATCAAACATCAAGAGAGCGTATGCTACAACACTATCTAGAAACAGGACGCTGCATCATGCCACACAAGCAGGAGTACCCAATCATAGCTGTCAAACAATTTCTGTGACCACATCACCCCTTATATCTGGCTACCTAACTCCCCAGAATGCAATCCCCTTGATTATTGTGTTTGGGGCGCATGTGAGCAAGGAATATGTCAGCATTCACCAACTTAAACAAGGAGACTGTGCAGAAGAGTTGAAGGACCTTCCAACGTCGTCTGGAGGTCATGGTTGAAGCCAATAGCAATTTTACTGAATTAATTTAGTCTTTACTGTTTCAAGATATTCTTGTGTAATTTCGGTAAATATATCTGTTAAAATTAGCTGTCAGTATTATTTTCATTTTTGCATGCCATCGACGGCAATTTATCTATCACCCGCTGCAGGTACTAATGGTGTAGAACATGACATGCCACCATTGCAAGGTTCGAATAATACTTGTTCTTTTACTTTTTCTTCTTCTGCGTGCCATGTCCCTTCAGGACGTTAGCGATCATTTCTCTCCACAATCTCGAGTCCATTGTAAAATTTGTATTTTGTTCTCTCCTAATCTCGATTCTAACAATCATTTACATAAACTCGTTAGGTTGGTTATGCGATGTTTTCCTCTGTCACACTCACATTCAATATGTCCAGCGTGTCTCAAATTTACTAAGCCCTTTTTTCCTCATTAGATGTCTTTAAATTTTAGTGATATGTATAAAAAATACCGTTTTGTTTTCATTTGTTTATAAAACTTTGTCGATGCACATAAATTCAGTCCATTTATTCTCAGCATCTCTTTTATAGAATCGTATTTCTGTTGCCTCTTCTTCAACTTTGATGAGATTGCCCAGCATGGAGTACTCTATAGTAATACTGCTATTATGTAGCTGTTCATTAATCTAGTCTTTGTTTCGAACTTAGCCTTCATGTCTAATAATACTTACTAAGCTTTTTGATGCTATCTCCCTATCCCAATTCGCTTTTAGATTTCTGCGTTGCATTTTCCGTCTTGTATAAACGTATCTAGACTGTAGGATGGGCAGATAGTTTTATTTACAGGACAGGAATGATATTTGCGTCAGTACTGATATTGATAAAGATAATGACGAATGTAAAGCCAATCAGTGTGTTATGGTGGATATAAAAAAAAATAAAAATAAAAAATGACATAATGCAACGAATAACGAAGGGAATTTGGGAAATTTAATTATTCGTGTATTTCTCTGAGAAGTTGATCCGAAATTAATGGAAGAATGAAGAAACATTGACGTGGTAAGTATCGTATAATCCTGTAAGAGGGACGATTTTACTGATGTCACGTAAAAGTTGTAGCGACGACAAAATGTCAGCTTCGTGAGAAAAATAATTGATAAGAGTTAGTAAATTCTATAACAAATTATTTCTATTTACTTCTGCTATTTTATTTAATTCATAATGTACAACAATAATATTTTAAGAAAATCTATAATGAATTGCAAATTATCGAAAATAAATTCTATAAGATGTTATGCTCTACATTTCGTTATGTAAATGCTAATCAAAAGAAACTTTATTCCGAGCAGAATGTAATATAACCTCTTGATTACAATATTTACTTAATGCGTTTGCGTACAAACAGAAAAAAGAAATTAAATCATGAGACAAATAAACAATATATAAGATTACAGTATCTAATTTACCAAAATTGTTTCAATAAAATGAATGAAATGACAGTATTCGTTATATAACGAAATTAAAAGTACGACTATTTATTTTCATGCAAGCATATATTCCTTTGAAATAATAATATGCAGGAGTCAATATTTATAGCCAATGATACAATCTTCTTACTTTCTTTTGATTAGAAACAATATGAAACAAATAGCCTCAGAATTCAAACGTTGAAAACACATTTATTCTAAAATATTATTTACAAATGTAATAATAAATACAGTCCTACAATTAATGTGAATATTCTTTGAAGTAATTCATTTTTTATTTATTTATTTATTTATTTTTGGAGTGCGTGTTTCTGTGGTTGAATGTGTGGAAAGGAAGAATTATTTTTTTGAGATGTAAACGAACATTCGAGACATTTTTCAACCGCAAAACGCAACGCTTTCACCTTTTTCTCTTTCCTGTTTAACGGTAATGCATCGAGAACGGGAAAAGCACTAAATACGCATCATAAATTCTATAAAAAAAATTGTAAAAAAATTATTATTTTATTTGTAGTCGTGTTATCAATTACGCAACCTAAATGCTTAATATTTAATCGACACCACGTCTTCGCATTCGACCACACTGTTTTTTGTAATTCAATTTTTTATAGTTTAATGAAACGAAAAACACACAATTTCGGAAGATCACGTGGACGCTTCGTTCCCTACAAATGGAGATCTGGACTAGGCCAAATTTGAGATTAGTTCTGAGAAACATTTTTGAATGGTGAGATAGTTATGAGGTAGAGGTTGCTCATGATATGATCCAACGTCGCTGAAACCGTTTTGTAAGTTTTGGTTTTGTAGGTAATTACGGTGTTGGACAAAACTACTCTAACGGAGACTATCCTATGTTCAGTTTCCTTTTCTCCTAAAATAAATTTTCCGTCCTGGCTATGACAATAAACTACATCCGCCTTCCTGCGTAAGACGTTAAACGACGCCCAACAGCAAGGCCTCTGATCAGGAGGTCTGATCAGCGTGAAATCACCTCCTAAGTGTTGGTGTTCTCATGTCTACCCTAACCCGGGGTGGTAGCACCTTTTAGGGACCCAAATATGGGCAAATAGTTAACCCACGAACTGGGTTCAAAACACGACGTAAGTGTAAAAATAGGTTTTAATAACAGAAGTACTTTGTTAAAAACATTTATTACCATCAATACATCTTTGAAAAAAAAAAGAAGATATTACCAGCTATACATTTTTTAAGGAAAAATCTTATCAGAAAAAAAATATTGTCCGAATTAAATAACCCATTGAGTTTGACATGCCGCAAACCAAACCAAACCAAACCTATAACCTTTGTTATAACTGATGCATACAACAATGTATTTGAAGTAATTAGTAATTATTAACTCTACATTTGTAATTTTAGTGATGGATTCAGTATATGCGCTATTACTGCACTTATTCTAATTACAGATCATAGTTTCTGTTTGGAAAATTTTTGTTGAGTCATACTTTTGGGAAGAGATTTTAGAGGACGTCGGTTTTCTTTTTAAGATCCTCCTTATCCAAATTAGCAATATCTATGTGATCAGCATAGCCGCCACCACATTTTTATTTACCAGCATCGAGAGGATAAACAGGAACGATGTATCTTGTTACCATCATATTAGATTCGTTTTGAGTGTCGTATGGCATGCTTACATCATCAGCGTTTATGTTTTCACATCTATGCGTGTATATGCACAGAGAATAGTCTAAGAAAAGATTAAATGATCAGAGAATCTCATTTTTGCATTATTGTACAGAGAAGTGGTTTGAAATAATTCGCTGTTGGGCTGGTCGCCAGACATGCCACACATTTTGCTCCAATACAGATATTTTTTTCAATCAGAAGGAGACAGTTTCTAATTGATGAGAAGCGGAAGTCTATATCGGTGTTGTCATATGTTACTCCGAAGTCAATTTGGAGGGTATAAAATTTGCACTGGAAAGGTTCACAAATATCAGGAGTAATGGATAGCGGCTAGGATTGAGAAATCCATTACATTTACTTACGAGCTATGTCCTTGGGAAAGGTATGAATTCTCTTCTTCGCCACCCAGCTATAGGGAAATAGCAGGACAGGGTTCTATACCCTTGGTCTACCGCAGAGAGAAATGGCAACCTACTGCGGAAAAAAACTAACACTTCAGCCATTTATCGAAGGATACATGATCGTCTAAGCGTGTATCATAACTGACTGTGTTGGTGTGTTTAAAAATCTTCAAGCTCATTATAATATCAAATTAAATTACTTATAAGACTCAATTATCCGTTAAGAAGTAAGTACATATGACTATATATGTGCCACATGATTTTTGTTCGCTCAGTCAGATTTTGAAAATTTATTCGGCCCGAAAACTTTTAACATACGTAGGCATGCATATATATATATATATATATATATATATATATATATATATATATATATATATATATATTTATATATATATATGTGTGTGTGTGTGTGTGTGTGTGTGTGTGCGTGTGTGTGTGTGTATCTTCTTTCCGGCAAGTTTCATCAACCCCAAACTGGACGCCGAAATATTTACATCTACAAATACGATATCCTTCAAGACATTTTGTGATACATGTGTAACTTATTGTGTATATCATCCAGTGGATTCAGCATCATACAACTAAACAATCAGACAATCAGGTTGCTGTAGATAAGACACCTGTACTCAATATACAATAACACACAAGTCCCTTGCGGTTCTTAAGATTCATTTCAAATATCAGCAGCGACATGGAAATCATGCGTAAAATGTTCATTCGGGAGTTATGTGACTCGGGATCTCTTACTCGATAAAACACATATAATGCATAATACCGGCGTTGAGTGAAAATCACAACAGTTGATATGTACCTGAAATCCATAGAAACCTGTTCACCAAAGACGTGCTGTTGAAATTATGTAAACGTAAATATTCCGAAAATGTCGATGGCATTAAGTGGAAATGAGATCGAATGTTCCTGCCTTGTGCTATTCTTTATTATGCAGGATAATTCATTCATTCGCAAAATTGTAACAAGGTTTAGGCCAGTATAGTTTCAGTATAGACCATAGTTTGGTCTATTCTTTATTGAAAAAATAGGCCCGAACGGGTATCTGTAACAAGGATTAGCAAGCCACCGAAGCAGACGAAGAATTACACACACACACACACATATATATATATATATATATATATATATATATATATATATATATATATATATATATATATATATGTGTGTGTGTGTGTGTGTGTGTGTGTGTTTATATATGTAGCTCTTGAAAATATATTTTCAATTGAATAGTGTTGAACGACAAGTTAATTCTAAAAACAGCAGTCAACAGCGTAAATGCCAAGTTCTTCAGTAAAATGAATGGCGCACTTTGGTTGCTTGGCGTATGTTTACGTTTGTAGAAACAACAGGCTAGATTTGGCTGAATTGTTGTGTGGAGTGGAGATGGCTTAGTGGTATAAGCTCTATATTGACACCAAATCGATTGGGTTTCGATCTGGGCTTGATTCATTCGGTTGTCTAGTCACACTGTCTGCGAATACATATATATATATATATATATATATATATATATATATATATATATATATATATATATGTGTGTGTGTGTGTGTGTATAAAAGTGAATATTGAAGTCAACACTCAGAGGCGACCGGCTATTTCATGCTAGACGCTATCGTCAGGCCGCGAATGTTGGATTTTCCTCGACTGTTTATATATTTGGGTCAGTGGTGCATTGTGTGTAATCTATTCTGGCGGTGATTTTCTGGGAGTGGCTTGTTTATTTATTTATATGTTTGGTTTAGTTTATCTTACTTGTTTTTCTTTTCATTTAGTATTATTTATTCTTTTCAGTTTTTGATGTTTTTTAATGTAGTAAAAACAAATTCGATGTTCACTTTTATATTTATATTTACATACGTCTATCTCTGATATTGAGCACTTTATCCCATAAATATAGCACACGTTAAAACTATATTTCTTCTTCAGTATGAAATGTCAGTTATACACTTTGCGTATGTTGCACTGAAAGTTGACATCACAATTTACTTATATTTTATACCCAGCCTTTATTGATCTAATAAGTTTATATGTCGCGTCTTCCCAGAAGTCAATGCATGAGAACTCATATATATATATATATATATATATATATGTGTGTGTGTGTGTGTGTGTGTGCGCACACACGAGCGCGACCAAGTGGATAGTTCATTTGCTTTTCGACCATATGCACTGGTTAGCAACCTCACCATAGTTGATTACCCAAGTTAGGTGAATTTTGCATATTATCCGCCTGGGGTGATAGTCCGAGCTTGCGGCATCGCTTAGACGTACCTGAAGAGCGTACCGCGTGTTGAACTAAATCTTGAGAATGAAGTCTCGTAGAAAAGACTGTTTTAATAAAGCGTCGAAAGTTTTGCTTGCAAAAATGTCGCAAGTCATCACAAAGTAGTGTTTCAGCGTAATGTCCTTTTTCAAACTATCACACCAGATTTATTGCTCTTTCTATGTAACTGTAGTTAAAGTCCCCCGGCATAATTGCCATATGACAAACAGATAGAGCAATTATCCGCAAAAGTGTTTGACCATTGATTGACCGAATATCATTCGGGGGCCTGCAAGGGACACGAGTAGACCGCCATTATGCATTTGTGACTTGTCCGGAACTTTATATATTATTATCTCCACACATTCTAGAATCTGCCACAGAATAACAAATTCTTTATTATCGTTTCTCAACAGTAGAAAGAAAATCCAAAGCGTATTACAGCAGAAATCTCTCATAGGAGAATTACCGTTCAGTCTAATGTTTCGAACTATAAATTATTACGCTCTATAGTGGCTTTTCATTTGATTGAGTTTTTTTTGTTTTTGTTGTTGTTTTTGGTTTGTTTTTATGACTTATCAACCCTTCGCAAGTTATTTAAAACCAGAAATTATTTACATTTTTGAAATGGTTTCTCTATCTTTATTGCCATATTCACGACGTTTCGGTCGTTGTACGCACCGGCCTTCATCAGGTGATTAGAATTTCGAATTTCCAATCAGATGCAGAAGGACGGAGCGTAGTGAACATGGCAATGAAGATGCGGAAAACTGACCGAACAATGTAAATAATGTAAATAATTACAATAACTCATCTCAGAAATATAGACAGATATAGAAATTATTTGTAGATTGTAAGAATTTTTTTATTAGAGATAATGAAGATTTAGAGAAGTATGTCCTACTAATTAACCAACTTTTGGGGAGAGAAAAGGTAGATTCATAGCTCACCCAAGACTATTTGCACGTAAGTAAGCATAACGAAGCAGACTGGATTTGGAATTCGGCACGCCTATTTTCAAATCAATCAATTAGGATTTCCAATTAGACATCTAGGTACTGACCAGATTTTGGTGATCGTCTAAGAATCGGTCTTTCAACATAAGACCGAATCTAACGTAGCATAACACCATCTAGGTAATATTTCACTCCTGGTATCCGGTATTCTTTCCTTCTATCTGGATTCAAGCGTACACCATTCTTTCCTTCTATCTGGATTCAAGCGTACACCTCCAAGAGGCTTAAGTAACACAATACCATGGTACCTGCAGGACTGATATTTTACGCACTGCTTTATGCGTTTTGCTTTTCTTTCTTCTCAGTATATTCATTTTTAGGCTACTTCATAATCTATTTTACATATTTCATTTCGCCTCTCGAGTTGCAAGTTTTCTTTCAGGTGCTTTGCATGGAGATCTTGTCCAAATCTTTCGCCAGATCATCAGGCTGGGTATCCTTGAAACTGCAGTTTATCTCCTGATCTTTGTATTTCAATATCTTCTATGCATGCATAATTTGTTGCTGATAATTCACCAGAATATTCATAATACATCTTTTCATCTAATTGATCTTCTTGTTTCCCACGGTATAGAATTTCCCTGGATAGACAAAAGAGAATCGCATGATTCTATATTCATCGGTTGTTGTATGTTGCGAATCATCACTGTCACTATGATCAGAGAAAATCTGAATTGAAATTTACACTCGACTTGAAAGAATAAAAAAGGTACGATTTTGAATTCGCAGTTATTTTAAAGCAGTTTTCGTATGCGCTAACAAATATTATTCTGCTTTGACACTGACATTTAACATACGATATATATATATATATATATATATATATATATATATATATATATATATATATATATATATATATATATATATAAAACTCTTAATATTCTGCGTTTTAAGTAAACCATCTAATCAGTAATAACCCCGGAGAATTTCAATTCATAAATCAGGGACTTTTTGTGCAATATTTCAAATATTAAACATTTATAGATTAAATATTTTCCATATATATATATATTTTTTTTTTAAATGCTTTTAAATAAACCTATATTGGAATATAACGATTAAGCTTTAAAGACATTTGCTTAGATACCCCTCAGGGATAAGGAAGCAATTTTTAAAAATGATTTAGATCTGTGTATGTGCATATACATATATATATATATATATATATATATATATATATATATATATATATATATATGTATATATATATAGTGTTCGTGTTTGCGAATATATGTGCTTGAGTGTGTTTTTGTTCTTTATATTGTATAACAAAATCATCAGATAACACGCTGCTTAAAATACGACACACTCATAACTCTACATAGAAATTCGCATGCATATACATACAAGAGCACGCACGAATATACACATACATAGAGAGAGAGAAAAAAGATAACTATATAGATAATTATATGCATACGTGTACGCGGTCTCCATATATAAGCATTTTATTTGTATAGATCTATCTATCTATCTATCTATCTATCTATCTATATCTATATATATATATATATATATGTGTGTGTGTGTGTGTGTGTGTATGTGTGCGTGTTTGTATATATGTGTGTGTTTGTATATATGTGTGTGTGTGTCTGTGTGTGTGCGTGTATAATATTGGTGTAACTGCAAAATTGTACAATTTTTAGATTAAGCTCTGAAACGTTGTATCTTGGAAAAGATTAATGATATCTTACTGGAATTCTCTGACGTTTTTATAACTTTGAGCAATAAAATGTATAATTACTCGCAAAATTAACAGAAGAATCGCAATGAAAACGATCATAAAAAGGATCATTTTCCAACTTATGCAAGATGATCGTCGACCTCTCTAAACTTCTATTTGTCTGTCCTAGAGTAACAAGGTGCCTCACACGTTTCACGTAAGATTTCATTTTCAGGTCTTTTTTCACTGCTCTTTGGACTGACATAGGTGAAACTTCTCTCTCACTTGCCAAACTTCTTATGGATAGAGTTCGTACCATTACTGGAGGCCTGAATGATCTAAACATTGGCCAATTCGGATGACAGTGGCGCTGACACAAAACGATTTTCATCTGTTCCATTTCTATAACTCAATGAGTTTTTCAGTTATTCTTACGGCAAATTGTGTCAATATTGCTAAACGTCTCATCTGAAAATCTGGAAAAAGAAACTCAATTAGTTTAGTAGGTTTTTTTAGATATTAGATATTTTGGGGGTGAACAAATATTCTATAATTACTTAAATATAATTATCAACTCCTAATAATTTCTATCATGTACATCATTGCTTGACCCGGCTTCTAATGCTCTAGAGTGAGCGGCTTGGTGAAAGTAGTCGTGGCTCCAGGTGGCACAGTCCTATGGTTACAGAGAACTAAGTAAGAGTTCCACCACGGAATATGTGAGCGAGCGGCGCTATATTGAGTCTGATTTGCGGGGTTTCTTGATTCGGCATTTGATGTCTTCATCTGTCACCCCATTTTTTCTGACGACGCTTCCCATGTAGACAAACTTATCGACTACCTTGATGGAGGCCAGTTCTCTCTACTTCAACACAACTCCTGTGTATCTTGTTGTTTCCCTATATATGCACATGCATGAGAATTTATGTATTCAGAAGAGAAATTCTTTCATAATATCTTGGATAAATAGAACATTCAAAGAGTTTTTACAAGCATCATGAAAACAACAAAAAATGAATGCGAAGATTAATCACAGTACCTTTCCTGTCGTCTTTAATCAAAATTCTATTAATGAGGGATCCCCGTCTAAATACACAATTATATATATATATATATATATATATATATATATATATATATATACAATTTTGTATGTATATATCAGTGATAAAATTTGGGGAGATTAGTATAATCATCATTATATTAATTCATTGAGGAGGAGGCACAGTGGAGTAATGGATGGCGACTCGGATTGAGGAATCGGAGTTCGATTTCCAGTCGAATCCATTACATGCTAATAATCTTGGGAAATTCTATGGGTAAATAGCAGGACAGACTCGGTTCTATAGCCTTGGATTGTCTACTGCGGAAAGAAATGGGAACCTACTACGGGATATAATCTGGCTCGTCAGTCAGGTATCTAAAGATACATGATACGCGTGTATCAGGCATGGCACATAACTGACAGACTGACTTCCTCTAGAAATAACTTGCCAGCTGTTTCGTCCTATTTGGAACCGTTAAGCAAGCGTCGTACCACTGGACCAACGGACCTCGGTGACGAAGAACAAACTGACTAGACTCGATATAGCACCGCTACTCACTACCGTGGTGATACTCATCCAAGTATTCAAACCAAACAGGTTGTCCCCCAAGAGCAAAGTCTTCCTTTCCAGCTCCATGATAGAGCATTAGCTGGATCAAGCAAGGATATACAAGTGATAGAATTTGGTGGGGATTAGAATAATTATTATAATAAATCATCTACTCTAGAAGGATCCTCAACACAGTGCAGAAAGCCCTGGACACCTATTTCATCCTATTTGTAACTCATCAGCAGTGCGTATCCCATATATATATATATATATATATATATATATATATATATATATATATATATATATATATATGCCCCCCCCATATATATATATATATATGCTCCCCCATATATATATATATATATATATATATATATATATATATGCAAGCAAATATATGGATATAGATCCGACAGTATGAAGAAAAATATACGGCGAAAAAACAAACAAAAATCAGTTATCTGTTTGGATAAGTCTTGTTCTTATGTCCATCGTCTTTGTCATGTTGAATTGATAATGTTAATTATATTTTATGAATATTAGACCGAAACGTCCGACGTTGACATTATATTAACATTAAAACAGCATATATATATATATATATATATATATATATATATATATATATATATATATATATATATATATATATATATATATATATATATATATATATATATATATATATGTGAGTTCAATCCTCACTGGGTGCTGCTTACTTTCGGCCTTTTGGCACATCAAACCTACGCTTGGAAAATCACTATATATATGTGTGCGTGTGCGCGCGCGTATTTGTGTGTGTGTGTATCAACAGAGAGAAATAAAACCATAATTGTTTATTAATGATGTCTAATACGATTATTGTTCTTGTTTCTGTAAATGTTATTGCACTTTTGACAGCTTTTTGAATGTGTAATTTCATCCAATGGTGCATTCCCGTGGAGGTTTGCATTTTTTCTTCCATTTAATTTATTTCGTTGGGGTCGGCGCTGATTTTTATGTTTTCTGATACACTGATATGAAATCTAAAACATTGATCTTCGGCGTAATGTTTGAAATTCGTATTAAATTATTCGGACAAATCTCGTTTACTCATGAAATTTTATCTGCCGAAATGTCAGTTCGAAGGCACACAGGATCTCGGCCTATCTAGTTTTGATATTTGCGGAAGAGGCGACGGGCTACTGGCAAAATTCCAGGTTGTAATACTTCAGAGGTTTAGGAAATTAATGCTGTTTCTTCCCAACATGGCTGAAGAAGTTTAGTATTATATTCTGGTGTGCAATCAATGTATTCTCAATGTGGTATCCACGGTTGAGCGAGCTGCTCCCGTATGACTGACACATCAATGTTTATGGGTAGATTGACTTCAACAAGAGAAAGTAAGAAAAGTTTCATGTTAATAATTGTTAAACAGTAGATATTGTAACAATTCCAGTCAATCTGAAATACTTTTACTGTGAAATTCCCGTATGCAAGCAGGAACATGAGCATTTCAACAAAGATTGATTTCTACTGCAGTCACGACACCGAGAGAAATTTTGCATTTATGACAATAAGTACGTGTGTATTTCCATCTGCGAGGGCCGAACTACAACGCTCCTTATGCTATATGTTGAAGTATTAGGGTGGTGCAAAAATATTGACGTAATAATGTCGTTTTTTGACGTATTTTTTAACGTCAAAAAACGACATTATTATGTCATTATTTTTGCACCAACCTCATAGTAGTTTCGGTTGGTTATGGCAGTAGCGCATTCATGTAGGAACCAGGATTAGCAGTTTGGCAGTTTGTTTTTTTTTGGGGGGGGGGAGCAGGTGGGGGTAGACAATTCTCCATTTCTGAACGGATTCAATCCGTGACGAGAATGGCAATTTTGGATGCAATATGCTTGAAGAATTTTTCAAGGAGAGCTTCTATCATATAGGATCGAAAACTGTCCCATTCTGCCTTCGCATAGCGATAAATCGTTCTATGGAACGGTACATCACGGGGCGCCTTAGGTTTGGCATTGATCTGGATACTGATAAATGGTGGTCTGACGTGCCTAGTGGCGATAGATATTTTGTTATGCCTTTATCAGGGTAGGATGTTAGGAAGATATCAAGGAAATTCGCCTGATAATCTATCGCGTCCATGAACCAGTTAGTTTTTTCCGGTGATCTCTGTTAGTTCATTGGCTATAGAGAAGTCCCTGCAATATTTGCCTTCAAAATCGGTTTTGTTGGACTGGGCCAACTATTCTCTATAGTGGATATTAATATCACCTCATATATAGTTATTAGGAACTATATGATCACTTTATTTAGTTATTTTGCTTATTCGTATCGGGGTTTTTTCTTTGGACTTTAAACTTACATGTTGGACGATTATTTTCGGCTAACGTACATGTTTTTGGTTCTTTCTTTTTTATACCTATAGGATTACTACTAATACCAATAATATACATACATACATATATATATATATATATATATATATATATATATATATATATATATATATATATATATATATATATCTGTGAGTGTGTGTGTCTGATAATTTTAATGTATGCTATATTTATATATTAAAATGTGCCATACCCATAACAGAGCGGGTGAAATACTTTCCAAAAAAGGAAACTGCACCAACAGAAAATTATGGTGACTGCCTGGTGATCCGCCACTGGCGTTATCTATTACAACCTTCAGGAATCTAAGCAGAACATCACAGCCTAAGATTACTGTCAAGCAACTGGATGAAATGTACATTCAGTTAAAGAAAATGAGACAAGCACTGGTTAATCAACAAACCCTAATTCTGTTTTAAGACAATGATCGGCCACATGATAACAGGTGGACACCGCAGAAGTCCACGGAAATATAATACAAGACCTTGCCACATCCACCATATTCCAATGTTTTCTCGCCCGCTGACGACCATTTTTTCAAGCATATTGACAATTCTTTTAAGCACAATAAAATTCCGTAGAAAAGAAGATAGAGAAACTTCATTCAAAGATTTTGTTGTTTTCAAACTTTTAGAATGTTATCTTAAAGGCACAAATTTTCTGGCAAAACTGTATAGGTGAAATAGTGTAAATAAATAGCAAAAATCTATAAATATTCGGCATTCCTATTTTTATTGATTTAAACACTGCCGAAACACATGAATTAGAGAAATGCTCTCATAACTTGTTTTAAAGTCCTATTTTCAGTTATATATTATATAAGTTTGTATTTAATCGCAATGATTCTGTTTAGAGTATGGTTTCAGTCTTTCATTCTTTTACAAATTTGTTCGAACTTTTTTCAGTATGTTCCATATTTTGAAATAATGATTGATTCGACTTCCACCTTCAGTCTCCATAATATTTGTTCATTGTTTTCTCATGGTGTAGATATTTGCTTCAACTGACATACTTCTCTTCATATTCCTGTATTCTGAATTTTTGAATATGTTTTCCCCCAATACAAGATCCAAGAGAAACTCAAGGTAAACAGTTACGAAATAAATTTTATAATATGTACGAGGCAGTAGGAAGTGAAGATTGTTAGAATAAGCAGGATAAGTAAACGTTTATCCGAGATTTGAAGAGGCTAGGGTAGTAGTTTTCATGAAAGAATTCACACAGGAGTCTGTTCCGCAAAATATAAGTTTTGGGGAAGAAATATCCTGCTTAAAAATTGGGAGAGGATGAATGAGGCTGATTCGAACATGTGGCCGTAACATGGTGTGTTTTAGACGTGCACGTTAGGAACTAAATAATAGGATCCGTTGGAATAGTTGCCATTGAAATAGTGATAGAGTAGAAATAAACTTGTGACGTGGCGTAAGAAAATGGCTGTAATGGGAAAAATTATCCATCACCCCAAAGACCGCGGAAACGATTGCTAAGCAAAAGATATACATTATTAAGGAGCGACTGATAGAAAAAGCAAAACATTATTAAGGAGTGATTACGCTACAACAAAAGTAACCGAGAACGCAATATATAACGATTAATATTATATTTACATTTTTGAATATCAAAGTTGGCCAGTATGAAACCTGAAGAGAATTACACAAGGTGGATGTTCGAGAAAAGAAACTGTTAGCATAGAATTTACGGTTACATTCAGACAGATCAACGGTAAATTAATGAAATCATATGTCAACCTAGAGTTGTGCTTAAATTCATCGTTCTTAATAAACTCTAGATACTATATAGGAAAGTTCATCAGAACAATTAGCATGAAAGTATTTATAGAAATGGCAAGGGTATGATACATTACAGCGGTGGGAAAGTCATTAAAGCCGAGATGCCAGGTTAGGACCAATGACATTGCAGATTTTTGTTTGTATTTTATCAAGAACCTTTAAATATATAGCAGGAGCAGAAAACCATATGTAGCAGCAATATTCGAAGTATAAACGAATGGTAGACGTATTTATAAGATAGATTCTCTCGAAAAGAATTTCCTAGCATGTCACAATGCACTAACGTTCCTAGCAGCATAACTGATTCAATATAATTTTCCACTTCATGTCAATGAAAAATATTAACCTGAGCATGCGCAACGAGTCATTCTCCTGGAGATTATTTTGTATGATTAATTTTTAATATGTTAAAATTTATAGATATTGTTATTACTATCATATAGTCGCTAGTTTTATTCCATCATATCAATATTACTTCTTGACACAACACTGTCCGTATACATTCTTCCTTCTTACCAACAATTTCTTGCTAGTAAAATATTAATATTATTGCATTTATCAATAAACTGATTCCAGAAATTTGTTCTTGTATAATTCTATGCAGTTAGGGAACGAGTGTTATTCTCCGTGAATTGCCTATCTTACGTCTACAAGTGAGGCATTGTTATATAAATACGTAGGTCTGAGAGATGAGTGTTACTGCTCTTGAATTGTTACTATCGCTACCTAAAATATTGTAATAGATATTTGCTTCCATGATATTTGATATTTAATAATTAGTTCTCTGCATCTAGTTAATGTGGCTATTTATCACTGAACAACGGATCTATACGAACTTGTATAGTCTTAACAATTTATTATGGCTTTTACTTCATCTTATTATTACTGTAATCTATGAAGGGAACTCTAATTCAGACAATGTTCAGTATTAAAGTGTATCCTCTTAATGAACCACATAGCCAAACTTATAATCCGAAAGTTGATGAATAAAGCCCCAAGGATAATCAGACATCAAATATAACAAGAATAGCGAGGAATTGTCAAAGATGCTGGAACAATAAATGCTATATTTATTATACTTCTTATAGATAGAGCAATTCAAATGCAGAAAGATACATATTTATTCTTTGCAGATTACATAAAAGCATTGGATAAGGTATGGCACAAATATGTTAGTATAATTAAGAATTTATACCGGGATCAAACTACCTAGAGGTAGAAAGTGAATATTTTAAACACGCAAATATGGAAGGGGTCATAATTGAACGAGGTGTTTTCTGCCCGGATTCATTTAACCAAGATTATCTTAATGGAGATGGATGTCGCACCTGTATATATTATTGGTGCACAGAATCCTAGCAACGTAGGATATGAAAATGACACTGTGTTGATGGCAGATTAATAAAAACAAGCTGCAGTAACTCCTAGACAATACAGAAAGAGAAAGTGATAAAAACGGACAAACCTTAAAAAACAGAATATATGGTTGTCAGCAAGAGAAACAGCCGTGGATGTGAGCTGCGAATGGGTGATGTCAGTAACAAACAAACAGATAAGTTTAAATATCTGCGAAGGGTTAGAGCAAATGATGCAAAATGTGATGCAATACGCAAGATTCTCACTGCAATAGCAAGATATGCCTTCCAAAATTAAAATATTAAAATCAGAATTATTTCGTTAAAAAGAAAGAAAAAATTAGGGAATAACCATCAATCCTACACTATACTAGTGAATTCTGGATATCTTTCCCCACAGATGAGGAGAAAACTTGAAGAATAGAGATATGTTCTAAAAATGACGAGAAGAATATTAGGATAGTAACGACCACATTTTAAGGAGACATAGAGACATAGACGACAATTATACTTCAAATCGTAGAGGGACAGTTGAAATTTCTAAGGAAAGCAGGTTTGGGACATTTAACTCTCACAAGACCGAACAAGTTTTTGTAAATGGAATTCTAAATAGGAAGTGGGAATGATATTAATAGGAAAGTACAGAGAAAATCTACAAGCTATAGAAAGTTGTGGTAAGACATGATCGCCCACTTTCTAAATAGACACAGTACATAGAAGAAGAAGAAGAAGATGAAGAAAAAGAAGAAGAAAAAGAAGAAGAAGAAGAAGAGCAACAACAACAACAGTATCAACAACAAAAAGAACACTCACCACTCATCTAACTCTACGTAGGTCTTGCGACCGTCATTCCAGAAACATTATTCTATGATCTGAAGATAATTGTGTCTTTATCATTATTATTATTTTATAAATGATTTACTCTATCTTAGTATCTCTGCTTTTGATCCGAAAACCCTGGAATTATATACAACCACTAATTAATAGCTATTGAACATATCTCATAAGAAAACAATTCAGCGTAAGTAAATGTTTAAAAAACTAAACCACGCTAATGGCCATAAGTGTCATTCTGCTTGAACTTTTCTTTTGCAATCTTTTAATTAATTTTTTGTTATACAGATGTTTCTAAAATTTTCCAACGAATCTTCTTCACCATGTGGATTTTTCAGCGTTTTTTTTCAATCAAAATGCTCCACAAGTGCCAATATATCCCCTCATTTTCGATGCACACTAATTGAAATAAGGAACGCCATAGTGTGCAACAACTTTCAATATGATACACTGAATATATTAAAATATCATCCTCAGAGTCTTAACTTTCTTCTCAAAGACCGAGCGAATATTAGAGGTTCATGAAATCCAGATGATATACGAAATACATGTGTCAATGTTCACAAGATAATTAATAATTTGATTCTCAAAGAAACAATCGAATAGAACAGAAATAAAATGTACATAAAATTAGATGAAAAAAATCGAAAAACAGTACAATTAAATATGTTTAACTCACTGATAATATGGTTTTATTACAAGAAATCATAATAGCAATTAACCTTCAATGTTTTCTACAGGAATCTTCATCAAGTACATTGCCGCTGTCATCAATTCCGAAATGAGTCTTTATGCTGAGGGCATGACTATTTACTCTTGTTTTAAGAGTAAGTTCGACATGTCTGATAAAGTAAAACTCGAGATGCTCTCGCCAAAAAAAAAAAAAAAAAAATACTCCAATAATTTGTTAACTGGTGCACGAAATGGCTTTTAAATTCTAACCTGTCCAAAATGAATCTGCTATATTTTAATCATCATAGAAAACCATTTTTGCCATCTATCAGGACGGTTGATTCTAACCTCCTTCAGACCAACTCATTGTGCATTCTTGGTTTTCCACTGACATGAAGTTGGAGATTATATTTTATTGATTTCTAGGTCTGTTGCTAGTAAAGTGTATTCACTGTGTCGTGCCATATTTTTTCCCGATAGTATTCATATTGAACATTTTACATCTACCATTCATCCGTGCATCGAATATCTTTGGCATTTCTTGTCTATTGTTCTTACTATATATTTCAGGATTCTCGACAAAATCCAAAGATTAATGGTATCGGCCCTGACCATACATCTCAACCCCAGTAACTTTCTCAATATAGTGATGTGTCTTCCTTGTCTCCCTTTACTATGACTATTTCCATGACAATTCTTGTAACATACTTTCCCCGTTGCTATCTCGATTGCATAAATTTAAGCGTACTACCAGATTGGCAAATAGATTTCTTCGTTTTAGTCTTAAAATAGCTAGACGTAAACGTACGTTCTATTAGTTTATTTTCCCGCAATCCTCGCCTGTGGAAATATCTTCCAGTTTCTTGCTTCCTTGCTAACTACCATATTCCAACATAAAAGACAACGTCAATCGTGATCTTCTATCTTTCTGGATCCTGTTCTTTTATTTCCTCTTTTCCTCGCTAACATCTTCTCATTCTCTTTCACTCTCACTAATCCCTTTTTTTCTTAGTGGCACTATCGCTTTCTTTGGTATGAAATGGTTAAAAAAAAAACAGCATTCAAAGCTTCAGGAGGGCTAAATTGTAACATACCGGATTTATCAATGAACTTTATCCGAAATTTTCTCGGGTCTTTTCCGACTGCTGTCAATTGAGACTAGGTACAAACAAAATATAAATGGATTTGTGTTGACCAATCTCTCCGTTTTGGTAACAAATTGCATGCAGGATCATTTTTTTTATATTAATTCTTGTTATTTTATTGAGTAGACATCTTATATTAGGAAAATAGAACAAACTCCACATCGACAGTGTAAATGTTATTTATTAAATTATTTTCGTCATATATCTGCATGAAAAAGATTAATATCTCTTCTAGATTACGTGGGAACTTATAACAATTTCGTCCATTTAAAACAAAAAATTTTCCTTAAATATTTATTTCACCTCAGTTGAGTTCAGAACACGTCGCTGAAGACAATTGAAAAATCAATTATCTTCCCAGTGGCTGTGTAATATGCGTTTAGCCAGGTCTACAAACCGATTTCTTTAAGGTAAGGATTTTCAATTCAGAGATGTCCTTCTCCAATCCATCCAGCAATTTAACCTGCAGTTCTGAAAAGGAATCTTGGGTTGATGCCTTTTGTGCGAAAGTGTATATAACCAACTCGGATTGAATTCAAATTCGGTTCGTCGATTTCTCTTTACGAGTCGCTAACCATTGCAAGACATGCGTAATTTATGATATCTAGGTTGAACAGAGTCATGTTATACTAATCTTTTACGTAACTGCTTCATAACATTTAAACATTAAAGTAAAAATATTAATGCTATATAATTGCAAATTTAGCTTTAGTAGAATTTAAATTGATATTATAATTTGGAAATTTCGTGCTCTTACAACGTAATTTATGTAATTGGTCGTTTGATTGGTCGATGAGGTACTTGTATATTTCCAGTCGAAGGAAAGCCTGGTGCTTGAATTCAATTAAAGACCACGATTACAAAAGCAGATACTCCAAGTATTAAGAGTGGCATATTTTTCTTCACATGGGACATTGCCATAAGCCAAATATTCGAACATATTTCATTCTTTCTTTTCATAAGGTTCTTAGCTAAGCTTAAAAAATAACGAGGTTTTCTTCGTGATCTGCGCTCGTTGTGTATTTTCCAATAGATACAGCGATCGTTTATCCAGACTAGATTAAAAAAGTAACGTTAAAATAACCTATGGTTTCAAAGGTTACTTAGAAAAGCAGAAAAGGGCATCTCGTTTAAGATTTTCAACCAATACTATCAACGTGCAATTCCATTTATTTGGATTTCTGACTTTTAAAGCAAAGAGCATTAAATATCAGAATTATTGTTTGTATATATTCCAATGTTGCCAGAGGGCAATGTTTGATCCCAGATAAAAAAAAATAAATAGTGCTGACTTTTTCAAAACAGTTGAGAAATATCTCCGTCTAGATTTCTAATCTAGCCTAACACATGGACTTGGAAAATCCATTTATTAAGTTGCGCAGCATTTGTATAGATTTTGTTGCTTGAGCAGTAATGAATATCACGTTGAAATACCAGTCCCCCACCCCCATACGATCAGTGAAGTTAAGCAACATCGGGCCCGGTCATTACCAATATGGGTGACCTGTTGGGAATACCAATGTTGTAAGCTTGGATGTGCGGGTGGTGTACTGGATAATGCCTCGGAATTATTAATCGGAGAGCCGAGATCCAATTCTAGTTGGTTTGGTTATATTCACTTACGCGCAATTACCATTGCGAAAGGTATGATTTCACCTATTATATCCCCAGCTATATGTTAATTAGTAAAACTTGAATCACTAAATTATTATAATCTTGAAAATAAAATAAGCAATCTTAAAATACTTTTTGACTTTGCATAATCTGAAAAGGGTTAATAGGCCGTAGAAAACCATTCAATGAATCGTTAATTTACTAAGAAGTATTACCTGTCAGTGTTGAAGTTAAACATTAATAAGTAACTCTTTAAAAAAAACATAGGCACACCATACTTTCTCTTTTCTCTCTATTATTGTTTCCTTTACTCAGTGTTAGAAGGATATGAGATAATCAGATATATTTTCCTGATATTTGTAGAAGTAAACAATAATTTATAATATATTCAGGTCCATAGAATAAGGAAATTATTTTGTTCCAACATTTTATATTTTATTTATCCGATCAAGTTTTGATAAATATTCCAATAGGAATTATAAATACGGAGAAGGTTTATTCCATATAATTCTACTCGAAGATTTTATAACTCAGAAACCGGTTAATTACATATTCTTTCACGATTTATCAAAAGATGTGACAATCTACGCTTTTTTTTTCGATGATGCATCGTATCCAGACCCTTATCAATAAGACGCTGACACGAGGCAAGAAGCTCACAAGCTCGGTAGTTTATACGTTATTTTTATCCCATAATGCTTATTTAACCTCCGTTAAGATTTGCCACTAATGACATATAATATAAAACCCTTAAATAATTCGGAGTACATTCAATTTTTATAACATACATGTAATGTTTAAATGGAGCCTTAAACTTTTCAGTCCTGACGACAGCTTTACCGGTGGTAGAGAGTAATAAGGTAATCCCCAACTACCGGTTGAACAGTGGTAGAGAAAAATGACTTAATGCCAAGCTACTGGTTGAACGGTGAGTAAACACTTGTAACTATTTTTATATCTACCGTGAAATATTACATTCCAATTATTTGCGAATTTCGACTCAAGAGCTCAGCCGGAAGGGTTAAAATTGTTCAGTAACGCAGGGTTAAGTAATTATTTTAAGAGATTATGATTTTTTTTTAAATGTAATTCATTAAATGACGTATGTTTCTTCCATCCTCTACCGCCATACATAGGGTATTCTTATATTTAGGCTATTTACTCATGAATGAGGAACTGTAATTTTCATTACGAATAGCTATGGATAAAATCGTTAGATCACCAAAGCATATAAAAAAATAAAGAATCTCTGGGAAAATTCAAATACGCACGCAGTACAAACGAGAGTGTGACGACATCGTCATCCGCGTGGCTATACGAACATCAACTGTAAACGCGTGCCGATACTTCAACACAGCGTTCAGATTAATTTTAAACCGCTATTTTATACATAAAGGCAGGCTACATGTTTCCGACACAACTATCTTCTTACTCGGCTTGCCAACCCGTTTTTACTGAAGGCATTCGCGTTTTGTCAACAGCCAATTATGCTGAACTTGTCTTAGTTATAATTTCTCGGATTGCACCATTTGGCGTGATCAACAATTTGAAACGAGGCACCTAATATGATATCACTGGATCCAACCGGAAGCACCGGTTACATCATGAATATTATAAAAGAGAACCATCGAGGAACTGATATAGTTGTACATTCTTTTTGAATTGGTCAGTCAGTCGACTGGCTGATCGTTTGAACTCTCTGCCTTTGGGTGGGGAGGAACCCGAAGGAGGCTACACCGAAGGGCGGATTCTCTTTCGGGGAGGTAAACCGACCCTGAACCCGTTTATACGGGTTCAATGGACATATTTTTGGCCGAGCCCACGGGCTCGGAGATACCACGTTAAAAAGGCCTTGTGCCACATGACGCCCTCGTGGTGGGGTGACTGAATATCGTTGTACATTCTCTTTCAACTTGACTAGCATTCGACCATATACAATAACATTTTTGGTGTTCGACCATATACAATAACATTTTTAGTGTGTTATAAGTTTTTATTTCTAAAGTTTCATTAATTTTCTTTTGTTGAATGCATGTGTTCGTTTTCAGTTTTTTTTTTTTTTTAACTTTTTCAGCTTCGGTAGATTTTATTTTAATTTTTCTTTTTTGTACAACAGTTTGTTTTAATTTTTATTCTTTCCTCGTTTATTGTGCATCCAACTTTATTAGGCGGCAATTCTTTTTGCCATTACAGTTTATTTATCTGCTGTATATTTTATGCATTCTATTTTCGTTTTATTTTATTTATAATTCTCACCTTGTTTGAAATAAATTTGGGTCATAACAAAACAAGTAGTTATTAACTGATTTTAAAAAAATGACAAGATGTCCGACCCAAGTTGGTTCATCGAAAAAACTTATTTGGCTCTGCCATTAATGAAAATCCACCAGACAAAGACATTGAAGCTATCCACCGCAAGGTTACACAGAAGAAAAATACCAGATCCTCCAAGGGTGGGCCCTAACAGGAGAAAATAATCCATCTACCCTTGTTATAGAAGAAAGTAAAGAAAATAGACAACATGAGAAGGAACAAGTATGGCAGCTGTCACAATAGACAATGTCAACGGTGTAGCCGCTAGGAAATTACCCTCTATTTGGCGATCCTCCACAATCACGAAATGCATAGTCAATGTGGCGGATCTCGGATCTATTGGTAGACCACGATGCACAAGAGCGCATTGCGAAAACAACAATGTCAGTCTTTGTGCTCGACAAACTAATTCGAAAAAATTTTCAGTCCACAAGAGTCTCAGTGATGAAATCCCTGATTTCCATGGGAAAGGGGTTTAAAATCCATTCAAGCCTTTTCATGTGGGACATACTGCACAAAGATGGCATAGGACCAAGATGGCAGTCTAAGATATTCCTGACTATATTCTCGGAGAGAACTTAGGTCATATCTTAAGCACTATGAACAATTGTTGAATGTTACTTAAGAACATGATGTGATGGTTGGTTGGTTGGTTGGTTGGTTGGTTGGGATTTATGGCATATCAACCACTAGGGGTCATTTAATGCCAAATTAAAGTATATATATATATATATATATATATACATACACACACACATATTATATATATATATATACACACATATACATACATACACATATACCTATACATATATTAAATATACAGTACCATTAAACATATAGCTGGCAACATTATTTTTTCAAAAACACATAGCTGGCAACATTATTTTTTCAAAATCGTATAGCTGGCAACATTATTTTTTTCCAAAAACCGTATAGCTGGCAACATTGTTGTTTCAAAAACGCATAGCTGGCAACATTATTTTTACCAAAAAACGCATAGCTGGCAACATTATTGTTTCAAAAACACATAGCTGGCAACATTATTTTTTCGAAAAAAGTATAGCTGGCAAAATTATTGTTTCAAAAACGTATAGCTGGAACCATTATTTTTTCCAAAAAATGTATAGCTGGCAACATTATTGTTTCAAAAACGTATACCTGGCAACATTATTTTTTTCAAAAAACGTATAGCTGGCAACATTATTGTTTCAAAAACTTATAGCTGGCAACATTATTTTTCCGAAAACATTATCTGAAGCCTTGTTCGACGTAGTTTATCGTCATACCCAGGACGCAACATGAGATGGGGAATGGGGGTTAATGTTGCGTCTCGAAGTCTTCACCACCATTCCCAGTATCTTGGAGATAAGCGGAAAGAATTACTTCGTCACCGTGACAGAGAGGAAACCAACCTGTTGGAAGTGCGGCGTGATTGGTCGCCTCTTCCTGCCCAGAGAAAAAGGCTTCTGGCGACATGCCGGTCTAACCCAAATCCCCCTCGAGCTGGCACCGGTGGTCAAAATGTCCGTGCTGACTTTCTTCCAGAGACCACACTAACTGTCACAAAGAAGACGGAAGATACACAGGAATTGATGCTCGGAGGTAATGTGAGAGCGAATACTAAAGCTGCTAAATGTCAGTCCCCTGAAGCCCCCAAGAGAAAAAAAAATCACTAACAGTCGCGTTCCCAAGGATAAAAATGTAAAGAAAACCGAACCAGTGGAGGTACCGTGTTCTTCATCCTCTGTATCTCGAACTGGACCAGTGGAAGTTCACAGCCCTCAACATCCACCCGTTTTCCCCATCACATAAGAAAATCTCTCATCCTCTTTCAGTGATTAGGTCGCTGACCCCAACTGCTTTCAAAATGACCCCCTTAAAAGCGTTTCCATTCCTTGTTCATGACACACATTTCCTCCTGTTCAATCTCTTTCTTCAACACCATAAAACACACAAAAGTGGCGAAGAAGCCCATCTACTGAAAAAAGGAAAAAAGAAAAAATGGGGAACTGGTCAAATAGAGAGAGCAAGGCAGTATGGGAACCGAATACAGGCCCTGAAATACTTTCTGCCGATCCAAACATTTGATAACAATCATGTAGATGATCTGCGGAGTTTTCTGGGCGCAAAGTTTTTTACTTACCACCAACGGGCTTGGCTCGTTGACCAGGCAGACTTTGGGAATGGTACAGGAGGCCGTTAAAAGCTTCGATATTACACCTCATTGGCTATTTTCAAAATCAAGGATACAAAGAAACTAAAACAATTCTGCTTAGCGATTGTCCCAATTTTTGTTCACACCCTCACTATATAGGGCATTCAAATTAACTTTCCTATGTGATATCGGGCTTCTCGTGATTGACGATCACACTGAGACTGAAATGGGCCAGGAGTTAATGGGCGAGGCCATCTGTATTCTCACCCCGAAAATATTTAAGACAGACGGCCAACCTATTTTGAACTAGTTTAAGGTTGGAGGCCCGAAAGGCAAGACTCGATCGAAACTGGGAATGGATGTAGACGATTTACTCATTTATATTCTGGCAACTCTAATGTTATATTGTCGTGTTTTACCTATTGTCAGCATATTATGACGGCCGTTTTAGTGGGGTTTCTTTAAGGCTTTGTGTATCATTGTCTTCGCGGATCCGATGGGCAGTCTTTGTGTCGCGAACGCTACCATTTCTTTGCCGGATCGATTCCTTTCTGACATCCTGTCGGGTAATTTTAGGGTGTGGCTGGAATTCCTTCCTCGATCCTGATATGAATAGCACGGGATGTAAAACCAATTCTAGACTTTATCGACAGGCTGGATCCTATCGAAAAGTTCTGGAATGATCGTCCCCGGGAGGTAGTGTGAACTTGTACTAATAGGGGTGTCTCGGATTTGGTGTTGCGTACAAGTTACGTTAACCGAGTCTTAGTTCGGAGAGACTACTTAGGATGTGCAAGATTTCATTCCATATTTTATTCGGAAATAGGCTTTTCCGCGTGTCTACACTTAGATAAGCTTAGCATTATTAGGGAAATTCAACACATCCTGGTTCGATTAGAAGGATTTTCAAGACCAGATTTTACTAACGCTAATGCTGGAATTGACGTAGGCCGTGGTTTGGGAATAAGTGGTGAGCTCACTTTAAGGCTGCCATTAGATCGTTTGCTCCTGATTATATTAAGCGGCTCAACCAAGATAGATTAGCCGAGGAAACGGTAAAAGGGTCAAGAGTAGAAAGGCCATAAATCGGGGGATATTGGGCATATAACTGCATATAGGGCAGAGTTGGCATCCTTGCTTATCAAGAATTGTAAAGAGACTGGTCACTTTTCCTCTTCCTGTCCAGAGAAGAAAGCCTATAGAGTTCCAGCTGCAAGCGATCCGAAGCATTGACCCATACTAATAGTTCTACAGTGCTTACCATTCACTCGGATCGGTGTGGAAAAACACCAGCTGGGCCCCGTTCTACATTCCCCTAAAAATTGGCACCATTAACAAGTGCTACTAAGGAAACGGAATTGGAGTGACCTGTCGTCGGTAGAGGCAGAGGGAAGAGCCAAACAACGGTCCCTTGGAAATCTGAAGCCTCAGGGAAAATGATACCTGCAGCCGCATCCCGGCTACCAATTCCAAAATCAACGGTCTGGCGCTGTATGTTACTCCCGAAATGGAAATACAGATTCTCAAATTGAGAAAACTTAAAGAAAAGATCTGGACGCAAGTCGGGAATGAAACCAAAATCAGTGAGGTTGCCGGGCCATTCATCCTCTTCTCCATAATTTAAAAGAGCATGGCCCTACTACAATGGGAAGATACCTACACTTTCCAAAATTGCCAGCCTGAAAAAAGAAAACCACGCTATCTCCTTCTCCAGTCCTACCTACACAAACCACACCTGCTTCACTGCCAATCCCACATCTACACAGTGACGAAAAAAGACAAAATTAAAAAGTAAAGAAACCAGGAAAACATTTCCGAAGCAGAAAAAAAGTAAAAAACAAAACCACCTCAGGGTGTGACATCAGCCGATCCAGGGCCTTAACCCGGTCACGGCGCCAACTACGATGTCGGCCACTCCCGTTCGTTCGTTCGGGTGGGTTTCGTTCCAAACGTGATGTCCGCCTGTCTGCGTCGTGCTATCCCGTCCTGTGACGACCAACTGGCTTGGTATTGGTCGCGGCACCCAAATGTGACGTTCTAACCTTTTGGTGATTCGGATGGGAATCGGGTTAGATCCAATAACAGTCTCGTCGTTCCCAACTCGCCTCCAACGCCTGGTTACCGAAGTAACTACTTTGATTCCCAGTCTGCCTACCCACGTTGTGAATTGATCTAGGCAGAGGAAATCAATCAGTCGTCGGAGCCGTAATGCAAGCTGAGTTCGAATGAGGGTGGTATCACATAAATAGATGTAAGAGAAAATAAAATAACAACTCGAAAAGTTCAAGTTATTAAAAAAAAGGATAACAATACTTTATATCTGTTACTGGATACAGGGCCACGTCTATCTCCCAACCCGCTATGTGGATTCGTGACACGTTGTTTTTTTTTTGTTAGGCGAGTCTTAACATCTAAGCTGTCTGTCCTTTAAGAAACTGGTTCTTGGTGTGTCTTCAGGCGAAATCCGTAAAACTTATTTTGGTGGTGTGAGTCTAAGTCGTTCTTCAAACATAAATTGTTCTTGATTAGAAGATGAGTTCGGAATTTGCGCGAATCTTGGTCAGCTCTTCGTGGTGGGTCTTCAGAGCTCTCAACTGGAACTCGGACTCGAACTAACTGCAACTAAAAACTCTCTCTCGAACTGATTTTCGCTCGCTGCGACTTTGCTTATATGGACGCCGACCCAAACCGGGGTGGGCTCGTCGGGATTTGAGGTTACTTGATAATTCTAAATCCATAGTCCTGGTAAAGCAGTTTCACTATCCTAGCCGTGTTTGCATTCTTGGTGCCAATTTCTGATAACATATTTTTATTATCATAGCCGAATTTCAACACACATAGATGTTCTGTCCAAACGACAAAGACTTAACCCAGGGTTGGGCTTCGTGTGCGGTTAACAGATGACCTATTAAATTGTTTGCCACCATGACACAGCCAATCCTTTATCTATTTAAAACTCTGTAACCACCTGGTGTGTGTCAGCTTTATGACAATGGCTATAAGAATTTTCACCATTCTTCATTTATCAAAATAACATCGCCAAATGTCCCTGTCGTGGGTGGCTTTCCTTTAGCATCTAAGTTTAAGTCTCGCCTCTCTTTTCCTTTCTTTTTTCCTCGCAGGGAATTTTCACCATTTTCTGATAATTTGTTTGCCACCATGACACGGTTAATTCTTTATCTATTAAAAAAAAAAAAAAACTATGTATCAACCTGGACTTTGTCAGCTAGCCCTACGACAATGGCCGTCAGAATTTTCACCATTTTTTCATTATCAAAATAACATCGCCAAATCTCCCTTCTCGTCGGTGGCTTTCATTTATCATCTAAGTTTAAGTCTCACCTCTCTTTTTCTTACTTTTCTTTCTCTTTTTTCTTTCTTTTTTTTCTTTTTGCGCCCATAAATGGTGTCACAAGGGTCCCGGGTAAGATATCTGCCGGGTATCCGATGAACAAGCCGTAAATGCATTGTAATATTCCAAAAAGGTCAGTGATCTTCAATTTTTTCTCAATATTAAAAGCGTAAAAGGGAAGGACTTTGAAAACACCCAAAAGTTCCCAAAATCAAAAAGGGTTTTAACAGTGGAACGATCAGGCTCGGTTGCGCGGTATATATGAGAAATGATCGCAGGGCTAACGATGTCATCTGAACGTGCCGCCCACTGTATTGGGACGCTCCCGGATTTTGTTCACCCATACTTCTACATAGCTCTTAAATTAAACTTACCTTTGTACATTTGTGACCTGCCTCCTCATGGCACCTTAAAGAGTGAAATAGGTCTACGCAAAATGGGACAGCCTGTCGATGTTCTCACCCGGACCATGTTCAACACAGAACAGCAACCCTAATCGATCTGATAGCATCTCCCTGGTTGGCTAGCGTGAATGCTCAAAGTTTCACAGGGTGAGGCATGCTCTTTGAGTGATTTATGTTGTGAAAATATAACCTGGTTTTCAGCTTGCGACCGGGAATGTATTCTGTCTAAGTGGTTTCATTTCTATTCAGCGTGTTTTGATGGGCGTTGGTTGGGTGTTTTCTGGCTGGTGAGCATATCTATGGATGCGGTGTGTGCTCTCGTCTTTGCAGATCCGGCGCACAGGCTTTGCCTGCTTGATATTCCGATAAAGAGTTAGGTTCTTCGTCTCATTGGTGTTTATGCGCTCATTGATCACGTTGAGTGGCCTGTATTATTTCGCCAGATCCAACCGTTTTTGAAAACATCTGGTCGGGTAGTTTTAGCGGGGGGGATTGAAATGCCGTCCTTGACAGTGCCATAAATCGTATAGGGCAAAGATCGGGTTCTGAAAACCCGGATGTGAAGCCATTTCTACAAGTTTTTATCTTGTCGATAAAAATCGTAATTAGCACCACTGGTAGGTATTGTAGACTTAGACTAATAGGGGCAGCTCGGCTTTAGTTGTGCATTCTGGTTACCTCGACCGAGTTTTAATTTAGAGAGTCGATGTAGATCTATTAGGTTGTTCAAGTTTTCATTCTATAGTTTACTTGGATCATAGGCTTATCCGGGTTTGCGTATACTTTGATAAGCCTAAGAGTAAGATTGCTGGCTACTGGAAATTGAATAGGTCATTGTTTGGTGAGCGAGATATATAGTACCAGCTGCTAATAATGCAACAGCGAGAATTGGAAGGAGCTTGGAATTGACAGAATCTGGTTGGGAATATGTGGTGAGAAAATTAAAATCCAAAATTAGGTTTTGCCGCTGATTATAGTAGTTAATTCAATTTAGTTAGTTTAGCCGCAGAAACCGCATGTGACGAAAAAGTTGATCGAGCAATGAAATACTAAATCTTAGCGAGGGAAGAGTTGACCTGCTCGCTTATCAAGAAAGATCACTGGTAGTTTGGGTCAAGTAAAAAATGTCCCCTGAGGTGACGAATACGGCCACTTAATTGCGTGTAGAGGAAGTTAGAAATGCTTACAATAGACATATCGCGTGCGTGACATTACTGGTTACGCGGACCGGGTCAAGAATCGCAGGCATATGGGAGGCTTTCCCTGACTATCAGTATCTGTTCATCACGGAACAAGGTGTCAGCACTGCTCAGTTCGACGCCTATTTGATCGACTCTGAACAAAACCCCGGGATTAGAGGGTCTTCCGCACGAACAGTAGTTGAGGCAGTCGCCCTTTCTTGTTCCTTTTCTGGAACTGATTTCCAACATACCTCAACGATTTTCCAGGGGTGTGATCATGTTGCTACGAAAGTGGAAAAACGGTGTTGATTCGAGGGCCTTCTGACTCAGCTAAAGACAGCTTGGCGAGCTTGGAAAAATCCCCAAATGGCGTTCGTTGCAGTGAGGCGGTGGAGATCCTGGGTCACGCCTTCTTTCCTTGCAGGGTTGGTGTCCCTTTGTGCAGGTTTTTTTGAATATATCATGATTCATATTCTACGAGGTAGTCTCAGCTTAAAGTCATGAAAATGACAGAAAGGAGACTATTCACCTCATCAGAACATGGCAAAAAGTGGGTTAGTCTTGCGCGTATCTGTCGAGTAAGATGGGTCGATTTGAATTTGATGTCTGTTATACATTAGGATATTGTTCTAACTGGATTAAACATCGGCATCCCAGTCCAGAATCAGTTTAAACTAAAATGTTTTTGAGTTGCTTTTTTCTTTAGTTTCTGCCTTCACAGTGTACTTAACTAGGGGATGTCAGCTCAATGGGGTTCTTTCATTTCATCTCTCACTTTTTTTAGTTTAATTTCCTCTCCCCACCCCGTTAGGTGACCAGAGACGTCAGTTCCTTGGTGGATGTGCGACGCCTATCGTATTTCGGGTGTGATTTTCGAATTTGTTCTTTTGTTCGAATGAGTGTATCTTTGAGTGAGTGGTAGGACGAACGATTGTTTTAATTATTTAAGATCAGTATTAATGTCATCCAATTAACTGATGATTCTGCCACAATTAATAATTGGGGGGGGGGTATTACTAACATTTTTTTTATTTAGCTTCTTGTAAATATCTTAATACAGATTATATTAGGTTGGTGCAAAAATAATGACGTAATAATGTCGTTTTTGACGTTAAAAAATACATCAAAAAACGACATTATTGCGTCATTATTTTTGCAACACGCAAATAAATACACATTGAGGTTTAGATTTTTAAATTGTTTTTTTTTTTATTTTTCTCACCCGCCACAGACAAAAATATACATATGGAGATTATTTAGGACTTCATAGAGATTCTGAGGTATTATGGTGAATGTATTAAGAACGGTATGTAGGAATGTGTTGTGGTGGTGTAACGAATATTGTGGCATGTTTGGGTCTGTCATTATGGCTAACTATGGTTCAACTTAGAGTGATACCCTATCGGCAATGTATATAATGCGTCAACTAGATTCCCTACATTGGAGTAGGTTTCTTACCTTCTCAAAATGGGACATATTCAAGCATAAAGCCGTTTACTGTTTACGTATAGACAGAGTTATTAAATTATATTTGAGATTAACACAAGAAACATTGATTAGTTAAATTAATCAACTTAACATTTAAAAATTACAGGGCTCATTGAATTTTGTGGCGTGAAGTGATGGATGGGATTTGATTACTTGATAGTGAATGGTTTGATCCTAGAAAATTATCGGTTTTCTCGTTTGTAGAATACATTAATTTTACAATCAGTTCTTGTGATTTTTTTTATAAAGTTAAATGTGGATAAGAGACACGGTCAGAAAATGAGATGTTAAAAAAAGCACATGTTCACTATTTTGGTGCTGAAGATTAATTAGAGCGACGAAAATTTTCAGATACTTTTAAATTTGAGTGTCTAATTTCATTTCTACTATTCGTAGCGGTTGGAGCCCTACGTCAGAATATAACATGTTCAATTTATAATTAAATTTTCATTGTATGCTTAAATTAAATCAAAGTTTCATATCTAATATTTAATCTAAATTATTTTTCTCGTTTATTTTAATTTTAATGGCGTAATTTTTTGAAGGTGCTTGTAGTGAAGTATTTAATGGCGCGGACACAAGAGTTTCACATTCTCAGAACTAATATTGGGAAAGGTATGAACATTTATACTTTAATCATCGGCTATGGGCTAAGTAGCAAGGCAGAGTGTGTTTCATGCATTTGTCGTCAACCAGTTTAGGAGAAGGATAACTCTGAATTCAAAACCGCTTGGCGCTGCAAACTCTAACCCATAAAGACCTATTTTCTACAGAAAAAACAATAACCACATTTAGCGTGGGGAGGTTGTGTCCCTATACTCAGCAAGGAGTGAGAAGGACTCTATCTATCTATCTATATATCTATCTATCTATATGTCTGTCTATCTACCTACCTATAAACATTTTCTTTGGACGAGGATAGTTATAGCTGGTGTCACATCATTCATACTTCGTACTGCCTTGAATAACCATCCCATCATTATCAGTAAAAGAAAAGCCGAAGCAATAATATTAAAAACTTCCCCTAATCTTTAAATTTAATGATTCTATTAATATATATATATATATATATATATATATATATATATATATATTAAAATTTTACTACAGACATTTATGCGAACATTCGTGACATGTATATTTTAAGCTCGGTGTCGCTAATGAGGCATAGCGTCTTATGACTATCTAAATATATTCTTTAGCTGAATATTGTAGAATGTCGCATTAGCCTACGGAGATAAGTATTGGAAGTTAAAATGAAAGAAAAGCTGGTACAAGCAGAAATTAATCAATTAATGTTAACGGAAAGGTAATATTATTCCTTGCAATGAAATTTCGGTATTATTGTCGGTTGAAATTTATAAAATATTTCTCTTTAACCATTTTTTGGGAAATTGTTTTCTCAATTCCATTAACTGTTGTTGCTCTTTCCAGTAATCCTCGGGGTTTACTTCCTAACCTTTTGTTTGAATTGGTGGTCTGGAAAATCAACATCTTGATTATGTCATTAATTTTTCTTTGAGTTATATGTAATTACAACTGTGTGGCTTTCTGTTGAAAGTCTTCAAGTGATGTGGTTTCTCTTACTGGGTTCATCGCATAAAAAGGAAGGAAAGCCTAGAGAATCTGATACTCACGAGTCGAACTGAGGGAAAGACAGACAAGAGAAAACAACGCATGACATACCTAGTGGACTTAAGCAAGTGGATGACAGAACGTGTTCCGCGGGAGATGGCAGAGGGAAGGAACTTGTTGAGAGCGGCAAGGAATAGATGTAGGAGGAAGAGAAGAGCTATGATCGCCTACCTCCTGAAAGAACATGGCGCATAAAAAGAAAAGAAAATTCGGCTAAAATTCATGGCATCGGAAGGGTGTTCCACAACCAGGAATTGCTAGGAAATAAACTGTTAGTATAGAAGTTACGGCTGTATGTAGCTAGCTCAACTGTATACTGATGAGATCTCCACGCTAGTCTAGTACTGCACTCAAATTTAAAAATGTCTAGGTACCCTAGCGAAGAGCTCATCCGAAAATTAACATGACAGTTTCTGAAGAAAAACATTGTCTCGCATGGCGCTGTGATTTAAATTTCTAGTCAGCTGTCCTAGCAATGGATTCAATATAAACTTTCCACTTCAGTTCAGCTGAGAAGTAACCGCGAGAAGGCGAACCGAGTTATTTCCTGGAAGTTAGCATCATGCATTCGGAAGGCACTTTCATATGATTAATGGAGGGAAGTTTAGTTTTTGAGGCGTTAAAATTAACATGCCACATTTTGCCCTAGTTAACACAGGATTTAAGGTCTTTTTTGGACATCGGCAGGCATTTCGACAAAGGCAAAATAGCAGACGATGTACAAGACGACCTCAAATCATTTATTAACAGGGGAAAAGATGTCTTGTTAATTTTAATGTCCCCAATACAAAACTTCTCTCCATTAATATTCATTTTTTATAACTCATTAATTAACCTATGTTTTTGACATAGTGTTCATCATTTACTAGATAATAATAGATAATAATAATAATAATTAATATATTCACACGAGTATTACTAATATGTTGTTAACGCCATTAAATTATCACGAAACGAGGAACATATTCTTCAAATATTTAGTCTCATGTTGACGAAATAATTATGAATCTTTCTCATGACTTATCATGATTTATTAGTTTAAACAGCAGCCTACTTTTTCCAATCAACTTTTTCATAACCTTTTTGAATGAAAAGCCACAGAATAAAAATATTGCCCCATTGAAACGGAATTTCTGATTTGGATGAAGTCATTATTTCTAAAGAATTATCGAAGCTAATTTCCCACCACAAAAAAAAAAAAAAAACAAAAAAAAAAATGTTTCCAAAGAATAAAAAACCCAGACTTTTGAATAAATAAGAGAAATACAGAAACTTCAGTGAGAGCATTAAAGAACAAATATTTTGAATTATGAAGATAAATTAAACTGATAGGTGTTTAAACAGACAAGTGGGAAAAGCGCTGAGTAATCAAGTAAAAGTCATTAGTTCTATACAAGCGAATAATTAATTTCATTTAAAAGATAATCATATTTATTCGGATCTTACCACTTCCATGTCAATAATATATATATATATATATATATATATATATATATATATATATATATATATATATATATATATAAATTGTAAGATAATGTAATGTAAAGATCATGTAATTTATGTTCTTTCCGATTTAAAAGACAAGAACTAATTTCAAAATATGTTTATATTAAGCTCATAATCTGAAAATTATATTTCACTTTTGCATGAGAGAGACATTATGTTTGACATAAGGCGATTTACTCAGCGAAACTTAGTCTTGTCGTGAGGTCGCAAGTATGAAGCACCTAATGTGGATCAAAATCATTATTCACTTCTAATCGGTCTTGCTATTACATCACACTGAAATGCCTATATATAGTTGAGATTCAATTCAATTTCATTTTAACTACGTGTTGCAGTAGTCTACAGAATTGTGCGTTCTTTAACATGAAAGCGAAGAGCCTTAGAGAAAAAATCTTAATCAGCGCCAATTCTGAAAAATAAACCAACCTTAAGATCCATTTGTTATTCTTCCCCTGTTTTATGTGTTCTGTTCACCTTTGTTTTTATCCCTTAATTACTGCAAAGATATATCTTATCAGGATCTCTCAACCAATACTTCAATATATCTTCTGAGAATAACATTTTCCAAACCCCCTTTCTTTAATTTTCTGGAAATTTCCACTGCCTCTACCTGATGTTAAATATCCTTTTCGTTTACTTTTTCTCTAAGACTTCGTATTTGCACACATGTTATGGCCATGGTATCCCCAGCATCCTTCTGTATATTTGTTCAAATGTTTTTTGTTTTTTTTTCATCTGTAGGGGGGATTGTTTATTAATTACTGCCATGATGGAGGAGTGATATTCCGTAACAGTTCAGTTCTCTGTTCTTTGTTCCTAACGAATGTTTCTTAAAATTTCGCTTAGATTTTTTTCGCTATTCCAATGCGCCTTCCGATTTCAGTGTCGCACTTTGCATCCTTCCCAGATATTTCAAATGTTGCACTTGGTGTATTTTTGGTATCTCCAATTTTTAATTTTCATGTTGGGCTGTTCATTGTGTTAACACCCATGCAAGGACACTAGCATTCATGTTTCATACAAGCACATCAAATATATCAATATTCATTCGTTATATATTTGACGTTTTAAGCATAGTAACATCGTTTTGCACATTACGCCTTTGTTCACATTAAACTTTCCATGGTCAATAGTTACACAGAGATTTCTCTTTCCTGTTTGTTGTAATTGGATTGTTTTTTAATATCCTTTTTTTTCGGCATGTGAGGAAGAAAAAATCACCGAAAAACAGCAGATTCTATCCGACCACTTTACATTCACTTTCGAATAAATACCTTTGAGAAGGATGGACGTATTTCTTTCCCACATTCGACATTTATGGGTTAAATAGCAGTATAGACTGTTCTCTCTAGCCATGGGTGGCAGCTAGTCTATGAGAAGAAATATACTAAATATAAATCAGTAAAGAAATCCAAGCGAAATATCTTTTCCGCAAAGGCATAAAAATGAGCTCCTATTAAACAAAACAGATGTGGAGAATCATTATACCCCAAATACAACACGGATACATTACTCTAAAGATATTGGCAAATTTTACACATCAGCAAGCTTAACTATACTTTCACTCTCTCCCCGTCTATGTGTGTATATTATATATATATATATATATATATATATATATATTACCTTAGCCGAGGCCGTTCGTTCTCTAACGTACTTTATCAATGCAAATGTATTGTGAAGAATAGTTGGGTGAACTTGCAGAAATTAAAAAAAAAAAATGTATCAATGAACATAAAAAAGGGACTTATACACAACAATATATCAAATGCATTAGTTATACGTAGAAATAAATTCAACCACAACTTTGATCTAAAAAATGCCACACTTATTAAAAGAGGAAGTTACTAACATGGAGAGAATATTCTCGAGGGTGTTGCTATCGAAACTTATTCAAGTATAAATATGCGCCCCAATTCTTTAAACATATCTCCCCTCCGGAAAAAATTGCTACTGTCCAAATTCAACATACATAACTGAAAAAGATTTTTAAAATTAAAAGAAAACGATTTAATTCATAATCACCTGTTTATATATATATATATATATATATATATATATATATATACTTAATAGAAATGGAAAGAAGTTCTTTCTTTTATTATCTGTAAGTGATTCAAATCCATGCACTTACAAGTTATTTATAAATATGTTTGCACAATCTTAGAATAGAAAATTAGGTTCAGCCTTGTTTCAATGAGTTCTTCATAACCAAATTTCTCCTTCCGGTAATGAAAAAAAAGGGACCTTCGGGAAAACAAGAGTTAAATCACTCATAAGTTAAATCTTTACGGCTACGGTTCCTTAAATGTTAATAGAGACAAATTTGTTAAATGCATTGTTTTTGTTTCCCAGATATTCGAACTAAACTTTAAACGTGCTTTTCTCAATTTTCTTCCAGCGTTTGAATCTTCGCTCGTCATGGAAGAACATCAGGCAGCCAAAATCGATGAAAACGTGTGTGTAATTTGCAGCAATAGTTTCGAAAAAGAAGCTAACCAAATGGAAGGTATTTTTACAAAATAGTGGTCAGTGTAAATTTACAGAGCATTCCATTTTTGAAACATGGTTAGAACTGTGTAGCGGAAAAGCCATATTTTAAATCAAATCATTTATAATATTAATGCTCTGTAAATTTACATTGAGCACTATTTTGTAAAAACAAAAATATTTATAAGAACACCGGATTATACATCTTACTGTTCTAACTTTTAATTATATATATATATATATATATATATATATATATATATATATATATATATATATATATATAACACACACACACACACACACATATATATATATATATATATATATATATATATATATATATATATATATATATATATGTATGTATATATAAATTTACGCCATACTAAATAATTTAATATTAATCGCATAAAGAATCAAGATCATTTAATTTCTTTCGTTTATTAGATATTAAAATATGTCATCCGTCATAGTTGAACTTAATTTTTCAGTCGACATGTTGAATATTTATCAGCATCTGTTAATTTTAAACAATTTTAAAACCTATTCATTTTTCCTTTAGTTTATAAACACCTGTTACAAAATAAAATCCTCACCATTGCCTTGTTAATGTCTGACAGAGGCCCAAACGCGTCGATGAAATGTTTTCCTTTTTTCTTTATTCATACATACATACACACGCTCATGCGCACGCATGCATGCACACAACACACACACACACATATATATATATATATGTGTGTGTGTATATATATATATATATATATATATATATATATATATATATATATGTGTGTGTGTGTGATTAAACACTGTTTTAAAGTATGCTACATTTATGGGTTAAAGTCCACGATATCAGGGAAAATGGACAATGAAATGAACACCCACGTGCGACACTCTGATTCATGTACATTTGCGTTGAGCAGGAAACAGACAGCTTCCTATGGGAGTTGATTTCATAAACTACTTTTATATTAAATGATATATACAAATTCATGAAAGTTTATATATGTGTGTCTTAATGAAACGCATTAATTAACCAATATTTTTGTTCAATTAACGCTTTCATATAGGCAATATATACTATTGCCTATATGAAAGCGTCTTCGTTCTTCCTCTTTTTCCCAGGAGTTATTTGACAGTGGTAAAATATTTATCTCGTTTGATCCGAGTAAACAAAATGTGCAGCAAATATTTCCTTGGTTTTATTAGTAGACTAGTTTCAGTTAAATGACAAAGTGATGCGTAAAACTGACTGTTGCTGCTTGGTAATTTTCTTCATTTATATTTTTTATGTACATACGCGCTATCTCCACTATTTATAGATTTTACTCTTGAATATAAAATACATTGAAAATTCATTTTCATTATATATATATATATATGTGTGTGTGTGCATACATATATATATATACACACACACACACACATATATATATATATATATATATATATATATATATATATATATATGCTTGCATAAATACATATATATATATTTTAATCATACACACACACCTTACAGACAAAAGTGCAAAGGTTAAAGCGAGGAAAAGGAAGTCCCATGCAAATGAAAAAAAAAATGAAAAACCAGATCAAGCTGCAGCCAGCAGAGCTTCCAATGCTGAGAATATGCAAAGACCTAGGGACTCTCAAATCCGGAACAATTCGAAAGCCCAATCAAGAGCAATCCGCAGGAGAAAGCTTAACTTAACTGCCGCCCGATAGTGCCGTTCTCAAGCTAGTATATATATATATATATATATATATATATATATATATATATATATATATATATATATATATATATATATATATATATAAATTAACAACTGAATAAGATATTTTTGTAAAACTATATTATCACAGGGTCCAGCAAGTATTGTTTTTCATTTTATTTTCCTTGGCCAAAATTTGAAACCGAAAACATCATTTTGCGTACACCTTTATCGTCTTTTCAGATTTTTGCTGATTTAACTTCATTTTAAACAGCACTAAAGGGATTCAGAATGAACACTAAGCAAATTCTAAAAAAAAAAAAGACTTATAATAATCGGAAAATTCATTATAAACATAGAAAATAGCAGTAAGTATTAGTCTGACAACAGGAAAGGTCATTAATTAAATTTGGCAATATTGAAAAAAACAAGAAGTAAATGAAGAAAAGCGAAATATGACTTTAGGAAATCCAAGAAAAGAAAAGAAAAGGTGAGGGAAACAATCTGAAAATAGTAATATGTACTAAGCAATTTTTAAAGACAAGGAGAAATAGTTGTAAAAAAATAAGAAAAAATTCAGAATATATTTATAAATGAGGAAGCGGTAGAATCAAACATGAGCCGATAGAACATCTTGAAAAAATAGATGGAAAAACGTAAACTGTAGAATTTCAGGAGTTAATATTTGTATTAAATAAGTGAATTTATATAATAAACAAAAGTTATAGCCGAACTTAAGATGTAAAGCAGATCCAAAGATTGCATCTGCCATTATTAGTCAAATGCAACAAATATACAATGAGCAGCCTTCTGATAAACAGGATACCGGAAAGGAAATATGGGCCTAAAATTTGTTTCAAAAGAATATCAAATAAAAAAATGAATCGAAGAATATAAAAAATAAAATCTCGCGGTGTTCAGTAAGTAATTACGTATTTCTCTGTTAATAAATAGGAATCAACCAACCAAAATGCCGCCATGGCTGAAATATAGGAAATTATACATCTAGAATTAATTTAAGATGACGTCTATCTGGCAGTAAGTCGCTTATAATGCATTTCTGAGATTAATTGCGAAGCATTACACCGAACGTGTTCCGCTTTGGTTAACAGAAATTTAATATATTATTCCCGAGTATGAAAATGCAAAGAACACTCTGCAAAATCAATACAAGAATAATTAGATTCATTAGGGTGGGCGGTTCTTGAAAATCCTGCATAGATACCAAATTTAGCACCAACAGATTTTCATTTTTTAGATCATTCAAAAAATGGCCAAAAATGGCCACCAAGAAGTTGACAAAATTCCGAAATGCATATTTCTTTAAACGTGTAATTGAACGTTTCTCCTCCCGAGTTTTTTTTTTTTTTTTTTTTTTTTAAGCATTTCACCCCAAGCAAGGCGGGAAGCCACTAGGACGCAAGGGGTTACAGAAAATTTAGAGCAAGATCAGATAGGAGTGATAGAAGAAAGGATGAGGATAGTGGATAGATCAAGGCAACTGGAGATGTCGATTGACATTACACGCGAATAGCTGAAGATTATAGCTCACAGGGAAACAGGAAAAGGGAAGGAAGTTCCACAGCCGAGAGGTGCGAGACATGAAGCTATTAGAGTAGAAGAGACGGCTACATTTAGGAGTTTCGACAGTGAAGGGGTAAGAGCGGGATGCCAGCCTCGTAAGGCGCTGGAACTCATGGCGTCTGGGAACCAGCGAATGCAGCTCCTCGGAGCAATTTCCATGATAGTATTTGTAGAAGAGACAGAGAAAGGCGACGGCGCGTCTGTGAGAAAGTGACTGTAGACGAGACGCCAGGGCAGGGCCAACTACATTGCATATCCGCCTCTGGAGCCTATCAAGAACCCCGAGGCAAACAGAAGGGGCACCAGACCATATCTTTTAGTTAGATTTAAGGAAATTTAGCATATGTTTGTTTTAATAACACTACTAGTAGAGCGTAGCTGACCAATCCTCACTTTACCTACTTGACAATATTCAAAAATGAATACTGTCAAACCAGGGAAGTATGCGGAATTATTTTCCACCCTTTCAACAAATTTTCTACAGGTGAATCATTGCTAACTTCTGGTTGATGTAGTCATGAGAGATTTTAAAACTAACTACGTTCTTGGATTACCCTAAACCAGGCCTTCACAGATAGGGCTCGGCGTGACAATAAACGGGATCCACTCAACTTCCTTCCCTTCGAATTTCATTGGTAAAAAGGGGCTCTCATTCAGAGTTCTACCTCAGTAGTTTTACATTGTGGTACCGGCTACTGATAGGGATACTTCCCTGTTCACTAATACCTCTTTTTTCCAGGTTCACCTTTACTATCTGACCTCATACAGTGTAACCCGGATATAAGAGACCCGGATATAAGAGAGATTTTCTCTGGTCCCAAATTAGAGACTGTGTTAATGTATATATAATAGAACAAACCCAGTTATGAGAGAAACCCGGATATAAGATACTTCGTCTCCGGTCCCGACAACTCTCTTATAAGGGGGTTACACTGAATTATGCATTTCATACTTCGTACCCTTAAGACACTTGCAACAACATCATTAAATAAGCCCCGACATTATTTGGGTGAATAATAGTTATGAATAAACATCCCGAAAGCTTTAAATCTTCCTGACAGAACTTTGCCAAATGTAACCATCTTGAATAATAATAAAGATAAAAGATGAAAGCAGAAAGCAGCAGTAATGTGGATGAGTAAAAATAATTCACTTCACTATTTCATACAGTAGAGGAAACATGAAGTGTAAATCAGCCGGCATTTTGTTTAAGGACAAAAAATACTATAATGTCATTGTTACTTAAGTACAAAAAAATAATGCAAAATATTTACCTTGTCAAAGTCTTTTTAGCGTTTTAATTTTTCATAAGATAAATATTATAGATTCGTATTACATTAAAGTTGAATCATTTAAAATAACACTTTATCCACCTTAATTAATCATTCCTATCATTTGGCGTTTGGAGTTTCGTTTTTACTGATGTGTAAAGATCTTTCTTTTATTTTCTTGGTTTTATAATTTTTTATGATTCTTTAGATTGTTTTCAGATTATTGGATTTTGACGATACTTTAGATAAATAAAAATGGAAACAATGATGGTAACTAACGTGAATCCATCATATAGATTCCACACACACACACATATATGTATATATATGTATATATATATATATATATATATATATATATATATATATCATTATTTATTTAAAAATATGATTCCAACACGCTACATAAGAGTTCTCATGTTTCAAAACAAGTGCCGAAAACTTCAACATAAGCACTCTTATGAAGCGTGTTGGAAAAATTTTTTAAATAAATAATTATATTTATGCTCTACTTTTGTATCGAGCACTTTTTTTTAAAAATAATAACAAAAATACTAAAGAACTTTGGATTATTTACCTAACGAGTTCTTTCCTATTTTCTATATATTTTCATGCACACACACACACACACACACACACACACACACAATATATATATATATATATATATATATATATATATATATGATATTAAAGAAGGTAAATTCCCTCAAAACATACACTTTATTAGCTCTGCGAGAAAAGATAGTTGCATATCTGAAAATTCCGATTTTTAACATTTTTTCAAATTATGCTTCAAATGAGTCAAACAGCCTAATTATATGCAATAAATATTATCATCATCATTATTATTATTGTTGTTATTATTATTATTATTACTATTATTATTATCTCTTGAATTTCTCTCATCGGCCTAATATATCTACATCCCGGCATAAATTCAGACCTCTCATTTAATAATCTCTTTGGCTGAATATGTTATTATTGCTAATGATTCCTCTTGGCACATCTTACATATATCACTACCATTACTGTAAGGCGTCCACTACCTTAATATGCTCCAGCTTACATTAAGGCTTTTATTATTTTTTCCTTTAATTCCTACACGTCGCTGGCCAGACATGTGTATAATTCCTATAGCTTTCTAGTCTGAACGATGACGTATATGCAGCATCTATTTTTCAAGTTGCTTTCATTGTACCCACCACATATACCTTAGTCTGGCCATTTGCATGCTTTTCTTACGCTTTGTAAACCACACTTTCCGTTTTACAAACTCCACCCTGTTGATATTTGCTTTTTACACTACAGTTATACGTTTCACCATTAACAATATATTACTGCTCACTAGCCTTGAAATTTCTGGCCTTCTGAGTTTTTATTGTAGGTACCAAATTGCTAGTACAACTGTAACTTAAATTTACTTTATTTCTATTAAAAATCTTGTACAATTAACCACTCTTAAGGCTAGTTTGAATGTATTTTATATGATTGAATGATTCATACTTTTTTAAAGCTTATCAACCCTTTTCTGCTAAATTTTAAATTATAAGAAATTTGTTTGAGATAATAATGATTACGTGATACAAATCTTACTACTTAACCCATAGCTGAGGAGAAGAGGTGGGTTCCTACGTTTTTCTTGTGTATTTGGGTGTACAAACATATAACGAACACAATTGAAATTGGTACTTGTCTCTCTGATTAACAATTCCAAGCTATTATCCTTTCAATTTCCCGTATACCAAAGCTTACAGTATATGATATTCCCAAGGTTATATATATACATGGTGGTGCCCATCCAGAAATCTTGACTTAATATGTAAAACATATGTAAATTAACGAAGTGAGGAAGTGAGGGATGGGGGAGAGAAGATATGAGTCAGTTATCAGATATTGAAACATTTAAACTCACTTAATACGGCCCGTCAAAAATGTGTAAATTTTCTTTTCATTTTTTGTTTGGAAGTAAAGTCTGATGATTCGCAGTCCTTTAAAAGGGCTGTGGTGAAATAATTTATTACATAGAACCTTAAACAGGTCTGTTTTTATTATATATATATATATATATATATATATATATATATATATATATATATATATATATATATATATACTAGAATATTCCTAAGGAGCCAGGCAAACCTACCTAGGTTTCACCTAACCGGATCTTCAGGATACAACTGGGCAGTTTTATCCTGAAGATACTTTTAGGTGAAACCTAGGAAGGTTTGCCTGTCTTCTTAGAATTATTCCAGTTTATCGCTCTCCTGAGAGTATTGAGCAATTTACGTTTAGTTTTTCTACTCTTTCGTTTTTTTTTTTCTTTGAACTTGGAGCTTAAGCGCTTGACCATTGGTTTCGTCTTGTTTTAATGTTCTTGATTCTTTCGTTTTTTATTTCCAATTCTTTCCTTGGGTACCGATTTGTTCTACTACAGGTTGAGCTATCTAAGGTTTTCAAACGAGTATTACCATATATATATATATATATATATATATATATATATATATATATATATATATATATATATATATATGCACAGTGAATGCTAGATAATAATAAAACTATATTTCATTCGGCTATAAATATTTACGTGTTTAAGTCATTTTTCTAAACTATTGCTGAACGCTTTCTGTGTTCATGAAAATCAGCGTTTTATATATATATATATATATATATATATATATATATATATATATATATGTGTGTGTGTGTGTGTGTGTGTGTGTGTGTGTGCCCACGTTTGTGTGTGTATATAGATATATAGAAAAGATCAATGACGACCAGGTTAAATTGCAATATAGTTCTCCTATGCTAAAGATGAAAGAACGTACGTGTTTCTCAGATGAATCACTTGCAGAAGATACCGTATGTTTTAGCGTTTCTATACGATATAATTTACGCTTGAATGAGAAAGAAAGCTTTTCCGATAAAAGATGAGCGATATTCAATAGAAATACTCACTTGAAATCCGAGAATTTAGTTTGCTGCATTTCCGAATATTCAAAAGCGGGATTGTAAACGATTATGTTCCCAATGTTTTTTTGGGTTTTTACATATTTTTCCTTCGCGTGCATGCAAATAAAGAATCCATTCTTGTCAAGATTTTATCGTCCAGATTCTTGGATGCTATACTGGAAACGGATTTGTAATGATATGACTGGAATGATGGAATCATTGATTATATATATAAAAAAATAAAAAAAGATTAGGAGTCAGATGAAATATTTAAAGAGGACAAAAACCAGAAAAAAATGACGATGAAGAGGGGGATGACTTGAAAATGAAAGGGAAATATCGAGAAAATGAAAAGAAAATATACGATGGATGAATAGAAAAATAGGCGAAAAATATCCAAATGTCATGATGTAAGTTAAAAAAAAAACATGATTTTGTAACCGAATAGAAGAAAAAATTATTAAAATTGGAGGAGGATGATAGAAAAGAATGGCTGAGAGTTGCACAAAGGCGTAGAGACATAAAATGAATTTAGTTTAAACGGAGAATTAACTCATGTGGAATAACGCTTAGCACAAGCACTCTTCTATTGCAAGAGGCTATGAAAGAGCATTAATTCATGACGAATAATGCTTACCGAAAGCACTCTTCTATTACTAGAGGCTGTGAAAGAGCATTAACTCATGTCAAATAACTCTTACCGCAGACACTCTTCTATTTCTAGAGGGTTTAAAAGATTATTAACTGATGTCGAATAACAGTTACCTCAAGCACTCTTCTATTACAAGAGGCTGTGCAAGAGCATTAACTCATGTCATATAACGCTTTCCGAAAACACTATTCTATTATTAGAGGGTTTAAAAGAGCATTAACCCATGTCGGATAACGCTTGCCGAAATCACTCTTCTATAAATAGAAGATGTAAAAGTGTATTAACCCATGTCGGATAACGCTTTCCTCAAGCACTCTTCTATTAATAGAGTTTGAAAAAGAGCATTAACCCATGTCGGATAACGCTTACCGTACGCACTCTTCTATTACTAGATGCCGTTAAAGAGTATTAACCCATGTCCAATAATGCTTACCGCAAGCAGTTTTCTATTACTAGAGTCTGTAAAAAAGCATTAAGTCATTTCGAATAACGATTACCGAAAGCACCCTTCTATTTCTAGTGGCTTTAAAAGACTATTAACCCATGTGGGATGATGCTTACGGCAAGCAGTCTTCTATTACAAGAGGCTGTAAAAGAGTATTAGCCCATGTCAAATAATGCTTGCCGAAAGCACTCTTCTATTACCAGAGACTGCAAAAGAGCATAAAATCATGTCCAATAATGCTTAGCAAAAACACTCTTCTATAATTAGAGGCTGTAAAAGGGCATTAACCCATGTCGAATAACGCTTACAGAAAGCACTCTTCTATTACTATAGACTGTAAAGGAGCATTAACCCATGTCGAATAACAGTTAACGAAAGCACTCTTTTATTAATAGAGACTGCAAAAGAGCATTAACTCATATCGAATAATACTTACAGTATCCACTCTTCTATTGCCAGGGACTGTAAAAGAGCATTAACCCTCGTCGAATAACGCTTACCACAAGCACTCTTATATTAGTAGCGTCTGTAAAAGAGCATTAACCCATGTCAAATAACGCTTACCGAAAGCACTCTTCTATTACTAAAGGCTGTAATAGAGTATTAACCCATGTCAAATAATGCTTACCGAAAGCACTCTTCTATTACCAGAGGCTGCAAAAGAGCATAAACTTATGTCGAATAACTCTTACCAAAAACACTCTTCTATAACTAGAGGCTGTAAAAGAGCATTAACCCATGTCGAATAACGGTTACCGAAAGCACTCTTCTATTACTAGAGGCTGCAAAAGAGCATTAACCCATGTCGAATAATCCTTACCGAATGCACTCTTCTATTAATAGAGGCGGCAAAAAGCATTAACCCATGTCTAATAACGCTTACCGAAAGCATTCTACTATTACTAGAGGCTGTAAAAGAGCATTAACCCATGTCGAATAACACTTACAGAATGCACTCTTCTATTACAAGAGGGTGTAAAAGAGCATTAACCCATGTCGAATAACGGTTACCGAAAGTACTCTTCTATTATTAGAGGCTGTAAAAGAGCATAAACTCATGTCGAATAATCCTTACCGAATGCACTCTTCTATTAATAGAGGCTGCAAAAAGCATTAACCCATGTCGAATAACGCTTACCGAAAGCATTCTTCTATTACGAGAGGATGTAAAAGAGCATTAACTCATATCGAATAATACTTACAGTATCCACTCTTCTATTACCAGGGGCCGTAAAAGAGCAGTAACCCTTGTCGAATAACGCTTACCACAAGCACTCTTCTATTAGAAGAGTCTGTAAAAGAGCATTAAGCCATGTCGAATAACGCTTACCGAAAGCATACTTCTATTACTAGAGGCTGTAAAGAGTATTAACCCATGTCGATTAACGCTTCCCGCAAGCACTCTACTTTTACTAGAGGCTGTAAAAGAGAATTAACCCATGTCGAATAACGCTTGCAGAATGCACTCTTTTATTACTAAAGACTTTAAAAGAGCATTAACCCATGTCGAATAACAGTTGCCTAAAGTACTCTTTTATTAGTAGACGCTGTAAAAGAGCACAAACTCATGTCGAATAATGCTTACCGAAAGCACTCTTCTATTAATAGAGGCTGCAAAAGAGCATTAACTCATGTCGAATAACTCTTACCACAAGCATTCTTCTATTAGTAGCGTCTGTAAAAGAGCAGTAACCTATGTCAAATAACGCTTACAAAAAAAACACTCTTCTATAACTAGAGGCTGTAAAAGAGCATAAACTCATTTCGAATAACGCTTACCAAAAACACTCTTCTATAATTGAGGCTGTAAAAGAGCATTAACCCATGTTGAATAACGCTTACAGAATGCACTGTTCTATTACTAGAGGGTGTAAAAGAGCATTAACCCATGTCGAATAACGATTACTGAAAGCACTCTTCTATTAATAGAGGCTGTAAAAGAGCATTAACCTATGTCGAATAACCCTTACCGAAAGCACTCTTCTATTACTAGAGGCTGTAAAATAGCATAAAATCATGTCCAATAATGCTTAGCAAAAACACTCTTCTATAACTAGAGGCTGTAAAAGAGCATTAACCCATGTCGAATAACGCTTACAGAAAGCACTCTTCTATTACTATCGGCTGTAAAGGAGCATTAACCCATGTCGAATAACAGTTAACGAAAGCACTCTTTTATTACTAGAGACTGTAAAAGAGCATTAACTCATGTCGAATAATACTTACAGTATCCACTCTTCTATTACCAGGGGCCGTAAAAGAGCAGTAACCCTTGTCGAATAACGCTTACCGCAAGCACTCTTCTATTAGAAGAGTCTGTAAAAGAGCATTAAGCCATGTCGAATAACGCTTACCGAAAGCACACTTCTATTACTAGAGGCTGTAAAGAGTATTAACCCATGTCGATTAACGCTTCCCGCAAGCACTCTACTTTTACTAGAGGCTGTAAAAGAGAATTAACCCATGTCAAATAACGCTTACAGAATGCACTCTTTTATTACTAAAGGCTTTAAAAGAGCATTAACCCATGTCGAATAACAGTTGCCTAAAGTACTCTTTTATTAGTAGATGCTGTAAAAGAGCACAAACTCATGTCGAATAATGCTTACCGAAAGCACTCTTCTATTACTAGAGGCTGTAAAAGAGCATTAACCCATGTCGAATAACAGTTACCGAAAGTACTCTTCTATTACTAGAGGCTGTAAAAGAGCATAAACTCATATCGAATAATACTTACAGTATCCACTCTTCTATTACCAGGGGCTGTAAAAGAGCATTAACACTTGTCGAATAACGCTTCCCGCAAGCACTCTTTTAATACTAGATTCTGTAAAAGTGCATTAAGCCATGTCGAATAACGCTTAACGCAAGCACTCTTCTATTACAAGCGTCTGCAAAAGAGCATTAACCCTTGTCAAATAACGCTTACCGAAAGCACACTTCTATTACTGGAGGTTGTAAGGTGTATTAACCCATGTCGAATAACGCTTACCGCAAGCACTCACTATTATTAGAGACTGTTAAAGAGAATTAAATCATCTCGAATAACACTTATCGCAAGCACTCTTCTTTTACTAGTAGCTGTAAAGACTATTAACTCATTTTGAATAACGCTTACCAGAAGCACTCTTCTATTACTAGAGGCTGTATAATAGCATTAACCCATATAGAATTATGCATACCGCAAACACAATTCTATTATCAGAGGCTGTGAAAGAGCATTAATTCATGTAGAATAAGGCTTACAACAAACACTCTTCTATTACTAGAGGCTTTAAAAGAGCAGTAACTCAAGTCGGATAACGCTTACCGCAAGCACTCTGCTATTATTACAGGCTTTAAAAGACCATTAACCCAAGTCTGATTGGCTTACCGAAATCACTCTTCTATTACTAGAAGATGTAAAAGTGTATTAACCCATGTCGGATAATGCTTAACGAAAGCAATCTTCTATTACTAGAGGTTGTAAAAGGGCATTAATCCATATCGGATAACGCTTACCGCAAACACTCTTCTATTAATAGAGTTTGTAAAAGAGCAGTGACCCATGTCGGATAACGCTTACCGAAAGAACTTTTCTATTTCTAGATGTTGTAAACATATGTCCAATAACGCATACCGCAAGCAGTCTTCTATTACTATAGTCTGTAAAAGAGCATTAACTCATGTCGAATAACGATTAACGAAATCACCCTTCTATTTCTAGTGGCTTTAAAAGACTATTAACCCATGTGCGATGACGCTTACCGCAAGCACTCTTCTATTACTAGAGGTTGTAAAAGAGCATTAACCCATGTCAAATAGTACTTACCGAGAGCACTCTTCTATTACTAGAGGGTGTAAAAGAGTTTTAAGACATGTCAAATAATGTTTACCGAAAGAACTCTTCTATTACCAGAGGCTGCAAAAGAGCATAAACTCATGTCGAATAACGCTTACCAAAAACACTCTTCTATAACTAGAGGCTGTAAAAGAGCAGTTATCCATGTCGAATAACGCTTACCGAATGCCCACTTCTATTACGGGAGGCTGTAAAAGATCATAAACTCACGTCGAATAATGCTTCCGGAAAGCACTCTTCTATTACTAGAGGCTGTAAAAAAGGATTAACTCATATCGAATAACACTTACAATATCCACTCTTCTATTATCAGAGGCTGTAAAAGCGCATTAACCCTTGTCGAATAACGCGTAGCGCAAGCACTCTTCTATTACTAGCGTCTGTAAAAGAGCATAAACCCATGTCAAATAACGCTTACCGAATGCACTCGTCTATTACTACAGGCTGTAATAGAGTATTAACCCATGTCAAATAATGCTTACCGAAAGCACTCTTCTATTACCTGAGGCTGTAAAAGAGTATTAACCCATGTCAAATAACGCTTACCGGAAGCACTCTTCTATTACTAGATGTTGTAAAGAGTATTAACCCATGTCGAATAACGTTTACCAAAAGCACTTTTCTATTATTACAGGCTGTGAAACAGCATTCACCCATGGCGGATACCGAAATAACTCTTCTACTAGAAGAAGCTGTAAAAGTGTATTAATCCATGTTGGATAATTCTTACCGAAAGCACTATTCTATTACTAGAGTGTGTAAATGATCATTAATCCATGCCGGATAACGCTTACCGCAAGCACTCTTTTATTAATAGTTTGTAAAAGAGAATTAACCCATGACAGATAATGCTTACCGAAAGCACTCTTCTATTACTAGATGCTGTAAAAGAGTATTAACCCATGTCCAATAATGCTTACCGCAAGCAGTTTTCTATTACTAGAGTCTGTAAAAGAACATTAACCCATGTCAAATAACGCTTACCGAAAGCTCTCTTCTATTACTATAGGCTGTAAAGAGTATTAACCCATGTCGAATAACGCTTACCAAAAGCACTCTTCTGTTGATAGAGGCTGTAAAAGGGGATGAAATTATCTCGAATAATTCTTAAACGCAAGCACTCTTCTTTTACTAGAGGCTATAAAGTGTATTAACCCATGTTGAATAACGCTTACCGAAAGCTCTCTTCTGTTACTAGAGCCTGTAAACGTGAATTAGATCGTCTCGAATAATGCTTACCGCAAGCACACTTCTATTACTAGATGCTGTAAAAGAGCATTAAATCATGTCGAATAACACTTACCGCAAGCACCCTTCTATTACTTGAGGCTGTAAATTGCATTAACTCACGTTGAATAAAACTTACCGAAACCACTCTTCTATTACCAGAGGCTGTAAAACGGCATTAACCCATGTCGAATAACGCTTACCGCAAGCACACGTTTATTACTAGTGTCTGTAAATTGCATTAACTCATGTCGGATGACGCTTACCGCAAGCACTTTTCTATTACTAGAGGTTGTAAAAGAACACTAACCTATGTCGAATAACGCTTACCGCAAGCACTCTTCTTTCTCTAGAGTCTGTAATGAGTATTAACCCATGTCGAATTATATACCGCAAACACACTTCTATTACCTGAGGCTGTAAATGAGCATTAACCCATGTCGAATAACGCTTACTGCAAGCACTCTTCTATTACTAGAGGCCGTAAAAGAGCAATAAACTATGTCGATTAACGTTTACCGCAAACACTCTTCTATTACTAGAGGCCGTAAAAGAGCAATAACCCCTGTCGAATAACCTTTACCGCAAGCACTCTTCTATTACTAGAGTATGTAAAAGAGCATTAACTCATGTCGAATAACGCTTACCGAAACCACTCTTCTATTACAGAGGCTGTAAAAGAGTATTAACCCATGTCGAATAACGCTTACAGCAAGCACTATTCTATTACTAGAGTATGTAAAAGAACATTCACTCATGTCGAATAATGCTTACCGAAACCATTCTTCTATTACCAGAGGCTGTAAAAGAGTATTAACTCATGTCTAATAACGCTTACCACAAGCACTATTCTATTACTAGAGTCTTTAAAAGAGTATTCACTCATGTCGAATAATGCATGCCAACGCTCTATTCTCTTTCTAGTGACAGTAAAAGTGTATTACCACATGTCGGATGACGCTTACCGCAAGCACTCTTCTATTCCTAGAGGTTGTAAAAGAGTATTAACCCATGCCAAATAACGCTTACCGAAAGCAATCTTCTATTACAAGAGGCTGTAAAAGAGAATAAACTCATTTCGAATAACGCTTACAGAAAGCACCCTTCTATTACTAGAGGCTGTAAAAGAGCAGTAACTCTTGGCGAATTATGGTTTCCGAAAGCACTCTTCGATTATGTGAGGCTGTAATGGAGCATTATCCCATGTCAAATAACGCTTACCGAAAGCACTCTTCTATTACTAGAGGCTGTAAAAGAGCATTAACCCATGTCGAATAACGTTTACCGAAAGCACTCTTCTATTTCTAGAGGCTGTAAAATAGATGGAAGGGTTCATTTATTATTCAATTTGCTTGTTTAGCAAAATAACGTTTGCAATGGATAATTTATCGACTAAATTAAGCAAAAATGAAAATAATACTGACATATATTTAAGAATATTCTACAAATATATCTTGAAATTCTGAAGGTTAAATTTATTCGCCAACATCGGCATTGACTTCAACCACTTCTTCCAGATAGGTTTAGAATCTGCTGCATCTTTTGTGATGATCTCCTTTTTTATGTGGATGAATGATGCCATATTCCTTGCCTTCAGGTCATCTTGGGTGTTACAAGGAGTTGTTTTTGGTTTCTCGCTCAGATATAAGGTATGATGTGATCGGAAAAATTGCCTGACAGACATGACTAGGTTTTCCTGGTTTTGGGGCACGGTGCAGAGTCTTGTTGCCAGATATAGGGTCTTTCACCAGCCACCAGGGCAGCATTATCTCCTCAATGTACTGTAGGCCTCCGTGTTGAGTTTGAGATAAATGGAGGCATAGCGTTGCTGTCAGTAGTGATAACTCCGAAGACTTTCGCAGTCACGATTAAGCTCATCCAACTCATTCCGAATCTTTTGTACTGTCTTCAGACTGACTCCTAGACATTTTAAAATGTTTTTATTGGTGTTTCCGGCGCTAATACAAAGCAGTGCAGTATGCCGTTTGAAAATTTCTGTTGAAGTGAATTGGGTTCTCATACTCTTTTTCTTACGAACAGTGACCAACTGACCCTACTATACTACGCATTCGACAAAATCCAAAACAAACAACGCGTATGGGTTAAATTAAAAATATAAAATGCCGTGAAATTACCCATCGCCCCCTGTATGTATGAAATTAATTATAAATGTACGAACGTTGATTGTGTTTGAGACTCTAATTCGTGCAAAGTCAGGAATTGATCTATCTTCATATATAAGCAGAGAGAATCTGTCTTTTTAGTCTTGTTTGTGTTTTATATTGTCTTTCCGATACCTGGCAACGTTTGGCGTCTTTTAGAGAAGTTGTTATATAAATGCTATATAAAGTATAAGGAAATCCTTTTCAATGTGTGTGGCGTCTTTGATAATTTAAAAAAAAAAATCTGTGTTACTAAAATAACCCAACCACTTTAATTACAATTTTAGTTAAACCTTGCAAAAATATATAATGAAAATTAGCATCAAAACACTTTCGAATATATGTCTTTTGGAACAGGATTAATATTAGGTTGGTGCAAAAATAATGTCGTTTTTTGACGATTTTTTTTTTTTTTTTTTATTATCGTTCACCCATTTATCCAACTTTTTTGACTTCCCTATTTGCTTTAAATGTCGAACGACTGTTGAGTGGTCGACCTCGAGTTCAACAGCAACTTCTCGTGTGGTTTTGCGAGGATCGGCTTCAATTAAGTCTTTCAAATGTTCGTTATCAACCGCAGTCGGCCGGCCGCGACCGTCTTCATCTTCGAGGCTCTCGTCACCATTGCGAAATTTCTTGAACCACCGTTGTGCCACACGTTCGTTAGTGGTTCCTGGGCCAAACGCATCATTGATATCACGAGCTGTCTCGGCAGATTTTCGGCCTAGTTTGAACTGGAACAAGAAAATCGTGGGGATTTGAATTTTCTCCATGCTGTCGAAAATCCTGCAAAAAAATGAATGAAGAAATTGAGAACGATAACGAATAACACGATTCGATAGAGCGAAAACGCGCTTCTAAATGATATATAACATGGCTATATATATCAATGAATTAATTCAGAAATCATATATAAAAGTAACATATGTGAGAAAATGACATTATTTTTGCACCAACCTAATACTTCTTTCCTACTTATTTGTAAAAAGAACTCATTATTATTTTTATTTGGATTGCAATTTCTCTTATTTCATTGCAAATTTTAATTGTCTCCTACTTTTTTCTTAGTGATTAACCGTATTTATATTATCTATTATACCAATTGTGACGATTCGTGTTCGGTCGTACAATTATATACAAATTTAATGTTGTATACACTTTTAAGAAAATCTTTATGAGGCATGCATGTTGTGTTGAATAGGATAGACGGATTTCAAATTAGAATGAGGTCGATGTCGTTAATTATTTTAATATGTAGCACAGGACGAAAACGAACAGAAATATAGGATTTTATGACTTAAAAGATACCCTCACAATGGCAGATGGATTGGTAGAATTTCCAAAAATATATAAGCACTCTAGAAAGCATTAAAAGTAAAAAACATTAAAAATAATTTTCCCCAAGCAATAGTCAATGATATAAATGCGAAATACTAATCAATTATATAAAATAAATTCAGAAATCATCAAAAGTATATATAAAGAGCAATACGACTTGCAAAGTAAATAGTGTTCTAATAACTTGTACCGATTTTAAATATGAATTACTTTCAAGCGTCTAATGATTTCTTTTTCTTTTACATTTGGTGGACATTTGGGCGATATTTTCACACATAATTGCCATGACTTAAATTGCATTATCCAATAGAGAAATAAATAAATTTTCACCAATAACATTGATTTATTACTGCTGACTTTAATCCGTATTAATGAAATACCCTTATATATAATCCGTCTTAATGAAACACCCTTTATAATTGATGAGCCTCAAATAAGATTTTATACGGTGGTAAGTACTTTAGATTTTATATAAAGCTCCGGAAAATTATATGAAAACTACCACCAAAGTAAAAAAAATCGACAACAGGGTCAAGTAATTAGGTAAAACTAACGCACACATAAAAAATAAAGGATCTTTATCAACTATCCATCATTCAGAAAGATTAAATCTATGATAACAAGTAACATCAGTAAACTGATATCTTACAAAGTATGATGACTTTTATCTGTCCACAAAAGAAATCTTTCTCATTAAGAATTGTTGCAATGATTTTTTTGTATCGTAACGCTTGTGAATGGCGAAAAATTTATGTTAAGGATGATGAATCTGATGTTCGCCACGGATCGTTTTCCGGAACTTATTTGATTCTGCATACTAAAAAAAAGACAAAGAAAGATTGATTTTACTGATGGCCATAACCTGTATTGGTATGACCGATTTATTGTTATGCTTGTTGGAAGAAGACAACTTGTTATAATACGAAAAATATGTTTACGTAATTTAAACAAACCGGCTTCAATATCGAAGTGGAGATTGATTTAAATATTGTTAAATACGTCGATGTGAATGCTGACCCCAGGAAAAAATGTGGTCTCCTCTGACAGAAAATCTAACAGCTCTTTACTATATGTCAATGAGAAATATAACCCCCTAATATCAGTTATCTCAACAATACCGAGGGACATTGTATATAATTTTTCTAGGAATTCCCGGAATACAAAATTTTTTAACACAATTAAAGGCGAATATATGAAAGCCTTAAAGAGGTGCACAAAGTCAAACAGAATTTTTTTTTAAAGGCTGAATCACACGAAAGGGTTGGGAAATAAAAAAAAATGTTAAAAAAAATAATTTGGTTCAAACGTCCTTTCACCTGGAATTTAAAAATAAGATTTGTTAGCTTTTCCTGTTATAAAATTCTATCCAAATTATTCCAAGTTACACGAAATATTTCACAGAAACAAGACAAAGATAAGATACAAATGTATGCCAAACATGGATAGATTAGTTGAGTGACAAAACGATAGAATATTAAAAAGTAAACGGGGAAACAAAGAAAAGGAAATTCAATTCCCGTGACGTTAAGAATTTTCCTCTTAATGTTGACTGCCTGATTGAAATCATAATTTATAGGTCCACAGTAAAATTCGATAAAAACCACGTGAAAATATATATTGGTTCTGCGAAGGACATAAAATATCTTTATACTTAAAAAAATATAAGAAAGACATTCAGCTTACTAAATACTTTTGAGAAATTAAAGAGAAAGAGTAAAAGAACTCAAAGGCAATATGATATATAATCAATAAGAAATACAAGTTGTTTTATGAAGCAAGGTTCGTAGACTGTGTTAGGAGGGAAATTGGCGATAGTAACTTACACAAGAGAAGGTAAGTTAATAAAAGGAAGTTGCAACGTGATTCCGGCATGTATAAACGCAAGACAATTCCTTTTGAAACACGGTAGGTTTTATTTCACTACTTCAATATGCTATCAGTAAATGTGAACACATAAGCTTGTTAGATAAATTTGAAAAGAATATATGTTTGTCTGATGAGCCACAGCCAAAAGCTCAGTGGAGGTTATAGTTAAGAATTCTAATAAGAATTGAAATATATTCAATACTATCGGACTTTGCTCGCTCGCTATCGCTTAATAATATAAGATATATTGACGACTTGAAATCTTTGAAACAAAAATTTTAAATGGACACTGCATTTATAAATTGGTTGTAAACATGAAAGAAAATATTTGTGTTTTTAGACAAATAAAACATGGTGAAACCGAATAATATTTAACAGGTGTTTACAGAAATAAAATACATGTATTTGCATGAATGACAAATATAATGGTGAAAACATTGAAATCAAAATGAAGTTACTTAAGTAATTCTTATTTTAATACAACAGAGTTAAATACATTCTTTTTGTCGTTTTTTATTTGGATCAAGTACAAATAAATTCCTTCTATTTCCAACTCTTGAACAGGCATCATAACAATTGACGGATACGAAAAGCAGGGTTGCCTAAGATGAAGTTCAGTAACATTCATTGATTGACCTTGTGATTTATCAATAGTAATTACAAAACTTACACTGACTGAAAATTGCAATCATTTAAAATCAAAAGGCATATCTGGTGGAACCAATGAAATTCGGTACAGTCTCTCTTTTCTCTTGACCACTTATAATTAAAACTTCTAATAATTTTCTTCACATGTACCATTACATAACGTTGGAGGTCCAAGACTTATAAGTAGCACTAATGGTACTCCTTTTTTTAATAACAACTTCTGTGATAGAATCCCTGGAAAATCCAAAGAATTCAAAAATTCAATAGAGATGTAAACTGCTGGTCTTGATTCACAGTTGTATCATTGTGTATATATATATATATATATATATATATATATATATATATATATATATATATATATATATCTTTTCTTCTGTTGGTATATTTTGCAGAAATTTCTGATTGATGAGCTGTACTGTTTCATTTCTGGGAGTCGAAATAGTTCCATTACTCAACCAATCTGCATTTTGGAATTTATCTGCTATATTATTAATTCTTCACTGCTCTCGAGCAAAGTGCTGAAAACTTCAGGAAAGCTGATACGTCCATCTTGATCATGAGAAATTTTTTAAAAGGAGGTTTATTCCTTTGCTTTACCATCTCCATTGAGTTCCACTCTCATATAAGTGGTCAAAAAATCTTTCAATATGATCCCACATATAAAAACTTTTTAGGCAGGCATGAAGTTCGCCTGCAGTTGTTCCTCGATTGACAAAAAAAGAATGTTTGTCTGAAAACTCCAGATAGCACAATTATTACTCCTTCCATGAGTCTATGATTAGGTCTGATATCTTTAATTGTTCTGTTTAAAGCCTCAAATGCAACCTCGTGAGCCATAGAGCACTTATCCCAGACTATGAAGCTAATCACCTGAAGTAGCTTGGCTAGGTTTGTACCTCTATTTATGTTGCCCACTTGATTGTCATTATAGACCAAGTCTAATGGCAATTTAAATGTTTAGTGATTAGTTCTTCTAACAGTAAGCAAGGTAGCTGATATTCCAGATGATGCTACAGCTAAACTATTGTGAAGATAAATGAAGATTAGTTAGGAACATTTCGGCAGTACCTCCAGTAACATCCCAAAACAAAATTCGTCTAGCAGAATAGTTGATCCTTAACATAATCTCCTTGTTAGTGACTTTCTAGTCATTTATAAAAAAAGAGATGTATTAGTCTGTATTGGATGGATCAGCTCTTCATGGTTGTATCCAGCCTCCCTCATGATTTCCCTGTTTAAGGGATCAGAATCTATGTTTGGTTTGGGAAGTTCAAAACGAGAAATTTCTTTTCGAGTTACATTTAGTACTTTATCTTGTATTTCACACAGTGCCCAGTCGCCTGGTTCGTTTGTATGGCTAGTTATTGGATGAACCAATTGAATATGAAGAAGATTGTTTTCATTCATATCTTTTTCGTGTTTCACCCACAGATCCATTGAATTTTAAATTTGACAGGTACCAATCATAACAGCAAAGAGATCCCTTATTGCTTTGGTGATTGATATCAAAGTGCCTCTTGTAAAGTTTCGTTCCAATGCTCAAAACTTTCTGTAAGATGAATGCAGACCTGTCTGTATATCTCAAGAATATTTAAATTGTTTTTTTTTTCTTTTTTTTTAATTTGAAATGATCTTGGACCTGACATTATGAAGAAGAAGTTGAAGAAAGAAGGATTCAGAATTATTTCGATGCAATGTATAAAACCGACCAAGTACATCACTATATTTAATGGAAGATTCAGTTGGATGAGGTTCTCCTTGCTTTGTTCTGTGGTATTTTCCAGATTTTAATGTGTAATATTTAAACACTCAAGATAGAGACGTTTTTGGCAAAGTCATCTATATTGCAGAGATTAAATAATGACATTAATGTTTGTTTTTTGTTTTTTTTTAGTTTCAATCAATTCCTGAGCATTGTCTTTATTAAAATACACCGGCTGTCCATTTTCAAGATGAACACTCAAGAGCTGAACTGATTGGTGCCTGTTGCGAATGTTAAATGAAAAAATTCTCCAGGCATCCTCATTGCTAGAAATATATCTTCCTGAATTAATTTTTTCTACTTCATTGTGGTTGTCAATGACAATGACAGCTTGGTCACCTTATTTATGTAATTGCACACATAATTTATGGACGTAACACTGTTAAAAATTCTACATTATGGTGAACATTGAATACTTTGCACATAAATAGAATATTGAGAATAACCCATTTGTTGTCTACCAGTATATTTTGTCCATTTTTTCAAGGTTGAAGTTAAACACTCCATCTTCAATCATTCTTCTTCTGCAACTTGTCCAGCCATCTGTAACAATTTTTGTTTGATTGGCAAATTCTCTTGGAAATCTTTTTGTACATCTGTTTTCAACCATGCAAGGACAATTGAAATTAAAATAAACACATGGTCCATGAATCATTTGTATTTTTACTATTTCCAAGAACCCTGGAGCTTCATTAGGATTTGACAGTTCTGCACTGATGATAGAATCTATTTGATTTGGACTGATCCTCGCCCCTAAAAATAAAAGTAAATGTAAATGTAGTATTTAGCTATTTTTCTACTCAAGTCAATACATGTGATATTCTGCAGGTCCAAATATTTTTTCTTTATTGATGAGATCCATCAGTTTTCTGATCTTCAGTTTAAAAATCCTAGCATCAATATCATCCCTGTCTGTTTCAGATTGTTGAGGGAGAAGCTTTTCTAAAATATCAGACTAATTCGGATTTGTAGTAAATGTAACAAGCAAAGCTGGTTTGCCAGAATGTCTGACATTACTCAATCCATCTTGAACTCTTCCATCTTGAACTCATCCTCAGGTGAACCAAGGTATATACCTTGGTCCACCTGAGGATGATGAAGGGAGAATAAATATGTGTCCGATATTGATAGCATTGCCATATCTCTGAATTCTGTATTCATCTGCTCTTCGTTTCTTTTGATTCATTTTGATAAAATGTAACCTTTCTGATTTAAATTTTGCATGGATATCCGCCAAGAACCGGTTGAATAGTTGCTTGAAACTGAAGAGATAATTATAACTGTTATGATAATTCTGTAGACATAGATTTTCATGGCTGATATTTTGTGTTTGTGATTAATCCAGTGTTCAGAGATGTTTCCTGAGGAGAAAATGGTATCCATCTGTTCCTGCCAACACATGAGTGGATATTGTAAAGCATCATAAGCTCTGTGAGTTTCTGCGACTTTTTAAAGACTCATTTTCGGCCGACTATTAGAACAGCTACCTCATTGGTAGATGGTGTATTTGACCTCATCTGTTACTCAGCAGAAGACGGTTTGTCAGCTCTAATCACAATTCTGAATTCTGAAATCTGAAATCCTAACAGACATTTTTCATGCAAAAACACTTGAGGACTTAATATAATGTCAGACTTGTGTTTGGTAGTCCTCTATGAAACAGCTTTGAAGAAATTGGTGTGTCTCATTAGATAATAGTAGAAGGGAACCAATCCTGTGGTGAACTTACCCCTCAATTCTGAAAGTTGATTCCCATCTTGGAAGTGTCGCAACTTTTGTTCCAAATAAGGTCATAGCAAAGCAATTAGCGTAGGCCCTAATGTGCTGAAGAAAATACCTTGATTTTTAAACAATCCCATTCAGGAGAGATAAGTGTAGCTCAGGCGATATTGGAAGTTTGAATCTTTCCTTTCTTACAACACACATTAGATTAATTCTTAAATCTTATAGTATTGCAGTAATGGCACTGGATATCTATTGGTCTAACGGACATTTTGATGATTTGCATAATCAGTATTGCAATTGGAATGCTGTTTTGTGGAATTTAACAAAAAGTATATGTTGTATACTCGCATTTGTTGAATCTATAACAAATCTGTTGCTGTGATGTAATGGAGTTTCAGCGGCTCATGATGCATTTTCTTTTTGCTGAACACTTTCATCGCTGAGGAATACAGAAATAATATTTCAATCGTTTTCACCATTGGAGAAGACAAACAGAAAAAGTAATTAACAGCAATACAATTCTTTCGTGTTGTATATGCCATCTTGTTTAAATAATAATCATTTTATGCATAATGTAGTTGTAAACATGGATGGCGTGTTTCATATGGAAAATATATGAAATTTATATATAAAGTAAAAATAATTCTTTTATAATTTTCGTTTAAAAATGTCGAAAAATTTTAATATGTCCAAAATTGTGAGTAACTTGTTAAAAAACAAATGCTGTAATTATTTAAAGCCTTTCAAAAGTTTATTTTGTTACATTTGCTATGGAAAAACCTATAGGAATGTGTCAAAAATAAAAAAGTAAATAAATGGAGGCACGCCAGTGATTTAGCGAAAACTTTCGTGAACTTAAAATATTTTTAAAATAATTTCTCGTTAGAATTACATCTCCTTCAAAGTATTTTTACAGATATAATAATAGAAAATACACACCAAAAATAACAATAAAAAAGTTTTCCTTTCCAGTGGAAATTAATATCAAGGAAGAGAAAATAGATATTAGACATTTAACTAACAATTTGGAGTGGACTTCTACTTAAAATTGTAAGGGCAATCATTTAGTCGAAGATATATTAAGCAGTGTATTTAAATTAGTCGTTAACTTATTTGTGTAGTGTTATGGTCCAAGTTCCTTGTACCACGGTGATGGTCCAAGGTTAGAAGCAAATACCATGCTCCAAATACCGTCTTGTGAGAGAACTGTTTCATTTTCGGAATTTTGCCTTTTATTTGACATTACACGTAGCAATAATTCTTGTAATTCAAGATGTCGCTGTTCGTTTTTCTGTTGCTGTTCAAATTGGATTTTCATAAGTTCCACAATGGCTGACTTAAAATCTTCCAAGTTAACGTAATTTTGTGTAAATATTTTCCTTTAGTGTAGCCTGATACTCTGGAACCTGTGTACGCCAAAAAAAAAAAAAGTAAAGTTGATGACCAAATTTTTTTTTTCCTTTTTTTTATATGTTCGCTTAGAACTTGTCTTTTAGAATGTCCACGTTTCTTCAGTTTTCTCGTCGACTCAGTTATGTGCGACAGATACCAAAGAGGTTTGTCCTCCGCGTAGAGAGTTGGTTTCTTAGGTTACTACGTCGCCACTTGTTATGTGCGACGGATAGCAAAAAAAAGGTATGTCCTCCGCGTAGAGTGTTCGTTATTTTTTTAGGGTTTCTACGTCACCACTTGTTATGGTCCAAGTTCCTTGTACCATGGTGATGGTCCAAGGTTAGAACCAATGAAAGAGTAACACGAACACAGGTATGGAATACAAAGATATATTACAACAGAAATATAATACAAAGAAGTAGAAGTATTAGTAATGACTATCAGATTTGGTTAGAGTGAACTATGTTGTCTCGAAAAGTATCACTATTCTAATGTCTTTACAATATCTCTCCTCATACCTCTTGAGAGGCGCAGTATTTATAATGTCAGGAATAGTCCATTATTATTAGAGGGAAGTTCCCATAACATGTAGAAACTTTTTAAAAGGTTAAAATCTCTTAAATAAATTACAAAGGAAAGAATTTAAAATTTTCTTTCGTTTGTGTATAAAATATATTTTTTACTTTTTTTTTAATTGTTCTACTTACTCAAAATAGCCATTTTGGTAGAATGTAGTTTATCGAATTTCGACGCTGTAACATCTGTATAAGAAGTGTTCACACAGGGGCGACATCGACAAAGGACAGAGTGGCAACTGATAAAAATTATACTGAGAGTTTCCGAGCCTTGGGGACAGCTGCCCGAGGCCGCACCCTCGCTCTACACTAGAGAAAGGGCTCAGTGCACGCACCGAAGCTAGCACAAACGATGGTTGCGGGGTTCTGGATTTTTTGTTCCTAGCCCGGGTGTACGCGTACGGACTCCTTACACTAAACCGACTGTGTCACAACCTGACCTTGTAGGCGGGGGTTTGAATGAATACAGATTCCTCTCGAATGGTTTGTAAAACATCTATTTATCATCTCTCAGTTATGTCTCTGACCTTGGGCAAAGTGCACTCTGGAGCGACTCCGTCAAAGGACAGAGTCGCACCTGAGAAAAATTATAGTGAGAGATGCCCAGCCCTGGGGAAAAGCTGCCCGAGACTGCGTCCTCTCATTGCACCAGAGAGAGGGATCGGTGCTCGGAACGAGGCCAGCGCAACCAACGGTTGCAGGGGGTGCATGCAATTTTTGTTCCTGGCCCGGGTGTACGCGCTCGGGTCCCCACCTTACAAAAGACCTTGTGTCACAACTCGTTTCAGTGGGGAGACAGAGTAAATAGGTAAATAGGTTGTGTGTAAATTACTGTAAAGCAGAGTTATGGACTTGTAACCCCAGAATTTGTGTGGCGTTTTAGCCCCAATTTCGCATTTATTCATATAAAAGATTCCATGAAATTGTATATCGTATATATATATATATATATATATATATATATATATATATATGTGTGTGTGTGTGTAATTATTTCTAGTGAAAAATTATTGAATTCAAACTAGTCTTTTGTCGATTCCGGAAAACTGAAAAGTTGAGGAAATAACCCTTAAGACATGTTTCACTTTCCGACTACATGAATTATAAAGGCATCCAATCTTCCAACTGACTGTCTACATTAAGCTTCAATTATCTAACAAGTAAAAATAAAAAGAAACCTATTGATGTTTGGAAGATCGAACAGTCGCGCATGTCAAAGCTGATACATTGGGTCAACAGGGGATCCAACAACTTAGTAAAACTCGAATGAGATTTAAAATAATTCTTTTCAGAGATACCGATAAACTTCTTTTCGCATTCCATAAATATCAGCATCTCCCACAGGCATGTGTTTGTCATTTGACTAGAAATTTAAATTACTTTCTTTTCCCTCTTTCTTCATGGACAGAACTTCATGTAGCGGCGCAAAATGGTGTAATGGTATAGCTTAAAAGGGAATACCGTATCATACCAAATTGAAAAGAAAAAATCCTATCTGAAATTGTGATCACGTACAGAGGAATTATTTTTGTTAAATTTACACACACACACACACACACACACACACATATATATATATATATATATATATATATATATATATATATATATATATATATATATATATATTCATGAATAAAAATGACAATACCAGAACTAGTAATAGCTGACGCGTTTCATCCAATGTGGACTTTATCAAAGCAAAATACGAAAATGAAATTAATTGAACAAAGTAAGTAATAAAAACAGAAGGTTCCTAGCAACTGGCACGTAAAGAAATGCTATTTTCATATTTTTAACTGAAAATAACGTATTACTAGTTATCCTATTGTCATATTTATTCATGAATATTGTCTTCTCTACTGGTTAAATCAGAGACATTTTCATATATATATATATATATATATATATATATATATATATATATATATATATATATATATATATATATATATATATGAAAATCTTTTTAGTTTTAAAAATAGGAAGATAAAATATTTATGCTACCATGGATTCAACTATTGAGGTTTCGTCAGGCGATAGAGGCTAATAAGATACGGACTTTCATTCGTGTTTGTACAAACACAAAATATACATTTGTGTGTCTGTTTACAAGCCGACATGACCTGCAGACCTTTCATTTAATAGTTTTTTGCTCTGGATACGTTATTATTGCTAATTTCTTTTCTTGGCAGAGACTGTAGACATCCCTTCTATTACTGTAAGGCCCACCTCTTCTAAATATGCACCCGTTTACATTAGGTTTTTTTTTTCCTTTAATTCCCACATTAGCTAGCAAGTCTATTACACTTCCTGTGGCTTTCTTGTCTGAACGATTACATGTGGTTGACCATCCCTATTTGAAGTTAACTTTACTCCATATATACCTTGTCCTGGCTACTCACATCCTTTACTTTTGCTTTGTACACCCCCTCATTCATTTTTACAAACTAATCCAACTGACACATGCGTTTACCCTACAGTGTTACATACTACCATTAACAATATATTGATGCATGCTAGCCTTGAAATTCCTAACGTTCTGGCTTTTTATTGGATTTTTCAAATTGCTAGTACAGTTGTCACTTTAACTTACCGTATTGCTATTAAAAATCTTGTGCACTTGAGAACTCTTCTTATCAAGCAACTTGAAAATATCTTCCCTATGTGAGATGTCACCTCTAAGTTAAAAAGGCATATTTAAACGCAATAGTAATTCTTTTTCTTCTTTCATTCCTCATTTGTTGGTTCAGTTGAGGCTTGAATTCCAGGTTTATACCTCTCCCCTTTTAACGCTTTTTTGCACTCATTTTTTCTACAAAAGTGCATTTACAAGAGGAATTTCTAGACAGACTGCACTCTATTCATTTAGGGATGAATGATGGTTAGATCCATCGTTCACATAACTCAATGTTGAGGTACGTTTCATGGTAGGAGAGAGGCTGTCAGTTTAAAGATTTTATTCCACATCCATGTATTCGGCGACTTTCTTGATCATATCTACCTCCATTTCAATTGCGAATACCTTGATGTCTTTAAAAGGCAGATTTCTTATTTTGTCATTTACTCTTCTATTGTCTGGCACCATCACCAGCCCGTCGTCGCTATACATGACGTTGTTGTGTATGTGAACTATTTCATTGAACTTATTTAAAATATTCATACCCATTTTTCTGAAACTTCAGCACCATTGAACACACTTTGTGGGACATCAAAAGCGCCATTGTTTGATATGTTAAGCCATGTCCCGCCAGTTTGGAATAATACAGATGCAAAATTATCTCTCCGTATTCACTGAGTATTTTAACAAAGCCCTTAGTAAAATCCAAAGAATCAAACTGCATTTGTTTCAGATATGGATGGATAAAAGTCTTTGATATCATATTTTATGAACACATGCTTCTCTTTATTCTCGATTCTATGGACCAAGAAATACACACATTTGTACCCTGAAATTGGTTAATCTGCGTAACAGTTCCTAAGAATGTACACACTTGTTATAAGATTCTCTGGTTTATTTTACCCAATTCAGTATTAGATGGGTTCATTCGGCGAAATAAAGGATCACTGGGAAAATCATCCATATGTACGTTTATGGGCAGAAATATCAAGAACATTTCAACTATACCCAGCTTGACAGTGATGCTTTAGCGTCCTCATTGATGATTTCAATATGCAAAGCCGATGGATGTCATTTTGGTGATTTTTCATTTATTTTTTTCCGTAGGCCCTCTGGTTCACCTCCTGTAGGTTTCATGTTTTTCGCCTTTAATCAGAATTTGTGGGGATTTTTATTTTTAACTGGGTAGATATTTTTTCTGGAAATTGCTCTTAAGTTTTCCAAATTTAATTTTGCCTATTACATAAACCAAATACAAGAGGGTATCTCCTCGTTTTAAATTTAAGTTTTCATTTTCCCATGTTTTCCTTGCCCCTTATACACGTATGTAAGGAAAACAACTCTTTCCATCTCATTCTGGCAAGGAACTCTTCAGTTATATGCAATAAATTTAGCATGTGTTCGTACTTGCTATAAAAAGGGATTTCTTTAGCGCGTGCGGTATTTTAAAATCTTGCATTGTAGTTTCTTCCACCAACTATTTAACTGCCGTTGTCCGTGCAAAAAACACGGGCGCTAGTGAAGCAATGTGCATAGATAGGTGTATAGTTTTATAATAATCTGGTTACGTAAATCTGTAATAATGTGTTGCAAAATTACACCAAAAATAAAAATGCTCAATCGTAAAACAGAAGCAAATATTACGCTAGTTAAATTGTTGTTGGTCAGAGACAAAAGATCGAACGCGTAGGGATTTTAAATCTTAAACAGTAGGAATATCATCCACTTATGCTATCATGGTTTCAAGCAATAATTTTTCGCCATGAGGTAGATGGTAATTAATTTCGTAAAGTTTATTTATTTATGTACGCACAACAGGAAGTGAAACAGAATGAGAGAGATAAGGCAAGGCTGTGGAAATTGGATGGGTGTGGGAGTGAAGAAAAAATTATACCTACTTTCATTAGGGTTCATACAAATCCCAAAATATACTTTTCAGTGTGTTTACATCTCGACAGACTTCAGACCTCACATTTAATAGTTTTCTTTTGGTTTAGATATTATTATTGCTAATTTTTCTTCTCGACACAACCTGCAGACATCATTGCCATTGCTGTAGGGCCTGCATCTTCTCATTATGCTCCATCTTACATTAGGGCTTTTATTTTTTCCCCTATGTATGGCATGTCTGGATTAACTCCTATGGCTTTCTAGTCTGAACGTTGACTTCTTGTTGTACGAACTCTTTTTGAAGTTGCCTTCGGTGTACTTCACATATACCATGCTCTGGCCATTTGCATCTTTATTTAAGCTTTGTAAACCACTCCTTCAGTTTTACATACTCCATGCAGCTGACATTTTCTTTTATCCTATAGTTACACGTTTCACACTTAACAATATCTTGCTGTCAGCTAGCCTTGAATTTCCTGACTTTTTGTCTTTTTATTGTTGTTTTCAAATTGATAATATATCTTTAATTTTACTGTATTTCTGTTAAAAACCATGTGCATTTAGCGAGATTCTTATCAAGGTAAGTGCGTTATGTATTGTATATTATTAAATAATTGATTCGGTTTCTACAGGTTAACAAGTCTTTTCAGATTATTTTTCGCCCCAAAAATGCTTAGATTTTAAGAATTCTTTTAAAGATAATAATCATTTAGTGATGCAAGTTTTACTAATTAACCCAAAGTTGAGGAAGAAAATGTGATATCCTATGATTTCCATGGCGTAAGACGATATAATGACCGCTTCTATACATCGAAGTTTACAGCGCATTATATTACTAAGCGTTCGTACGTGAATATATATATATATATATATATATATATATATATATATATATATATATATATATATATATATATATATATATATATATATTTCGATACGAGACCAAGTCAACTGATCTCCAGATCTTCAACCGATCTATAACTTAAAAAAATCAGGAGATCAGTTGAATCCGCTATCTTGGTTTCAACATTACGGTATCTGAAGGCGAATCCTATCAAATGAACTCCCAATGCTTTATTTAAAAAATACTATATTATCTTTTTTTTTAAAAAAAAAAATCAACAAACGCACGACTTTCGGTGTAATAGAAAGGGAGGGCAAGGAATGTAGGAAGATTAAGAAGAAGAAGAAGAAGAAAAAGAAGAAGAAGAGCAAGGGTATTATAAGAGTGCCCGTGGCGCGTATTTGAAATGTTCATTTTTTTACCAGCCCCATACGTGCTTAAGAGGCATTTCTTAATGTGTATGCCTATATATATATATATATATATATATATATATATATATATATATATATATGCATTCATATATATATATATATATATATATATATATATATATATATATATATATGCATTCATATATATATATATATATATATATATATATATATGTATTCATATATATATATATATATATACATATATATATATGCATTCATATATATATATATACATATATGCATTCATATATATATATATATATGAATATATATGCATTCATATATATATACATGAATATATATGCATTCATATATATATATATATATATGAATATATATGCATTCATATATATATATATATATATATGAATATATATGCATTCATATATATATATATATGAATATATATGCATTCATATATATATATATATATATATGAATATATATGCATTCATATATATATATATATATATGAATATATATGCATTCATATATATATATATATATATGAATATATATGCATTCATATATATATATATATATATGAATATATATGCATTCATATATATATATATATATGAATATATATGCATTCATATATATATATATATATATATATAAATATATATGCATTCATATATATATATATATATACATATGAATATATATGCATTCATATATATATATATATATATATATATATGAATATATATACATTCATATATATATATATATATATATATATATATATGACTATATATGCATTCATATATATATATGAATATATATGCATTCATATATATATATATATATATATATATATATATATATATATATATATATATATATATATATATTACCGTTTAAAAGCCATCGGCAATTTTGAAGTATTTTAACTTTCTACATAATTGCTGTCTCATAAGTGGACTTTTCTTTTTATTGTGCCACTTATATTTTAAGTTGGAATTAATGCACACTTCTTGACAACAAAGTAGTGTCAGCAAGAATACAAGAAATCATGGAAGGACCAGGTATTATTCAGTTGAGAAATGAACTGGAACAATGCATCAAGACCAGATAGATTTGCCACAAAGGTGTTATCAGCTTTAGACTATTAGCAAAACTTAGCGCTTTCTGGATACGTTATTTACAGACACCACAATTATTATCACTTTCCCATCGCCGTAAAGCTGCTTCCAAATGCCTTTTCTATGAATACTTTTATGTTAATTATTCGGAGGAACTCTTCGCTATGGTACGTAGACATTATGAATTAAACAGTATTAGATTGGCAACAAGGTTTCATCAATTTATACTCTGTTTGGCTAGATGTAACCGTAAGTTCTATGCTAAAAGTTTCTTTTCTCACAATTCTCGTTCATCGAACTCTCCTCCGGTTACATACGTTCCAGACAACTTGGATCTTCAAAAATGTAATGCACTGTCAATCGTTATTTGCTGTCTTCCCGATTACTCTTCTTTTTTCTCCCTCCTTAGTAATGTATGTGTTTTCTCATTCTTTTACACCTAGTAACGTGTTTCGTAGTGTCTCTATTGCCATGCTTGCGGTAAATTCTATTAAAAACACATAATCTTAACAACATATAATGTATGAATGAAATTATGTTTATTGCAGACTGATCGCGTAACGAATTGAACTGATACTACAATAATCTGAAGATGGAAAGCATGAAGAAAGGAATATTGACTGTAAGAAGATAGAATACATAGATGTCCGAAATATACGGCACATAGTGTGAGTTATGCATTGGGAATGTCAAAAGCAAGAATTTACAAAAATCATAGTGTATTATAGATTTTATTAATGCATAGCATAATGCATTTGCAGTGGCGCATTGGTTTGATTTCTGGAATGTGAGTTATAAATTCAAGACATCAACATCAAGAGGCTTCAGGAACTGATCTCTGTTGTGTAGTAACAGGCACCGGATTATATGACACCTGAAACCAAGGTTTCATTGAAATAGTGAAGGATGTCTCTCTATAGCCTAATGAAGACATTAAAAAATTGGAAGACCGCGTCAAAAACAAAGGTGTTTAACTATTAAAAAATACGTAATCTTTTATTTAGCAGTGAATCCTTAAACATTTCTACACAGATGACGAACAGGCTTTAAATGACAGACATGTTTTACTGACGAATGCTAAGAATTCCATAGATAGAACCTGGGAACAATAATGAAATCATAGATAAAATTGGAAATACAAGGAAACATAATTATTGTAAGAAAAATCCAGCTGAAATTTGAGGCCTCATGAGAGCACTTCATTCTAATAATATATAATGAAGTTAAGAGAAAGATATCGAAAATGCGAGTAAACTATTTAAGTATGATGTGTGCATGGATTTTATTACAAAGACGAAAAGTAAAAAATACTGAAGGGTCAAAAATGTATTTTGTGTAACGAAAGACACGCAATTGTCGAGAGTCAGGATTGCCTACCTCACTAAAGTATTTAATACATCAAAAAAGATGGTGGGGGAAGTTACGTCTGTCTCTCTTGAATACTAAATTTTAACATCCTGGATAATCACGAAATCAAATCGATAATATTGCTTGTTAAGTGCGTACGCATCACAACCAGGAGTAGATCAAGATTTGTATATCATTAATATAATAACCTATCTATGATTACATCTGTTTGATCGTTTGGATTTCTACCCAACTTTAGTCTTTTATAATCTCGAACCAAATCTAATTTGCAAAACTTGTTCTAACAATTTTGCGATATGACTATAAAGCTCAGAAAATCAGTCTGATAAATATAGAATTATAATCCCTTTCTGTTGACATTAATATTCAGCCTCTTCGTTTTATATCGGAAACCCTTTAAAACACGGTTTGCTGCATCGACCTCTAGATGCTGTTAATAATTCCTGATCTGTCGTTTGCCGAAATGTTATTTCTTTTACTTTTTATATGAACATATTTCGAAAATTGCTCTATTGTCTTCGTCTTCCTTTATATTCTCAGCGATTCTGATCGCTTTTGAAAGCCCATGGAAAAGAAAATCAAATGTTTATTTATCAAATTTATACAATGATTTCATATATAGTTTTTTTTTATAATATTTTATTGAATTTCCTCGTTTCGTTATCATTATTCCTTGCAACTGAACATCGTAAAAGCAATTCCTGCTTTTTTCGCTTTCTTTTGACTTTCTCCATTTTTTAGACATGAATTGACAGAAATGGATTTCGAAACTACCTAATTCAGGCATTATGCAGAAGATAAAGAATTTTCTTCAAATATAGATCAATTTTGTTTGTTGTGTGCAAATTTTGTTTGATATTTTTTTTCTTTCTTTCAAACTACAAATTGTTGATGCTCAATCAACAAGTCTGTCGTAACTTAATTTTTTGTTTGGTTGGTCGGTTTCGAGATAAAATAAAATCATGTTCTTTCTCAAATCAAATCTTACTGTTCTTCAACGGAAGTACCGCCATCTTGTTTAGTTGATTTTTTTCATTTGTTTCTCACGAAGCATAAACATTATTCCAAGTAAAGTTTGAAGATAAATTCTGTTGAAAATGTAACGACTATGGCTAGATAAGTATTCTTTATATAATATTGGTGAAATGAAGCTGTTATTTCAGATCTGAACATTAAGCGAAACCCCTTTTTTAATATATACTTCATTATGCGCATTGGACTTCCTTACTTCCACCAATTCTAACCTTCACGGCTAAGACCGGCCATGCGAGCCACCTCCATTCCCTTTGTATTCCATTTGAATCTTTGCTTTGTGGTGCCTACTCCAAAGATGATACTTATCCAGTCGCTACCATTTTCACTTGTTAAATTCTAGAGTTAATCGTTATCGTCCATACACATCCGCAGAAAGTTTCTTTTACTCCGTAACAGTCTATATTAATGGGCTCCCGGGTATTATACATGGTGAACATCATTGGAAAAATCCATAAGTAAGCTTTTAAATACTGTATTTATTTAAAATCGATCATAGCTATTGCTTACACGCTTTGATTTTTCACATTATTGTAGATGTTACAATAAGACTGGAAGAGTTTTGTTTATGAGATAGCAACGCTATTTCGAAAGACGGTCAAAGAAACTTCGACTCTATGTAAAATCATGAATTTCAGTGGCGATTTCTGAAGCAAAGTAAAGTGACAACTTACGCTCTGTAAATTAAAAAAACACCTAGATTCAATAGATACGGGAGCTTATGAATAATTTTTAAGATTTAGTTATTTACTAAATGCTGATCATGTGATTTCATTGCTTTGCATTCGATCTATAAAATTAACAACATAGTTAAGATCATTGACAAAGAAAGAAACCATGCTTAAAATAAGTATGTTCTTTTGGGATCTTTGTGCTACGGGCATAATGATATTACTCTTAACACGTTTATACATATTTATTATGTTTTTTCTAACTACTGCACACGAGCGAGTTGTAATTAACTACTTTAGAGGTGTGAGTTTTATTATAACTACTGCTCACAGCATATACACCCCAGTACATGTATGCCTCACACGCACGTGCACGCACACATTCATACACACACGCACAGAAAAACACACAGATATAGATATATATATATATATATATATATATATATATATATATATATATATATATATATATATATATATATGGAGTATCAAAATACTTTTGGGAGATTGCTCCACACACAAAAACACGGACAAAATCCCATATAAAAATATGTCTTGGTTTTGGAATTATTAAGCTTAAAGTTTACGATAGACGATGTTAAATGTATAATCCAAGAAGATACTAGTGTCTAGCCTGAATTTTACCATGGTTATTCCGATGAGCCCACAATGGATCGGCAGTTTGTACGATAAACCATCTGCAAAAGTTCTCTGGCGGTGAGTGATCAGAGAGCAAAAAACTCCGCACGTATTGTAAATGATACAGATACAAGAGCTTTTCTTATTGTAGTACCCTCCATCTAGAACTATGAGATGTACGGCATGCTAGTACCACTTGATGTCTCCGAAAGCCTGTAAAACTTGTTCTTCGTGGTCAGGCGTCCAATCGGACCCCGTTCCATGTTTTGTGATGCCACGCATCCTGTTTCAGCAACGCGACGATAATCAGCAGCAAAGGTTGTATAACTCGGCTGCCTTCAGTCTGTAAACGTAATCTGATACGACCGTGAAGCCTTGCTTCAATTACCATTCGCGTGGCCATATACAAAAGCCATATTGGTCTGCTTCCGATATGAATATCCTGCAGTTGATAAACGGTAACCTTCTCCGTTAACTTTATAATACACACGTTAAACGTAGAACACAGACTAGCTACAAATATACACAAATGACAAATGTAACACCGTCCTCATGGCAACACTAGACCATCAACCCTAAACTTAATTGCTCAAAAACGAAGGATTTGTGAACATATGTTTCTATGGAACTTTGTTCTTGTTTTGTTGAGAGAAACCTGTTCCAAATTGTGTAAAAGTACTTTTGATTACCCCTATATATATATATATATATATATATATATATATATATATATATATATATATATATATATATATATATATATATATATATATATATATATATAACATTATCACTGAGAGATGAAAGAAAAACATCATATTGATACATGTTTTTTAATCCTATCTAAGCTTTCGTCTTAAATAAGCCATTATCAAAGATGACAATTACATTTCAGTATATTAAACAATACAAAATAAAACAAAAATGATAGTCTGTTTTTGTTTTTGTTTTTTTACATGGAAGATTTACAAGCAACGACTAACTCGTATATACGAGACACGGAAGCGAAAATCGCACTGCAGCTCTTGATGTCACACATGAGCACGCGAGAGTGAAAAGGAGAAGTGTTAAGTATGGGAAGCGTCTGGCATAAACCAGTGGCTTCTGTTATCAATTATACGCATTTAAGAATATTTTTAGAGATTTCATAGTTTATTTTGTTCAGTTTAGGTTTCAACTGTTTTATGCATATAGCTTATCAGACAATATGAAAGGAATATACTTAAAATAAATAGACAAAACTTTATATTAGGATGGTGCAAAAATAATGACGTCAAAAACGTCATTATTTTTTTAACTAACCTAATATTATATAACGAAACATGTATCAATATATATAATGCAACGTCAATCGCAATTTTTGGATTTCTTGAACCATGTTCTTTCATTGGCCTTTCCTTAATCCTCCTAAAGTTTAAAGTCTTCTCATTCTGTCTCAATCCTTGTAAAACCTGCGTTCTGGTGACACTATGGACATGGGTGAAACGATAGAAAAAATTACACAAGCGCACGCACACAGCCATATATATATATATATATATATATATATATATATATATATATATATATATATATATATATTGGTTTCTTGCTTTTGAAGTTTGTAGGTGATAGCAAAGCAAGAAACCTGAAGGAAGTTACACACGTGAAAAGTATAGGAATAGTTACTTTTGGAATAGAAATGGAGGTTGCATCTAGCTAGTTCAACATTAAAACATTGAGTCTGAGTAGACAATGTAGTACCCCGCTTACATTCATGTAGTGGAGGCACAATGGTAAAAACTCAGTTGTCATGAAAATATTTGTAGAAAAGACATGGGGAAACTAAGCCATATCGGTAAGAAAGAATTTGAAATCGAGCTGCCTGGTCAGTAGCGATTGCATTACGGAAGCTTCTTTGAATTTTGTCAAAAATCTCGAGATTTATACCAGGAGGACCAAACCAGACATGAAAACAGTATTCAATGCACGACCGAATAGTAAATTTATAAATATGCAAGATATATTCTGACGTAATTTTCTGAAACGACAGAGTAAACAAACATTCCAGCAGATGTAGCGTGGTGATTACATAAAGTAGTTTGGTTTGGAGGCGTTACAAACTTCTTTCCCCACTGATTTGAGGTCCCTTTCTAGTTTATTATTCTAGTTTGTAATGTATATTTAGTTTGATCTTTTCCTAAGGTGTCGACTTCGTTAGATACCAATCAAAAATCATTTTACTCCAAAATTCTTTCCACAGTCATTTGAGGTCTTTTCTACAGCAGTTGCCAGATTTTATTTTATCGAGACTGTCAAACTTGCTACTAAGACAGGAGCAAATTGATATGTCATCTGCATACGATTGAAACCTGAACATCAGATTTAGGCGTTATTTTTAAGTGACCTTTTCAGTTTATTATTCTAGTTTATAAGGTATATTCAGTTTGATCTTTTCCTACGGCTTTGATTTCGTTAGGCACCAATCAAAAATCCTTTTACTCCAAAATTCTTTCCACAGTCATTTGAGGTCTTTTCTACAGCAGTTGCCAGATTTTATTTTATCGAGACTGTCAAACTTGCTACTAAGACAGGAGCAAATTGATATGTCATCTGCATACGATTGAAACCTGAACATCAGATTTAGGCGTTATTTTTAAGTGACCTTTTCAGTTTATTATTCTAGTTTATAAGGTATATTCAGTTTGATCTTTTCCTACGGCTTTGATTTCGTTAGGCACCAATCAAAAATCCTTTTACTCCAAAATTCTTTCCACAGTCATTTGAGGTCTTTTCTACAGCAGTTGCCAGATTTTATTTTATCGAGACTGTCAAACTTGCTACTAAGACAGGAGCAAATTGATATGTCATCTGCATACGATTGAAACCTGAACATCAGATTTAGGCGTTATTTTTAAGTGACCTTTTCAGTTTATTATTCTAGTTTATAAGGTATATTCAGTTTGATCTTTTCCTACGGCTTTGATTTCGTTAGGCACCAATCAAAAATCCTTTTACTCCAAAATTCTTTCCACAGTCATTTGAGGTCTTTTCTACAGCAGTTGCCAGATTTTATTTTATCGAGACTGTCAAACTTGCTACTAAGACAGGAGCAAATTGATATGTCATCTGCATACGATTGAAACCTGAACATCAGATTTAGGCGTTATTTTTAAGTGACCTTTTCAGTTTATTATTCTAGTTTATAAGGTATATTCAGTTTGATCTTTTCCTACGGCTTTGATTTCGTTAGGCACCAATCAAAAATCCTTTTACTCCAAAATTCTTTCCACAGTCATTTGAGGTCTTTTCTACAGCAGTTGCCAGATTTTATTTTATCGAGACTGTCAAACTTGCTACTAAGACAGGAGCAAATTGATATGTCATCTGCATACGATTGAAACCTGAACATCAGATTTAGGCGTTATTTTTAAGTGACCTTTTCAGTTTATTATTCTAGTTTATAAGGTATATTCAGTTTGATCTTTTCCTACGGCTTTGATTTCGTTAGGCACCAATCAAAAATCCTTTTACTCCAAAATTCTTTCCACAGTCATTTGAGGTCTTTTCTACAGCAGTTGCCAGATTTTATTTTATCGAGACTGTCAAACTTGCTACTAAGACAGGAGCAAATTGATATGTCATCTGCATACGATTGAAACCTGAACATCAGATTTAGGCGTTATTTTTAAGTGACCTTTTCAGTTTATTATTCTAGTTTATAAGGTATATTCAGTTTGATCTTTTCCTACGGCTTTGATTTCGTTAGGCACCAATCAAAAATCCTTTTACTCCAAAATTCTTTCCACAGTCATTTGAGGTCTTTTCTACAGCAGTTGCCAGATTTTATTTTATCGAGACTGTCAAACTTGCTACTAAGACAGGAGCAAATTGATATGTCATCTGCATACGATTGAAACCTGAACATCAGATTTAGGCGTTATTTTTAAGTGACCTTTTCAGTTTATTATTCTAGTTTATAAGGTATATTCAGTTTGATCTTTTCCTACGGCTTTGATTTCGTTAGGCACCAATCAAAAATCCTTTTACTCCAAAATTCTTTCCACAGTCATTTGAGGTCTTTTCTACAGCAGTTGCCAGATTTTATTTTATCGAGACTGTCAAACTTGCTACTAAGACAGGAGCAAATTGATATGTCATCTGCATACGATTGAAACCTGAACATCAGATTTAGGCGTTATTTTTAAGTGACCTTTTCAGTTTATTATTCTAGTTTATAAGGTATATTCAGTTTGATCTTTTCCTACGGCTTTGATTTCGTTAGGCACCAATCAAAAATCCTTTTACTCCAAAATTCTTTCCACAGTCATTTGAGGTCTTTTCTACAGCAGTTGCCAGATTTTATTTTATCGAGACTGTCAAACTTGCTACTAAGACAGGAGCAAATTGATATGTCATCTGCATACGATTGAAACCTGAACATCAGATTTAGGCGTTATTTTTAAGTGACCTTTTCAGTTTATTATTCTAGTTTATAAGGTATATTCAGTTTGATCTTTTCCTACGGCTTTGATTTCGTTAGGCACCAATCAAAAATCCTTTTACTCCAAAATTCTTTCCACAGTCATTTGAGGTCTTTTCTACAGCAGTTGCCAGATTTTATTTTATCGAGACTGTCAAACTTGCTACTAAGACAGGAGCAAATTGATATGTCATCTGCATACGATTGAAACCTGAACATCAGATTTAGGCGTTATTTTTAAGTGACCTTTTCAGTTTATTATTCTAGTTTATAAGGTATATTCAGTTTGATCTTTTCCTACGGCTTTGATTTCGTTAGGCACCAATCAAAAATCCTTTTACTCCAAAATTCTTTCCACAGTCATTTGAGGTCTTTTCTACAGCAGTTGCCAGATTTTATTTTATCGAGACTGTCAAACTTGCTACTAAGACAGGAGCAAATTGATATGTCATCTGCATACGATTGAAACCTGAACATCAGATTTAGGCGTTATTTTTAAGTGACCTTTTCAGTTTATTATTCTAGTTTATAAGGTATATTCAGTTTGATCTTTTCCTACGGCTTTGATTTCGTTAGGCACCAATCAAAAATCCTTTTACTCCAAAATTCTTTCCACAGTCATTTGAGGTCTTTTCTACAGCAGTTGCCAGATTTTATTTTATCGAGACTGTCAAACTTGCTACTAAGACAGGAGCAAATTGATATGTCATCTGCATACGATTGAAACCTGAACATCAGATTTAGGCGTTATTTTTAAGTGACCTTTTCAGTTTATTATTCTAGTTTATAAGGTATATTCAGTTTGATCTTTTCCTACGGCTTTGATTTCGTTAGGCACCAATCAAATATACTTTTACTCCATATATTATTTTACGTCATGCCGTTTACTGCTCACCACCAATATTTAATGTTTAATCCTTTGATTTATATGTTATTTTTTCGGTCTCTTCTTTGACCAATGTTAATTCTTTCTATTTTGCGTAATTATCTCTTGTACAGTGTAACCCGGATATAAGAGAGTTGCCGGGACCGGAGAAAAGGTCTCTTATATCCGGGTTTCTCTTGTATCCGGGTTTGGTCTATTTTGTTTAGGTAAGTACGGCTCTAATTTGTGACCAGAGAAAATCTCTTTTATATCCGGGTTCTCTTATATCCGGGTTACACTGTAGTTCTTTTTCTATTTATTATTGTGTAGTTTCGAGTTTCTTTTCTAATGATTTTGTTACTGACTGTTTCACTATCGTACATGATATCTGGCCTTAAATATTATACGCTTTTCTTTCAATAATATTGCTAAGGCTATATTTCCTGCTATTCTTGTTTGGGTTTTTTTTAAATTTATTTCTTAAATGCATTGCAATCTAATAATATATCCTTTAACTTTTTGGGAGAGGAGAGTTCCTTAATACTGTCACTTTTCTTACGTGATTTCATTCAGTCCGTTATTCAGATTTATGATTCTTTTCGGAATGTTAAAATGAAACGACTATTATGATCATTCTTAAATTCTCTCATTTCTTTCTAATTCATTTTCAGAAAGGTCGTTTCAACGCTTTCAGTAAATAGATTAACGAAAATCACATCCAATTGATTCACTCTTCCTTTCAATACTTATTTCATGTTTGTCTTTTTGCAAGCGAATTATTACAGTGCATATTCGCAATGACATTTATGTAGATTTCCTGCTCGTGTAGTGAATTAAAGATACCATATGTTCTGCCTCATTCATTGCGCCTTCATAGTAAACCAATGCTAAACTAATTAGTTGGTTATATTTTTTCGACATATGGATTGCATCTAGACGGATTGTGATGCTTTAAAAATCTATTCTGTATTTTTACTGTAATATAAGTTTATAGCCGCCAAGAATATTATTAACTGATTACTATTTCTATTCTTAGATAGAATTTCTGATGTATTCATTATTTTTCGTATACGCTTGGTAGACAGTGGCCTAATGTTTTGAACAATTGTTCTCCTTATTTCTTTAGAAGAGAAAAAAAGAACAGTAACTAAAAGACAGATAATGAGTGAATTCGCGATTAAATGTTTGAAGATCGAACTTGACTAGAAGGAAAGGAGCCGGATTTCCACAATCGAGAATTGCGAGTGAAAGATTTGTTAGCATAGAACTTAGGGTTACACCAAGTAATTACTGCGAAATAATTTCAAAGGAATGACATTTCTCCGTCAAAACATGGACGATACAACGACCGTAATAATATGACGATAAAAACAGATGGGTTATATATTCTGAACTAAGGCAAACAATTATTTCAAATGTACTGTAAACGATATCATCTTGTGTATAGGTATTCAACACAGAAGAATTAATTTGAGTTTTTCCTTCAAATAAGCGCGCATTTTTTATCGGTTTAGTTCAACAAAGAATTCTGTTTTTAACGGAGATGCTTAGAAAGAGAGAGATATATTATCTGGGTTTTCTGCCCTCTCGCTTTCTCTCTCTATATCTATCTATCTATCTATCTATCTATCTATCTGTTATAGGACCTTACCCATAATAACATAATGAACTATTCCATATGTTATAAATACCGCGCCTCAAGAGGAAGCAGAGAGTTCAGTCCGTTTATACGGGTTCAAAGGGCATATTTTTAGCCGAGCCCACGTGATCGGAGATCCCACATTAAACCGGCCTTATACCACATGATGCCCTCGAGGTGGGGGTGACTAAATACCGTTCGGTCCGAAGTCGGACGACCGGCTGTCCGGCTGATTGGTTGAACTCCTTGCCTCCGGGCAGGGAGGAAACCGAACGAGGTTACGCCGAAGGGCGGAGTCTCTTTCGGGGAGGTAAATCGACCCCGAACTCCGTCAGGAGTCAGTCAGTCGAGTCAGAGGCAGTTTGAAACAGAGTCGCGTTCAGACAATTGCTACTAAACCTGATTGTTTGTACTAACACTTTCTACCTCTTTGTATATATTCCTGTTTGTAATATATCTGTGTTATTCTATATCCGTATCCGTGTTCTACCTTTATTGGTTCTACCTTGGACTATCAACGTGTTACAAGGATCCGGACCATAACACTATTTATCCGAGAAAGGTTAATACAAGGAAATGAAAGGAAAATATCTCCAAAGAAAAACATTTCAAAATTTATTTGTGCCAGAAAACATTTCATCTTCAGTACTAGAACATAAAAAATATCTCCTACAGTATTTCCTATACATATATTCATATTCGTCACAATCCGTCCCACATAGAAATTATAGCATAGAAAACAAACATATAAACAGTGTGTAAGAATTAGGTCATATTTATAAAAGCCCAGGCCTGGACTTGATCAAACCGGGTGGAATAATTTGTTACTTTTATAGGATGCATGAAATTCGCTCTTTCGGCGAGCCGTTTATGGCTTCCAAATTGTCTCCCTCAAGGCCTCAGCAGGAAGTGGCTACTGTCACCTCAGTCTCCTTTGGGAACTAATCAGTAACTGAACTATTCGCGCCAACGGGTTCGTAATGACAAAACTACACAGCTGTTGGCTTTAAGAAAGCTTTATTCAACTGAGAATACAAAGTTCGCGTATAGTGTCCTCTTATAGTACCAGTAAACAAGAAATAGCTCTCTCAAAGACGACAGTAACAAAACAAAGGGAGATCACTCTTGATTTTTCATAACAGGGTTATCGTAAAATCACCTTCAATTCTGCTTAAGACATCAGTAGATTTATACTGTAAAAAGTGAGATAGTCACCTTCTCTCTCACTAGATTTTCAACAACTGCATAAAAAACATATGAAACGAGAAACAGGCCTTCCTGCGGAAAGGCAAAGTTGAAGGCGTCATTCATGACCTCAGAATATGACTTGATATTAATTAAATATACATCTGGAAACATAAAAATAACGTCTGTAGTCAAATGAAATATTGTAATACTAAGAATGAAATAATTGCTGAAAAATGACCCGTGTTTTTGTTTCGGGTAAGAAATCCAATTTAGACATCGAATTGTTACAACGATAAATGCACTTTTCTTAAATAGGGTATTAGGTTGGTGCAAAAATAATGACGTAATAATGTCGCTTTTTGACGTTAAAAATACGTCAAAAAACGACATTATTACGTCATTATTTTTGCACCAACCTAATAATTGAAAACTTGTTTTGTTGTGATAACTTCTCGTGATTTGTTTATCGATAATGGGGATCTGGCTTCATTGTGGTTTCTCAGATTGCAATAAGAATACAGGTTCGATTCATATCAAGAGGTATGTTTACTTTAATGAGCCATTCAATCTCGAGTAAGTAACATATAAATTTCGCTTGGAAAGATTAGTAAAAAACATGGATAAATGATGAAAAATATATACCCATTATATACAGCGTTTTGAAATTAAAAGCATATATTGATATAGGTACGAAACCATGCGAATTGCTACTCAGAGTAGTCATTATATTTTTTTTAGCTGTTTAATTCCCATATCACAAGTTTATGATGGCGGTTATTGCTTTATCTTAACTATTTTCTTCCGTGCTTCACTAGTGAGCGCATTATGCATACATTTTGTATAATACTGCAGGTTAAATTGCGACATTTTCTGACTGGATAAGTTTTAAAAGATGTATTTTCAGCAAAACATGTTTTCAATCTTCGTATTTCCTGCATGCTTCTCTTTCGTGATTGTTCAATTTATCTTTTTTTTTATGCTTCAATTGCAGCAAAAGACGGTAAAGAAGTCTGGTTTGTTTGCTAATAGAAAAGAGTGTGGTTGAAATATGTGGAAGATAAAAGAGGGCAAAACATTTTCGAATTTATCACTGTTCAGTGTAGATTAAAATTAATAAAGCATGAAACAGTAATAGGCAAGGCTTTCCAATATCTCTATGCAAAGAGAAGAGAAGTTTGAAATGAAAATAATTGAACATTATTTAAAATATCACCGCAGAAAACGCTTTAAAAATCTCAGAGAAAAAAAAAAGAATAGATAAGTGGAAACAAAAAAGTAAAGAATTAATCATTAGTCATTTATTTTTGTATTATGCGAATTCAGCTGGAGAAGAACGCTTGTGTTTCGCCGATGCTCTGAATATCTAGAACCTAAGAAATTTGCTACAATTGTTTATAAAACTCTCAGAGAAAGAAAATAGATAAGGGGAAACAAAAAAGTAAAGAATTAATCATTAGTCATTTATTTTTGTATAATGCGAATTCAGCTGGAGAAGAAAGCTTGTGTTTCGCCGATGCTCTGAATATCTAGAGCCTACAAAATTTACTAAAATTGTTTATAAAACTCTCAGAGAAAGAAATAAAAATATTAATTTGGTGCAAAAATAATGACGTAATAATGTCGTTTTTTAACGTTAAAAATACGTCAAAAAACGACATTATTACGTCATTATTTTTTGCACCAACCTAATAGATAGGTGGAAACGAAAAAGTAAAGAATTAATCATTAGTAATTTATTTTTTTATAATACCAAGACACCTGGGTAAGTAAGCTTGTGTTTCGCCGATACTATGAATACCTAGAACCTACAAAATTTGGGTTTGACATTTTTGGTTCGAAAGGTTTTTCGGCTACGTTTGGAATACTACTGACTTAGTTACGAAACGCCGTCTAAATTGCATTATGACTTATGAAATAATTAAATCGGTTTGCCATTCGATCTCTATGAAAGGATTTTATGCAATGTCTGGATCAATAAAACTCGGTGCATGTATAATATTACCGCTCTGCCGAGAAATAAAAATAAAATAACGAAACTAAATATGAGGTATTTATCGTTCCATTTTATTCAACTCCGGATTTCGTCACTAATTTTCGGTTATTGAGTTTTGCGGCCCCCCAGCAGCATACTGAGAGTGAACCCTGCTTCTCGTCTAGATGTCTGAGAGACTTCACTCTGTCTTCTCTGGAGATTTTATATATTTGCTTTCCACGCGTACATTCTATGCGAATCTGGATCCATCAATCTTACACCATTTCCCTCCAGATATCTCCCCGCCAACAGTCTATATTTTGTATTTATAGCCCAATAGTATATTCATTTTATAATAGTTTTGAACTTTGAATCTGTATACAATTTAGCGTCACTCCCATGAAACCTAGATATCTCACAGGAATTCTCTGAAGTTTTTATAACACTATTAAACTCTACTTTGAGCAATAAGAATATATAATTAATCTCAAAGCTTAACGGATGAATCAGGATGAAATCAATCATCATTAATTCATCATATCTAAGGATCGGAAGCACATGAGTTATTGAAATTAAGTTCATACATACATACATACACACACACACACACACACACATATATATATATATATATATATATATATATATATATATATATATATATATAGGCAAAAACAATTTACTCACTACAAAGATGCAACTTGGTTCCGGTGAATTTAGTTAGAGGTGAGAACCAAAATGGTTATGAATAATTCTGTTTGTAAGGAGGTCGGGCATGGAAATTTAAGAGGGGACATATAAGGATAAAGAAAAGATAGGAAAGTCAAAACGGTGACAGAATGCAACTAATTCTTGTTGATGGCCGTTTGCTGAAGGATTGTTGAGGTGGTGAGGTGAAAAATTTTAATCGACAGAAACGGTCAAGTGTTTACGCGTAGCATTTCCAAGTCTCCAAAGAGTTAGGGGTGGAGGAGGAAAGGTGGGTATAGGAGAGTTTAAGACGATAAAAAAGAATTATTCATAACCATTTTGGTTCTCCCCAATCGAGGTGCAACTAAATGCACCGAAACGAAGTTGCATCTTTGTAGTGAGTAAATTATTTGTGTCTATATGAATATATTATAATAAATATTTATTGCTCTACTATTGGAATTGAGCGCTCTTTTGAATTATTTCTGTGAATGTTAGAATTTATATATTATTTTCATTCTCATTACATTCGATATATATATATATATATATATATATATATATATATATATATATATATATATATATATATATATATATTCAAGATGAACTTCGCCCTCTTTAACCTTCTATCTTTACGTCCTGTAGTAACAAGGTGTCTTACACTTTTCTCGTACGATTTCATTTTCAGTTTTTTTTCACTACTCTATGGACTATCATAGATGAAATGTCTGATGGATTGAGTTAGATTTTCTCTAATTGATCTCTTTAGCTCTAAGTTTAAATGATGATCCCTCCTCCTGTTTGAGCTCCGGATCCAGTTTTTCTCTTTAATGTTCCATCTTTTTTAAAATGATTCACCGTTCTCTTGGTGGTTTTTGCATATTGGTACGTGTAATGAAGACCTGTATGATCTTTTCCCTCTTACTATTGCTCAGTTCGCAATAGCGTTGATTTGACACCAAACAATTTTAACTTGCTCTCTTTTTTGCTGAATAACTCAAAGCATATTCCATTGATCCTTACGACAAAAATGTTCATGTGGTTAAACGCCTTATCTGAACACCTAGAAAACGGAAACCCAATGATTTTAGTGTTTTCTTTAGATATTAAACATTTGATGGGATGGATAATTATGCTGTTACACGATTTGGACAATTTTGCAGTTACACCCGATATATATATATACATATATATATATATATATATATATATATGTGTGTGTGTGTGTGTGTGTGTGTTTATATATATATATATATATATATATATATATATATATATATATATATATAGAGAGAGAGAGAGAGAGAGAGAAAGAGAGAGAGAGATCGGTCAAATACTTATTACTATTGATATGTGTCAACAAGGAGCGTTAATGCTTAGTAGAATCTGAGCATAGCAGAACCATTGGCATGTAAGCAGATATGAGACTCACGACTAGACAGACTTCAGAATATCACTGTTATGGGCACAGCGAAAGAATTGATTGAGTTTGATCATAATGAAATGCTTATGACTTGAAACTACGTCAGAAAAGCAATGGCCAATAAGGTATGCCTTATCTACACGACACATGAGCGAAATATTTCTCACCGATTAGCAGAAAACGTAAAACATACTCTGGCACTAACAGCGGATAATTGTAATAAATTGGAAGTACTAAGTGCATCAGAACATACGAAAAACAAGGAATTTGGGCTTCGAAAACAGTATTTTAGATTAACACTATATATACCTACATACATACATACATACATACATACATATATATATATATATATATATATATATATATATATATATATATATATATATATATATATATGGGAGGGTTGTTTGTGTGTGCGTGTATGTGTGTCTGTTTGTGTTGAATATTATTTACCAACAGGCTAACATTAGTAAAATGTGACAAATGTTTTGTTTAACATGAGATGACCATTTGTATATATATGGGCACAGAAAAAAAGATACCCAGTCCTACCGATCCTTCTGACTACTGTAATGCTACTGTTTTCTCTTTTTGCTACAGTGATAGAGGTTCCGCTGCAGAATTGGGATGCTCAGAACCAATGTTTCTCCTATTATAAAACCGTAAACTGCACGAAGGCAGAAATGAAGAAGTTGGAATGATAGAACACATTCATGTCATCCTCAAGACTGATTATGTGTGTGTGTAATTGTGAATACGAAATCACCCATTCCAGTCGACCTCAGTTCATTCATGGTTTTTTTTTTTTTTTTTTAACTATCTGTATGCAATCTTCGTAATTTAAGTCAGGAAATAGTCCAAAACTTTTGTATGATACAAATAATCGCTGAAGACTATCAGTTTCATTTGGGAAATCATAAAACCGTGATAAATGGTGACATTTGAAAACCGTCAAAATTTATATTTTACAGAATATAAAATAATATATGAGCAAAAAGAAAAGAAATCAATAAGAATGTTTAAATAAATGCGTCTGTATTAATCTTTAAAGCAATCAAGGAAAGATTAAATTTCTTGAAACTTTATGTTAGAGCAATAAAAAATACAGTCAAAAAATTATTCTCCATCAAATATATTTTCTCATTTTATGTTTCTTTTTTAATCTGTTTTTTTTTTTCTCTTGATTGTTCTCGCGGATTTTTCTTTTTCTAGTCGCCCTCCCTTTCATTCTTTTTGTTTTCCTTGTTCACTCTCAAATTTATCTTTCTTTTGCTCTGTAATTTTCCTCCCTTTCCCTTTCACTCTTTCTGTTTTCTCTTTCTTTTTCTCCTCCCACCAACATTCGTCTTTATTGCTCTCTTATTTTGATTCATTTTCTCTTCATTTTCCATTTTACACTTTTCGTTTTCGTCTTTCTTGCTCATATTTGTCTTTCATTTTTTTTTATTTTATATTTCATATTTATCTTTTTCTCCTTTCAGTCATATTTATTTTGGTCACTCTACATTTTTTTCTCTTAATATTTTGGACTCCGTTTTTAATCCGTATTTTCGTACAGAGCAAGACTTTGCAATCTTTAAACGGCTCATAATATAAACATCATCTTTTGCCATTGCTTACCTCATTCAATTTTATATCCGATTTAAAATTGAACGTAATAGAAACAAACATTCACAAGAGGAAATGTAAATTAAATTTGAGACATAAAAAATGGTAATTTAAACACAGAACGGAATGGATTCATTTTTTCCGCCTTCTGAGAGATGATAAGTAATAGAAATACAGTGAGAGTTACTGTGATTGTTGCAAAAATACATACTGCATCTTTCCCTCCTATCTCTCTCAATATATATATATATATATATATATATATATATATATAATATATATACATACATATATATATATATATATATACATATATATATATATTTATATATATATATATATATATATATATATATATATATATATATATATATATATATATTTATATATATATATATATATATATATATATATATATATATATATATATATATAGTCATCCACAGAGACTGTTTCGCTGTATTAAAACTTATCAATGTGAGAGACATGTGATTTGCCATCAGTCGGAGACTCTAAAACCTAGTCCATCAGCGTACGCTAGGAAGAATATTTTCTTTCAGAAGTGATCGACCCACGAAGAGGTGTCTACACACACACACACACACACACACACACATATATACATATATATATATATATATATATATATATATATAGTTCTTAGGTATGGGTACAATGCTCAATATCAAGGATAGAGCATATGAAAATATAAAGAAATGAAGTAAGAAATGAAACAGAACGAAAGACATTTTATTTACTGTCTCATACAATTAATTGTGCATTTCGGGGATGCCACATTTTTTTACGTTCACGAATTTAGGATGCTTATTTTCAAGCAAGATGTTTTGCCCAGTTTTTCTATTAGGGTGGTGCAAAAATAATGACGTAATAATGTCGTTTTTGACGTATTTTTGGCGTCAAATAACGACATTATTACGTCATTATTTTTGCATACAACCTAATACTTTACTTAGATACATGTTCATTTAACAAATCCTACTGAATGTCGGTTTATCTATTTATGTAACAATCTATCTATTTATGTATCACTCTATCTATTTATGTATCAATCTATCTATTTATGTATCAATCTATCTATCTATTTATGTATCAATCTATCTATCTATTTATGTATCAATGTATCTATTTATGTATCAATCTATCTATTTATGTATCAATCTATCTATCTATTTATGTATCAATGTATCTATTTATGTATCAATCTATCTATTTATGTATCAATCTATCTATCTATGTATCAATCTATCTATTTATGTATCAATCAATCTATCGATGAAAGAAACAACAAAAGATATAACTGGTCATTTTAATTCATTTCTAAATTGGTGCAAAAGCAGTAAGTGCTATTTTAGCCAAATGATATGAAAATCATACCTATCTCTTTTATATTAACTCAGCTGTGATTTTATACATCTCTGATTTTGATGTCAGTGAAGACAAAATACTTTCATCCAAATTGCTGAAATCTAGGCAGACTTTTATTCCAACAACCTACAATCATCTATTGTCTCGTGCTAATCAGCTTTTGGAATAAATTCTCCTGTTAAAAAAATCGTCCTCCGAATTTCTCGCAGGTTGAGACAGTTTACTTTCAATCTTGAGAAAGTTACCCTTAGAACTGTAAACTGTATTCGGTACTAGCAGCATGGCCCGGCGTTGCCCGTGCATGATTCAAAAATCGTACGACTCATACACCAATCGCTATCACTTGACTTAAAATATGTTTGCCCTTTCTTGTCTTTAAAGGAGTACCCTTTGCCGTGCTGATGTTGCTACATGCCTTACTTCTTGCCTATCTCACACTGCGAATTTTTCTAAGCTATATACTAAAGTTACTCTGTTACGAAAAAAGAACTAAACAAAATGAACACAAAACAATCAGCTTTAAAAAAGGACTCGTAACTGGAAAAACCGAATGAAAAAAGAATGTTAACAAAAAATACTTTTTCACACCCAACACAGTTCTGCGGAATCAGAATCAACGTTGAGTTTAAGCAAGCGAATGAGCCAATTGGAGTAGATTTAAATGCAGATTTAAATTTTCCTCACTTGTGACGAATGCAGCTGTCGATATTTTTTTGCATGCTAGTTAATATTCGTGTCAGCCAGCTGTTGGCTCTCACGCTGGCCAATAGAATCTTCCTGCCTCTTCGTGGCAGCTAGCTATAGGCTCTCACTCAGGCCAGTACAAAATGGTCGCAAACTACATGAAAACTGCCGTAGAAGCATGAAAAAATAGATTATTTCCGCTATCGATGGGAGTTGGGAAATGCAATGTCGGTCTTGGCCTTCCTGCTAACTTGGAGCATGTGCATGTAAATTTTGGTGCAAATCCGTTGAAAATTGCGGCTGTGCATTCGTTACACACACACACACACACACATACACATCCTGCCTCTTATAAATAAAGATACTAGTTACCTTCAGATTATCTCCCTTGTTACACGCAATGCAAGAAGACGACACGAGTTATGCGGTGCAACAATTTCTACTTATAGTAAAAGACTCCAAATATATGTTGATCTCTAACTGGATTCGAACTTCTCTGATAAAATCCACAATTTACAGACAGATGGAAATCACGGTAAGAAATTTGATAATTGAATGATGATACACGGAATTTATGACAACAGACTTACTAGAAGCGATAACATCAATCTAATACATAGAGTTTCTTTGACTTTTTTCTTTCTGTCGTTAAAAATTGAAAGGATTTACTTTTGTTTTTTTCATATGAAGTTGGGACTCAACTTAAATGATAAATGTTATTGCATCTAACTTTAGTCTATAAAAAAACATCAATATTTTGAAGTGATAAATTCTAAAGAGTTTAAATACCATTTATTGCAAATATCAAATAGGTAATAAGCAAGTTGAACACAGGATAGTAAAATGCGATAAAATCGGAATAGTAATATGAAAACTAGTCATTTCCTTAAATATTCTCGTCATGTCTAGGCTGTCATATGAATACGGTACATTTTTCATCTTATTTCTAAGATGGATATATAAAATATATTTTCAGGGCGAGGTTTACGTACTGGAGGCAATTATATATTTTGTAAAAAGTAATGTTGCCAGCTATACGTATTTTGTAAAGGAAGTAATGTTGCCAGCTATACGTTTTTTTGTAAGAAAGTAATGTTGCCAGCTATACGTTTTTTTGTAAGAAAGTAATGTTGCCAGCTATACGTTTTTTTGTAAAGGAATAATGTTGCCGGCTATACGTTTTTTTGTAAAGGAATAATGTTGCCAGCTATACGTTTTTTGTAAAGGAATGGTGTTGCCAGCTGTGCGGTTTTTTTTTTTTTTTTTGAAACAATAATGTTGCCAACTATACATTTTTTATTCCATACAAAATAGGCATTTAAAATTCATATAAACTGGATTTGGCATTAAATAACCCCACAGTGGTTGATATGCCATAAAACCCAAACAAACAAACAAACAAACAAAGCATCAGTATTTTGAAGTGATAAATTCTAAAGAGTTTAAATACCATTTATTGCAAATTTCAAATAGGTAATAAGCAAGTTGAACACAGGATAGTAAAATGCGATTAAATCGGAATAGTAATATGAAAACTAGTCATTTCCTTAAATATTCTCGTCATGTCTAGGCTGTCATATGAATACCGTACATCTTTCATCTTATTTCTAAGTTGGATATATAAAATATATTTTCAGGGCGAGGTTTACGTACTGGAGGCAATAAATAAATCAACAGAACATGTATCCCGGCATTAGTCCATGTATTCAACTGTAAAAAAAAAAACACATTACAAAAAACCGTTGCAGAAGTTTTTGCTAACCGGAAGTAAACAAAAACAAGTAGCAGTCAAGCTAACATGACCGAACATCTCCAAACTGCAGTATATCATTTTATTTCCATGAAGATTGAATTATTTAGTTAAGCAGGTTTAAACATGTCCCTTGTGCAAAGAAATAGTTCTCGTTGTCTTTTACTAACTAGATAATAACTGAAATATTTTATTTTCTTTTGCTTTTATTTTATTGTACATAGTCCTTCAGATATCTTGGTTTCTGAAGTATGTGACCTTTTACGGTTTAAGTCGTTTTATTTTCAGATAGATCCACCATATTGAATTCCTCCTGTATTCCTATCTGCGCGTACACAGATGTTTCTTCCACAAAGCAAAATGCGTTTCCTGTTACTCCGGATGTCTCCGTAATGTTTCAGAACAATATATCACCTATTATTTGTATCTACTCTTTTTTATATGATATCCTTGGTTTCTTCCTGGTCTATTTTGATTCTCACTTTATCACCAATGGATAAATTGAATGATCTCCATGCGTTTTATCATAATCCCTTTTCAGTGTTGTTTTCTTTTCATGAACTTTTGTCATGACTTTATTTTTCCAATTTTTGTGATTGTCAGGAAGTACCGTTCTTATTTGCCTCCCATCTACAATTCAGCAGGATTATCTCTTGTTGCTGCCGTTTTTGTACTCCCGTACGCCATTAGTGCAAGAAATTTATCCGGTTGTTTTAATATTCTTTTGACTGTTTAATCATCACTCTCAGCATCGCCATATACTTAGAGGAAACTGTAAACCAGCAGTGATATGGGTAAATCCGTATTTTGTGGCAAGCAGAACTCGTAAAGTCGCCACCATTGCCCCTTATGACTTTGTTAGGTGCAGCCAATCTAGCAAACATCAGTCTTTAATCTGTTTATTATTTTGGCGCTAATTATAAAACGGAGGTGAACTATTTCCAGAAATCTTGAAAAATAATCAATGATATCTACGTATTGGCGTCCATTCCTAATAATTACATAAATACAGACCAACATGTTGTCAGGGTCTGTTTGGTAAACTTGTTGCTTACAACCATTCATATATTTTTGAGGGACTGAATTGGCTACAGAAATAACATTTTTTCACAAAATCCTTTGACAGGATTTGATATGTCTGGCCAGCAAACCGAAGCTTTCGCTCTTTTTAAACATTTCCTAAAGAAAGGAAACGTCCACTGTTATATCCCCAAAGCGTAAACGTACTCATACCGCTTCAAGCGGCACATCCTGCAAAAGAACTGTAATATAATCACCCACTCAACTACGAACGCGCCGGATGTTGATCGATCAAATTTAGGGATCAATTTCAAATCAAACATTTCCGCTTTCGAAAGCTTAACACACTGACAGTTGCCAACACATCAAAGACTGTGAAGCACAATCCTCAAATAAACTTTCATCGTTCTATTTCCGAGTATATCTATTGTGGGATTCCATAAGCCAAGACAGCGACTGTCCTTTCTGTCAAGTCAAAAAAAAAAAAGAAAACTTTCGTTTAATCTTCGCTATTTCCGTCACCCGTTACGCGCCAAATGTTGTTCATTTTTTTTTTTTTTTTTTTTGTCCTTGACTCTGATTCCTTCTTGGTTGGTACTTTTCACACCTTTTTCCCGCCGTCAGTCATGTTCCGTTATTTTTTTTCCGTAAAAAAAGATATCGCCAATTGGGACCTTTACTCCTATCAAGCTTCCAGAGATTCCGACACACGACGCTTGAAAATGTCCGAAGGGTAGTCGTTTAACGCGATAATGACGGAAATTTGTAATTAAATCTGTCGATAAACGGCTATTTCTTTCTAGAGATATTTGAAAATAATGTCGTTTTCTCACATCTGTTACTATGTGAGAAAACGACATTATTTTTGCACCAACCTAATACCTTTGAGCATCTGCCTTGAAGAATATAATCGATTCTTTTAATTTTGGCTCTATGTCGTCCTCATTTACTAGCATACTCCCATTTGATAGATACTCCTATTTAACAGCTTGCTTTAGTTATTTGCAAATTGACGCTCAACGCGCACGTGTGGATTACTTATTACAGGAAAATTGGTGGACTCCAGAGTCGAAGTTGCGTAATCTTATCAATAATGTTCGCACGTTCGTGTCGTTCCAATTCCACTTTGGCTAGTATAGGAAATGGGATTTGTCTCGGAGTAGAAAAGCAGTAAGTTTGAGCATTTTCCTGGAGGCCTATGTTTACAGGGTTTCCTTTCGCACATCCTCCTGTGCTAAATACATCGTGTTTCATTTACTCCACTATAAACCCGAGGTTGATTCCCTTAACAGGGAATTTTTAGTACTTTCTCTAGTCTAGGAATGTTAAAGAACAGCGCATAATTTTGTGCTCTTTCGAAATGGTAAATGTTCTTTTACACGTTAATCTTCCTCTTGGATACCTGAAAATTACTTTATCAGATTTTGAAACAGGTTTTCTCTCTAATAAACCTTTTAAAGTTTTTGGTTGCAATTATGTTTACGTCAGCTCCTCTATTGATTTTGACGTTTACTATTGCACTGCAATTTTTCCTTTCACATACCATCGATCTATCATTTTCCTTTTGCTCTGTTGTCGTTAAAGTTTAAAAATGTTATTCCATTCCTTTTTTCTCTCTTCTTGCTTCCCGCACATATTTTTGTTTTGTTTTACAACATGCCGCTAAATGATTTAATTTGCTCCATTTTTTATATGTTTTTCCTCATGCTGAACAGTTGAATTTTTCATCATGCCGTCTGCTGCATTTTCCATATATCACATTTTGTTTGGTGATGTTTGCTTTGTCCTGGAATTTTTTTTTTCTGCTTTGGCTTTGTCAGACAAACTTCCTTGTGGTTGTTCCATTTGATCCTTTACTTGCTCGAAGATTTATCTAGTTGCATAACCTTTTCTAGTTTTAGGTCTGGATTTATTTACCATCTCTTTAACAGTTCTCTGCTTCGTTTTCAAATAAATAATTTGTCTCTGATTTGTTTGTTTTTATCAAAGAGTTCACAGTTTCTGTCAATTCAAATGGTGTTTTAATAAATGTCCCGATTTATTCTCCAGGCTCTTGTGTCCTGAGATAAAATTTGAGGCATGAGGTATATTTAATTTTTTCTTCGCGAGGAAAGAAGCGTCAAAATTCTTAAGACGATATCAACATCTTTCTCTTCATACATTTTATTCGAATAAAAACTCTCGATAGATATTTTGCGATTCAATTCCCATACAATAAAGAAGGGTATTAATTTGCATTTTATAACTTTATTCACATAATCTTCATGTGACATGACCTTTTTTTTTTAAAATATTTGCGCCATTTTTCCCATCCAGGCACCTTGTGAAATCAGAATTTTAGGGAGGATGTAGTTGTGGTAGATTTAATTTTACTTATTTTGCGGGGACGGTCACGTTGTGCTCGGTTAATAACCCACTTCTAAAACGATGTTTCAACTTATTCCTAAGACAGAGGTATAACATAACTGTTAGGTCGGCTGTGAGTTATTGTTGGCAATAATGACAAATGCAGACGTTAACCGTATGTGTATCCGGTATAACTCAATTTAGTATATAAAAAAAAAAGATTAGAAAAGGACGTTCTAGTATATTACGAAATCCCGAAAAAAGCAACAACGATAATAACAATGATCAGTAACAATCTACGGATCATTGCTATGAGGCTAACCTAATCCAACAATGTATGGCGTTTAACTCCTAGGTTGGTGCAAAATAATGCCGTAATAATGTCGTTTTTTGACGTTAAATATACGTCAAAAAACGACATTATTACGTCATTATTTTTGCTCCAACCTAATAATACAATGAGATCTCAGCTATCATCTGAGCACAATTTTGTTGTTTTTATGTTCTTGTTTATTTTTATTTTTGTTTTTGTTTTTGTTTTTCAGATCAGCGATTTTTCCGTGTACGCATTTATTTTCAATTCAGCGTTTACTTCCTTTTTTTTTTTTTTTCAGGTCAGCGTTTTGTTTTTTTTTCAGATCAGCGTTTTTTTTTTTCAGATCAGCGGTTTTTTCGTGTACATGTTTTTCAGATCAGCGATTAAAATGGCTTTAAACGATTAAACTCTGTAAACGCTAATATAGACGATCCTGCATCAGATCTTATCGAGTGACGCTAAAGAATCCCAAATAAAGAGCTTTATCAATTAACGACATCCACATCGATGGGACACTTCCAAAATCAGCGCCAAAGCAAAAAGGAAGCATTTGTAAGTGCGCAAAATGTCAAATTTCGGAGTGTTTTTTAGTTTTTTTTGTTTTTTTTCATCTTCAAGGTTGTAATTTTTCCAGCGAATTTGGACTCAAAACCGGCACTGAAGAATTATCTATCAAACAAAAAAAAATAAAAAAATTTCGAAATTGGATGAAAACTGTGAAAACGTATAAACAACATCCAATCACACACACACACACACACACACACACACATTTTGAGAATTATAGATATAAAGACAGCTGTTTTGAAATCTGTGTGAGGGATATTGTTTTCGATATATTCATTTTTAGTGATACTTTAACTACCATATCTGCCTTTCTATTTGCCTTGATACTTACATGGATGAAGCAAATGATGTGCTTTTGGTTACAAAATATATTGATTTTCTTTAAAAGTTTGATTTTTAAAGGCTTGGTCAAAATTTTATACTTCAATCATCTAAGTACAGATAGGAAGTCCGAGAACATAATGAATCTGTCTCATTCCCCATGTGTTTGGTTTTGTTCCTTTTATTTTGTTTCATGGCATATCAACCTCATTATGGGTTATTTAATGTCGGCAAGATTTTTTTTTTTAATGTACAACTGGTAATAATTTTCTTCAAAAATCTATTGCTGGTAATAATATTTTCCAAGGTATTTCTGGTATTAAAACCTATTTTTACATATTCATAGTATTTTGCATATAGCTGAGACCCTTAACAGGTGCTACCACCCCGGGTCATGGTGAACCTGGAAACATCAGCAATTAAGAGGTGGTTCTACCCTCCTCAAAACCTCCTGAATCAGAGGCCTTGCTGTTGGACGCGAATGAAGTTTATCGCCATGCCCAGGATGGTCGCCATCCGTAATAATACCCGACTTAATATTAGGTTGGTGCAAAAAATAATGACGTAATAATGTCGTTTTTTTTACGTTAAAAAATACGTCAAAAACGACATTATTACGTCATTATTTTTGCCCCAACCTAATAGAAAGGCTATTCATCGTTACGTCATGATACTTGGAATATGTTTCGTTCTTCTCGAGTCATGTGACGCTGTTTATTTCGACGCATTGTCTAATTTGATCTCTCTCAACTTCATCTGCTCTACCGGCCCACGTTGCACTGTCCACACATAAATTTTTGGATTAGAATTTTCTAAACTGTGATTGAAATGATTGTCTAACAAAAAAAAAAAAAAAAAAAAAAAAAATCATCAAAATCGGATGAAAACTGATGACAGACAAATATTACCTGCATGGAAATGACTGTTTTTACTATTATTTCAAGGACGATGAATCTGAATTGCCACGTGAATAAAAAGCAAAACAAACTCTTTTCATCGAAATAGCTATCATGATTAGCCTGTTTCTATTCATACAGAGTTTCTACAGCATAAACTTTACACTTGCAGATAGTTGCCACAGCAAAAGCTTAAAACTTGTGGATAGATGTCAATTAAATCTTTCCTTACATTTCTCAATTATATCAAATTATTTTTATAGGCCATTCACGGTACCACCCTAAAATAACCATCGCTTAGATGAAAAGCATAAGACCTGAAATAGCACTAGTTAGTAATGTGCCATGCGTGATACGCGCTTAGATGATCATGTATCTTTCAATACAGGACTGAGGAGACAGATTTTTCCCGCAGTAGGTTGCCATTTGTTTCTGCGGTAGACCAGTTGCCTTCCACTGCTATAGAACCCGGTCTGCCTTGCTATTTTCCATGGCTAGGGGCGGGGGCTAGAGAATTGAAGGATCCCAAGGTATTAACACTTAAGTGAATGTAATGGATTCGACTGGAATTCGAACTCGGCTCTCAGATTTTTCAATTCGAGCAGCTATCCATTACTCCACCTCGCAGAAAACATTCGAAAATAACTACAGCTCACAAAACGCGTTGCTTCGTTCCAAGAAACAATATGTCATTATTTCAATTTTTTTGATTTTTCACCTTTAAGGTTGTAATTTTTAAAAATAGATGTTTTCGTTCTGAAATAGTATTATTGATATTACAACTAAAGTAGTTTATAAGGTTTATCCTATTAAAAATAAATTATTTAAAAAAAAAGATTTGACTTTTAACATGGCAACTTTCTACACATTCGCTATTCATTTAATGTGAACATAAATCTAAAAATACTGATTTTCAGGACGTAACAACTCGAAAGTCATCACTCAGTCGATTAATAAAAGTATCAGGTTATATTTTCAAATAGAGAAAGAAGTGTAAAGATGAATAATACAACACCATTTATGATTAAATATTTTGTCAGTTACTTACATACTCTGTAATTTATCAAATTAAACAATTATCACATGTGATTAAATACTGAATACGAACCATTAGCCATGTTGGATATTTGCCAGTTTTATGAATAACTGCATGCGCTTTTCACCAACGCTGTTTAAAAATAATTCGAAAATGATGAAATAATGTTCATTTTATACTTGAACATTTTTTCGACAGAATGCCCACGCAGGTAATAGATATTCTGTCTTCAGAGAATAGCATACATATATACAATATAATACATATATATCTGGATGTATTTACGTACCTGTCTTGATAGATTTATGAAATTAAGCAGTTATTGTACACGAGGAAAACAAACATAACGGGAACCACAGACACACGCACAGACGCACACACAGACACACACACAGACGCACACACAGACACACACACACATTCATAGATAAATAGGCATATAGATACAAACATATTAGGTTGGTGCAAAAATAATGTCGTTTTCTCACATATGTTAATATGTGAGAAAACGACATTTTTTGCACCAACTTAATATATACCTAGAAAATTGTTACTTAATTAAGTACACATGAACAAACGTTCTGCTATTGGAATTTCCAATCAATGTGGCTGCCATTTAATAGATAGAATACATCGTATAAACGTGTTCATGGTGACCTGATCAATTCCCTAATTATAAGAACGAAACTTTAAGTCATTTTGTATGTTCTTCGATACCACTCGAATGTGACTAAGTATTTCAAAAGGTTGTAATTTATTCGGAGTTTCATGCGCACCTGTCCCTGTTTTTTTTTTTTACATAGGAGGGTAAAAAACGGGAGTAAAAATTCCAGTAAGCGGCAAACGCTACAAATTATTAAGTATCACAAATGGAGGACAATAGCAAACTGGGAAAACGTTGCCTGGAGAAATGAGTCTCGAATTCTGCAGCAAAAGTCGGATGACATGACCTGAATTTAGCTTAAAAAACAGGAAAATAAAGCTCTTACTGCCGTGTATCAACATTTCATGACCGTGTTGGTGGCGTAATAATATGTGGAATACTTTTGAAGCATACATTGATATCACTGTTACAAATAAATGATCGTTTATATATCGTACTTTGCAGAGGTATTGTGGTTAACGACGTACTTCATTTTACGATTACGGTACAGAAATCCTTCCCTGGCCATTCCCTAGAGGACAATGCCCCATATTCGAAATAAAAAATAATAATAATGACAGATTGCTTCTTGGAACGAAGTAATGCGTTTTGTGAGTTTTAGTTATTTTCGGATGTGTGGGAATCAGAGTTTCGAAACCTCGATGCGTCGCCAACCAATCATGAAACCAGAAAGAATTGTGGGATGTAATAATAACAGCATGGATACAATTTTCCAAAATATGCTTCGTGAATACAGTTAAAATTATTTTATGATGCACTGAAGCAGTTCAAAAGGCCACATGTATTTCAACCCGAGAGAAAATGCCTTATATTTATTAAAGAGACATGAGTATATATGTACAGGAAGAGGGTTCGATGGATAAATTGTAGTCTAAATTACGCAAAAATGAAAATAACACTGTCATTTAATACTAGAGAGTAAATGTATTCAATAACAATACCATAGGCTTCAACAACGGCCTCCAGACGATTTCGAAATCTCCTGCAAATCTTCTTGACTGTTTAAGTTGGTAATGCTGCCATAATCTTTGCATTCAGTTCAT
>OZ010594.1:46882769-46885269 GCA_963932145.1 Acanthosepion lycidas
TGATTGGTTAACCTTCTATTGATGGACTATAAAGTGAGTCCAGGCATTTAGACAAACTCACTAGGTACATACTATACACAAAAAACTGTAACAGATGCCACATAGAAATCCAAATCTCTTTTCTTTGTTTCTAACGAAATTTATCCGTTTCACAACAGACACGTTATATCTACGTTCGTCAAATAATTTACGTGTCTTACAATTAACTACCAGCAGTTCGTATTATTTACTGTTAATGTTTTGAGTTTTTGACTGGTTTCCATCATTATCAATAATAAGAGTAATGCATTGCAAAATTCGTTTACAGATTTCTGGATGAATGAAAAGCTTTGAACCTTTGTGATATCACGTGGATGTTGTTATGTTATTTGAGTTTTCAAACATTTTGATGTTGCGTGAAGGTGACCGAGTGTAGATTCAAGAATTGTGGATGATATTGTATATGCCTATTGTAGAATAATAAATAGATGTTTTATTGTGCGTTCTGGGCGTTAGGAATGAGGAGAGGAACTTAGACGCCTGTATTGATTTCATGGGCTTCTGAAATCCGGCAGTTATCGACGGCATTCATGGACCTAACCGATAGGAAGGATTTCATAATTGCGAGCAAAATAATAAATGCTCTTATCTAAGGCGATCACTCTCGTGATGTGTTTATAAGGATATTCACAATGGACCTGGAAGAACGTTATCCGATCTGTTTCTCGCGCAGTATATTGTTTCTCTTCGGGTGGCCAATAACTTACTTTTTCATAATAAAATATGCGTTGATATTAACATTCACCACAACGAATGGTTAGTCCATTCTAATAAGACCGATGTCGAAGGCGGATATTGCAGAATCTTCTCTATAGAATTTGAACTAACCCAGCTCATTGAAGAACCGACCCGAGTTCCGCCTGTGAACAGGACAGCAGGCAAAACTCCTAGAGCTTTTTCTAACATCCTGCACTGAGACAAATGATCAGCAAAAGTTTTAGTTTCCATTGGCACGTCAGATCATTCCCTAATCAGAGTCCAGATTGATTTCAAACTAATGATATATTCGGACTTACCGTTCTGCAGAACAGTTTTTCACTATGCGGAAGCAGACTGGGACAGCTTTCGGTCCTACATGACTGAAGCTTCTCCACCAAACCTCTTCAAGCATGCGGCCCCCAAAACTATAATCCTAATCTCCTAATGTATCTTTTCAGGAATGGAATGTTTGATACCAAATATATTCCAGAAAAAATGTCAAGCCTGATTTATCCTTGAATGCACTACGGCCATTGCTTCCCGGAACCACTACTTCATAAGGCAAGGAGCGGTTTAGTAAAAAAACGCCTGTAATCGTTGTAAGAGGGTACTGGAAAACAGATAATTGAAAATAAATCAATTATAATAAATATGTTTCCCTTCTATTCATACAAACTACCCCTTAACTTAATCCTCTACCTCAAGAGGCTCCCAGGCCTTGTACAGGTTGAACCTTACTGTAAAAAATAAAAAGTTGTTTCCCAATATGGAGGCTGATGTGTGAAATTTTGACCGGGATGAGCGCTCATCCACATTCTTGAATCGAGGTTATACTGCTGACACTTTTCGTAGACCATGAAAATATGTCTCAATAACGTAGCTGTTGAACAAATTTCCTTAGATTGGAGATAATTTCTGGGCCGATTTTACTTGAGAACTCGAAGTTTATCCGGACAATTAAAGGTTATGGATGAGTAAGTAAATTCGCAAGACAGAGTAAATAGAAAGTGTGTATTCTGTGAGAGAATGAATTCTAGTATAGACACGCATTACGTGGAAGATGAGTTATAAGTAATTTCCGTTTTGAGGAACATATTGTAACAGCGAATTTATCACGCTAACTAAACGCGCTTTAAGTATATAATAACAGGTAACGGAAAACTGGTTGCATAGAACAATGTTTATTGTAAAAGGCAGACGATTAGGAAGGGTGAATCTCCTCAAACTATATCAGAATTTGAAATCCTTGGAAGAAATGTAATGTTGCGAGTGTTATGGAGACGCCGGGTTATTATTCATTTTGAGATCTTAAAGCTTATTAAGACATTACATACAGGTTTTCACATCTATTCCTTGTAACATGTCTATAAAAGTTGATCGAAAAAGGTCCAGCGCTCTTCAAAACGAATAAAAGTGTTATCCACGACAAGGTAATGAGGCATACAGCAAAGATAACAAAAGAAAAAAAATGTTGGAACTCAGTTTATCTATTTTTCTGGTGGAAATATATTCTAGTTACCTGTATGCTCTGTCGGCTGGGGCTTCAGAATAAGCCGACGGTACCTCTAGAGAGGGGTAACATCCCTGCCCCCCAATGACGATAAACTACATCTGAGATTTGGGTATGACGATAAACTACATCCAGCAGCAAGGAGGTTTCTTAATTGCAGGCGTTTCCAGGTCTCAGCCAAACTCGGGTGAAAACACTGTGATAGTGTAAAAATAAGTTTTAATATCAGCAATATATTTTTTGTGAAAAAAT
>OZ010594.1:46890269-46902769 GCA_963932145.1 Acanthosepion lycidas
TTTCTTTGTTTTTTTGGCAATTATTATACTTTTCATTTTTATTTTTATTTGTCGTTTTTTCATTTCCCTTTATTTATGTTATTTTCAATTTTTTTATTTTTATTTTTGTTCTCTTACTTTTTATTTCTGTTTTTATTTACTTTATTTTTTCTTTCTTTTTTTAAATTTTTCTTCCCTTTTCCTATTATTCTCTATTTTCTCTTCCTCGTTTCTTTTTTCCTTTCTTTCTTTTTATGGTTTTCTTTTGCTTTCATTAATTTTCTCTTCTTTTTTTTTCATTTTCTTTTTTTTTTTTTTTGTCGTTGTCTTTCGTATCAGTTTTAATTTATTTTTATTCTATTTCTTTTATATTTATTTCCTTCTTTTTCGCATGTGATTATGCTCTTCTTAATTATTTCTCGACGATTTCTTTTCATTTTTCTTTCTTTCTTCTTCCATGTTTTGTTTTTCTTCTTTGTTCATGGTATTGCTTCCCTTTTGTTCTTCCTGACCTTTCTCAGCATTGCTTTTTTCTTATGCTTTTCTCATTTTTGTCACATTTTCCTTCACATATTTCTTCATCTTTTATCTTGTTTCTAACTCTTCAATCCCGTTCCTTGTCCATTGTAATACGCCTCGTCATTGTTTTGTTTTTTTTGTTGTTGTTTTTTGTTATTCTTCTGTAATTCCTTTTTCATCTTTGATTACCGACAACACCTTACCTCATTTTTTATTCCATTTACGTTTTTTTCTTTCTTTCATCACCCTTCTTACGTACTTGCTTATTCCATCTTCCTTATATGCAACTTTACTTACACATCACTGACATTTCTTAAAAATATTCCTACACATTTTTTTTCAGGTTTTCATTCCAATATTCTTCCAAATTTTTATCAGATACTTGATGGTTTCCCATGGCTTCTTCAACAATAGGTCGGAAAAAATGTCGGAAATATAAAATATCTTTAAAAGCATATTTAGTTAGATCTATATTCTTCTTCTATGTGCCGTCTCCCTTCAGGACATTGGCAATCATGGATCACCACATTTTCCTGTCCTTGATAACTCTTTCTCTGTTTAAACATATCCGTCACATAGGTTAGGCAAAGCTGTTAATTGTATCCATCTTTTTATCAATTAACTAAGCTTAATTATTTAACCACTCAGAAGTCATAATAAAATCTAACGGGACAAAGAAAAACATTGTATAAACTAACTGACGAGCTTGAGTAAATTGCGGGCAGAACAGGGATTAGGAGAGACAGCGAAAAGACATTTCCTAATAGTTACAAAAAAAAAGAAGAAATTTTACAGAGCCATAATTGCAAACGTCCTGAAAAGACATGGCATATAGAAGAAGAAGATCATAATCAACAAGATGAATTATGTAACAAATATAATATTTACTGATATTTCCAGTACAAGATAACATAAAAGTTAAATGTACTTTATTTTTTCCAAATCTTTTTCGCGTTTACAATAAAAAAAAACAATTCCGCCGAGACAAATCGAAAAAACATATATTCGAACAAAAATAATGAAATTTCGCACTAATATTAATTTTTATGAATACTGGACAATCTCTTCAATCTCATTATGAAGAAGACAATTGATGCAACAAAAACGTGGTCCTACAGAAGGATAATTGAAATACCATGGACCTGACCTGTGTGCAATAACGAAATTTTAAGGAAAATCTAAACGAAAAGGACACTTAACCATAACGTCAGGTAGAGATAATTGAAATTTGAATGGCACATATTGAGGAAAGAGGGTTTAGAAAATTTGATACTCACTGGACAGATTGGATGCAAGAGCCACAGAGAAACCAACGAATAGTCTACCTAGTGAGATTGAGTAAATTCATTTTGGAACAAGTTTTAATAGAAGTATCAAGTTTCACGACGTTTTGGCCGCTGTACGCTCCAGGCTTCTTCAGGTGAATGGAATTTCGAACTGAACCCTTTATTTCGACACGACAGGAAGAGGTTCAAATACTACGGGACCGTGTGAACTCAATTTGATCATCGATACATGCTCAAGAACACATGGCCTTGTGGACCTTGTTATTTTAATACTTAGCTACTGCAGTGGTGAACAGAAACTTGTTGAGATAAAAGGAAATAACTGAGGCATCCGAAAGAGGCATGGCGCGTGGAGCTAGAGGACAGCAGCCCGAATAATATAAATAATTATAATACCTTATCTGAGGAAATTTAGCTTGCCGTTTAGTATTCGAATTTAATTTATCTCAGATAGAATTCTTCACCGGAAGAATATATGTAATTTTCTCTACCGATATTTTTGCCGTCTGTAAAATAGTCATACATCGGAAATAATTAGAGACGAGGGCTTAAATCCGACAAGATGTTTAAATAAAGAATAAACAAGCCAATCATTATAAGTTTAGCATCTTTAAAATATTGGTAAATGATCAATTATGCTTCGATATTACGTTCTATGTTTTCTTTTCAATGACTACATTTACTTATTTTTTTATTAGTTTTTTCACCCCAAGCAAGGCACCAAAACTACTAAGATGCAGGATTTTATTGCGTGTAGAAGAATACAAGAAATAAGAAAAAAAACTTTATTAAGGAGCGAAAGCAACAAAACAAAACAGAAATTAAGAAGACAGAAGATAACGATTGACATTGCATTATTGAAAATCAAACGTGACTGGAAAGCCAGAAGCTGAAAGAGATTTCTCGAAGCCAGAAGTGTGAGAAAAGAAACTTTTAGGATAGAAGTTACCGCTTCATTTAGTCATTTCAATATAGAAGTATTACACATAAATTCTTAGAGCCTATGTACCAGCGCTAGTGTCTACGGATGTATCAAACTTTAAATTCTGTTTTCTCTGTTTTCATTGGTTGTGTCAGCATCACTATTCTACCTTATGATGTCTGTATGTTTCTTTTTTTTAAATGTTTAACGTAACTTAAATATATAACAAGTATTGTGTATATTAGTGTATTTAGACAGTATAATAAATATGTCAAATTTTTGGAAGTGAATTTTTAAAAAGAGATTATATAAGCTGCAAATTGAATTTTACATTTTTAAGTATAGATTGCACGAAGTTTGGTTATATGAAGACGTGCCTTTGGTATATATTTTTTCTACGTTGATTGATTATTTGCAGTCCTTCTGGCTATTTTCTTTATAGTAATTTGTTTTCTTGTATTACTATGGTAGCATTTTTTTAAAAATATTCAAAAATATGACGTGCTGTAATTCTAAACCGGAAATATTGTAATGGTGTTAAATCTCCGGCGTATAATAGAGGTGGAAATTAAGCAAGTTCTGTGATAAACAGAAAGTATTCTTCAAACAGCATTAATACGATTCCTATAATAAATCAATTTCAACAACTAATCGAACATGTGCCTTTATTTGTCTATCCCTCATATCATTTCAGTACACTCCACAACTTCTTATATTCCATTATTTTAAATAACTTTCTTCACTTTGTAACGTTGTGGCTGTAGGAAAAGGAGAGGAATATAAGATTAAATATAAAAAGAGAAAAAAAAACATGGTTTAAATAATAAATAGCATTACACGATGTTGGAAATTGATATTTCTGAATTACGTTATTTTTAAAGAGCCAGTTGACGTCACATGTCCCGCGAGGAAAAAAAAAACAGATGTGGCGAAATCTTTCTAGCTGTCCGTGAATTGATGAATCAGCAACAAACAAGAACGCGAGATTCCCTGATAAAATAAGAGTTCCCCCATCAAGATTCACAAAAAATAAGAATATAAAGCAGCCAAAACTTTGTGACAAACAAACGCGTGTGAATTAGTCTATGCACAGTATATATTGTGGAATTCGTTGCAAAGTTTCCATCAAATCAGAAATCATTTGATACGTTAATTTCCAATGAAGACGACTATTGACTGGTCTCCACACAATACAAATGTTGACCAAGTAGAGAAATTGAAAGACGTAGCTTTTGGTAAGCGATCTGCTTTAGTGGTTGTGCTTAGAGTGAAAATGAAACTCTTCAATCAAAGAAATACTAAAAAAGCGTCAATAATTAAAACGTATCCCGGAAAAACCCGTCTCCTATAAAAAAAAAAGAAGAAAAGTTTAATTGCACTTTTCTTCAGTTTCCTCTTTATTCGTCCTTTGTCTATTCACTAGCTTCTCATCAATATTCAATCTGAACAGAGACACTTAGTAAACGTGGGCAAAGATGGGCATAGCACGTCAAATTTAATTAAAATTTTCTTGAGCCCAAGAAAAGAATTCTGTTGGCCAAATTATCGATTGAAAATCAGATTTTTAGTCTATTTACATCTTTAAATAGCATTTATCGAAAAATCATTCACTGTATCTGCTAAAGTGTAAAAGATGTGTTTTAAAATATTTGTTTTGTTTAATTTTTTTTTTTGGTATATATTTTATTGTTATTAATTTTTCTTTGGTGTTCTTCCTTGACTCGTAATTTTTCTAATTTACTTTTTTTTTCCTGCGTTTTTCCATTAGTTTTTTGATGATTCGTATTTACTTTATTTTATGTTATTTTCTTTTTCGTTGTTTTATTTAATTTTCCAAGGTTGATTCTTTTCATTATTTTTTTTTTATTTTTTTCCACTTTTTATTTAAACCTTTCTTTTTCGCTCTCGTTTGATATTTTCTTTTTTTTTGTATTTTTCATGGTTACTATTCTTGTTTCTTATCTAATTGTATTTATTTTACATTTTCTTTAAACACTCCTTCCGTTTTCTTTCCTTGTTTGCAACACTTTTGTTTCATTCTTTTAATTTTTGATTCTTTTATTTTTCTCTTTACGTTTGCTTGTGTTTTTTGCTTTATTTTTGCTTTCATTTACTTGTGTCTTGCTTTGATTTTGCTTGCCATATTTTCATTTCTGCTCTTACTTTTTTAACTTTCTTTCCTCTTGCATTCTTTTTCTTTGTACTTACTCTCTTTCCTCTCTTCCGTTGCTTCTTTATTTATTCATAGTTTTATTTACTTCTTCATTTCTTAAATCAATTCATTATTTCCATTTCTTTAAGTCATGCATACTTTCTTTCTTATTTTTTTCAACTCTATATACTTTTGAATATATTCGTTTCTGGCTACGTCGTATTTTCGCTGTTTTTTTCTTTTCTTTTGATTCTCAAATCTTTCTCTTTTTTTTAGCTTATTTTGTTTTTTCTGTTCATTTCCTCTTACCTTTATTTATTCATTTATTTTCATTTTATTTTTCTCTCTATATTTTTTCTTTTTTATTCTTTCATAATCTTTCATTAATTCTTTCTTTCATTCATTAAGTTTTTATTTATTTATGCAGTTTGATGTTTGTTTGTTTTTTCTTTTATTTTCTTCCTTTTTTTAAATTGCTTTTCAATCTCTTTTTCCTTTTAACTATTAGGTTGGTGCAAAAATAATGTCGGCTTTTGACGTTAAAAAATACGTTAAAAACCGACATTATTTTTGCACCAACCTAATACTTTTTCTTTGGTGTCCTTTTTATTCACCTGTTTATTTTATTTTTTCCGCTCTCTTTGCTTTTCTTTCTTTTCTTTTTTTATTTAATTGCTGTTTACCTACACTTTCTATTTCTTTCTCCATCTTTTTTCTACCTTTTTGCCATTTTTTTTTCAGTTGGTCCTAATTTGATTAAAATGATCATAAAACATGAATGTTCTTCTCCAATAAACGGATCGATTTTTTTCATAATTGAAGATTGAAAACTCATAGAAATTAGGGCAACTTTCTTTAAAAGTCGCCTGGTTCTTATTTTCCTTCACCTTAATTTCCTTACATTTATTTTTAGATGAAAGGTGACCAAGTTTCACATAGGAAAATTTCTTTAAAAGGCATATTTAATGTTTAAATATGCTGCAAAGTCTACTTTCTATATAGAATATAATATATACGAAAATAATAACTGATAATATTTATAATTTTCTTCGTTGTAAGTTCCACACTACTTATTTAAAAATGCGAATATGAATTTATTAAATAATTAGATATCAGATTACATTATTACATTTAAATTAAATATAGCAGTGTTTCTGAAAAGAATAATGCTGTGTTTAGGTTTCAAATTCTTTTGTTTCAAGGCATATCAACACCTCAATGGGTTATTTAATGCCCACAAATTTTTTATTGCTGATAATATGTTTTTCCAAAAATGTATTGCTGGTAATACCATTCTCCTCAAAAAATGTATTGCTGGTAATACCATTCCCCTCAAAAAATGTATTGCTGGTAATACCATTCTCCTCAAAAAATGTATTGTTGGTAATACCATTCTCCTCAAAAAATGTATTGCTGGTAATACCATTCTCCTCAAAAAATGTATTGCTGGTAATAGACTTCTCCTCAAAAAATGTATTGCTGGTAGTATTCGTTTTCTTCAAAAATATATTGCTGGTAATAAATTTTCCTTCGAAGAATTTATTGCTGGTATTAACTGCTATTTTTACGCTTTCGTAGTTTTTTAACCCCACCTTGGGGGTTAACTATATTGCCCATAGTTTGGAGCTTAACAGGTGCTACCACCCACGCTCAGGGTTGACATGGGAACACCAACAATTAAGCGGTAGTTCCCCGCTCCTCCAAACCTCCTGATCACAGGCATTGCAGCTGGAAGTAGATTATCGTCTTTCCCAGGACGGTAATGCTGTGTTTAAAAGTAAAATTTGCTGAATTGCTATGTAATATCAAATCTCCGACACTGTAGTGCGTGCTGGGCATTCTCCTCACAGAGAAAGAAGAATCTCGACACGACAAATTTGTAATTTTCTAAATGAATTCTATGAATCCCATGGACAGAACATGTGAGCAATTTAAAAATCTAAAGAAAAATGGAACGACAAGAAAATTGATAATTCTAATCAAAAGGAGACAGATTAAAATTACGAGGCACATAATGAGAAAAGAAGACTCGGGGAATTTAGCACTCACGGGGGATAATAAAAGTCAAGAGTATCAAGGGAAAACGACGAATAAACTAGTTAGCGAACTTGTATAAACGGGTAGTAAAACAAGGACTACGATCAACAAAAAAAGAAAGTTGTAGTGTGTTATGAACACCAAAACTTGAAGAGACACGACACATAGCTGAACAAAAGAACTTGTGCTGCATGGTGGGAGGCATGATTTGTGCGTTAAGTAAGCAACTAATAATAATAATAGTGTCTTAAATAATTCCATTTGGTGCTCACGGATTGAAAAGATTCCGGTTGACTAATTGATGGGATTCCTGGTATCCTATGACTTATGGAAATAAAATTTTTAAAAAATTGTACTCACTTTTACAGCTCACACAGGGTCATCACTACTATATGTATCTCTATAAAATGTATATGATATTAGGTTCATTTTGTTTTTTGTTTTGTTTTGTTTTTGTTTTTTAAGAAAAAATATGATGAATGGAATATATCGTGATTTCATTTCTGACATTAGACTTTATCTGAGACCCGGAAGGATATGTGTACACAACAGAAACCCACAAAAAAAAAAAAAAAAATAATAATAATAATAATAATCATTATTATTATTATTATTATTATTATTATTATTACAAAATATGATTTGATTTATGAGGGTTTCACAGTTCAGAAAATAAACAAAATATTTAATGGCCAAACATATGCTGTCTGACATAATAATGCGACATTGGCAGAAGCTGCGGTACAATTTATCACGGACCACGGTAATTTCGACAAACACCTTAAGGTACACATTCTGAAAAAAAATATCCATAATCGACCAATCTTTTACTTCTTAAGCACATGAAGATAATTACACGTGCACTTTATTATCGTACCACCCCGGAAGAATGGACAAAACGAAAGGGGATTACTCACAAGATTTATATTAAACTATTTGATTAAGGTCTCTTACTAAGTAATCAAATGGCACAAAATTTCAAAATGTGCACATCCCCATCTTTTCTCAAGACAAGCGACCTTTGCACAAAGACATGTATATTTTTGAATATTTCCCAGATCGAAACGGTTACTACGTTTGCTTCCTTTTTTTTTGTGGAAGAGCGAAGAATGCTGTTGAACCGGAAGTTATCAGTGACTGGTCCATAAATTGCCAAGAGGAGTCTCAGTGTGTGATTAAAAATGAGGAAAGTTGTAGCTGACGGATGGCACAAAATCGATACCCGATAAGTATTGGCGGGGTTACCGTGGAATGTGGGAGTATAATTTTGAAAGACCCAAAATTCCTAATGATCCTCGTCTAGTAACTTCACTGATGATATGCGCGAAAGCATCGAACATATATATTTCACGAAATACTACTTTTGAGTGAGGAAATGTACTGAACGTCTGAGATAAGTTTGTCGTCTACGGCAATGACAGTTGTGGATTAAAATTAGCCTCCGGAATGTGTCAGTTACCATATTAGTAAAGGTGGTTTGTTCAAGCTATTTCCCTGAAAAAAGAATCGTCTAACGCCATCAGATTCAATTGTGTGCGTAGCTCAGTTAAGACTGGTATAAGTATGAGATTTTTAGTCACTGGTATGTAATCTAATCAGCAAAACAAGATAACCAAAAACCTCACTTATAAAAAAACAGCTTTTATTTTACGTTAAAAAAATACAACAATATACAATATACGCCTGTCCTTCCCTAACGTGGAGATAATGACTGACGGACTTAACCAAATGGTAGAACACAGGAAAACTGGTTTCCCAGAGATCTGGTCTCATAGCTGCTGTCAAAGATTGAGTCTGGACTGGAAACACCACACGTGTGTCGCTCGGCGAGGCCTGCTGAAAGAGGGCGCTTTTCCAAGTGCTATGCATTTTGTATGTGCGGCCGATGGCAGGATCGACCAATGGGAGACCGCCCCGTCGTCACGTGATCTATCTCTTTACGCATGGGTAAAGAGAAAACCTTTTACTGCCTCCAAACGAGTAAAAAGACATATGAGCGCAACTGTTTAGAATAACTCTGGAGCGCCAGGCGATAGACACTAATCACACGCACCATTTTCGTCATTGCCAAAACGACATCAATTCAACTATATTTCCAGATGAAAAGTGTTATAATGGAACTCATCATCTAAGCAATTTAATAGAATCCCAGTTATTAGAAATAGATGCATTCCTTTACTGTAAGTATATTTTATCTAGTTCAATATATGAAATACAATTAAATTTATATTAAAGCCAATAGTTTCCCTTGTTGTATAAATTTAATAATACAGGCGTGTTCTCTTTTATTTCATAATTAATTCATGAAAAGTCTCGGGGAATAACATTCATCCTAATGTAAGATAATATATACGCAATTAATATAAACGCGATACAACATTACTGAGCACAAAAGAAAAATTTCGGTTTTGCTCGCAATCTAAAATGATACTTGAAAATATGTAATTATTTTCAAATTTTGTTTCTTTGAAAGAATACAGTGCCAAATTAAGCGTAAGTTCAGCGAGTGAAAAACTTATCTCTTAAAAATTAAATTTTAAATTTGCAAATATACATCAAGTGTTTTTTCCTAATCAAAAGGTAACGCAGACCGAGATACTTCTGCCTTCGTTAACTTTTTTCCTCCGAAAGCAATTTAAAACAATCTTTTAATTCAGATGTTTAAGTACGGAATCTTGTCAATTGTACTTGAAATTCAGCGCTGTAACACACACTATGCCTGCCTGAAATTAAGAGGTTTTATATAGGTACCTCCACTTTTTCGGCATAAATTATCGATACCTAAGTTTAAAATGCATTTTTTAAAATGAAAAAATATGCTTGAATATTTCATTTTAGTTTTACTTGAAAGTTGAATCATTAAATTTATTATTTCCATTAAGTAAACAATTCTGGTATATTTCAGATAGAAACTATATACATTGGAATGTCAAATTTAATTTTAAATTTTTAAATTTTCAAAAAACCCGCCATTTTCTTAATTTTAAGAAATTTGTAAACAAACACAAATTTATCGATTTTAAAAATATTTAAAAAAATTTCTGACACGTCATTTTAGTAAAATTAGAAAATTTAATGTTAAATTAATCTGATTTAAAAAAATATTACTTAATTATAGCATAAAAAAGAAATATACAACGAATTATTAACGATTGGTACCGTAATTTTGATCCCGATACTTGATCCGTGTGTTGATTGACAAGTGATGACAGCTACTACGGATGACCATAAATGAAAATTACTAGAAATCTGAGTGAACCCTTTTATTTTTAGTTTTACTGTTATGTCTATTTATTAGAATAAAGGGACAAAACTCTTTTTATAATAATGGCAATTTCAGTCTACTGTACATGGAAATAAGGAATGTATTAAGTAGAAAAATACAACATAAAAAATTATTTGAAAAAAAAGTGGAATCACTAAATTTATTAAACTTGGCAATTTTGAACTCGTAAATTTTGTTTCTACTTAATTACTAATTATCAAAAGGAAATAAGCTAATACAGAGTTTTGCACGATTTTTAAACTATTATAAATTATTATAATCAAAATGTAAAACAAATAAAAAATTCTTGTAAAATTTAATTATTCATCAGAAAAAATTTATTTCTTCAGGCAATAATGACCTTAATATTACTTATTTACAAAAGCAATTAAAAGCTTTTCTAATTAAGTAATATAATAGTTTTATTGGATTCATTATTTTTCTATTCAAAGCTCATTTTAAAAAAGTTGGAACAAATTAGAAAAAAAAAAGTAGGTGATTTACCATCTCCAATGACTCTTACTTTAAACAAAAAAAAAATTGTAAGGAAATAAAAAGAATTGAACGAAATTTCGGGAAAATAAGTAAGTGGGGTGTAACATATTAAAAAAAAAATATTTTTTACTAAAATTTACTAAAAAGAAATATTTCAAAAATAATTTCATTCATTGGTGAATAAGTCCTGAAAATTTAATTAAAATCGGACAATTACTTTAATTTTACAAGAATTTCCAAATCAATGGGTTTTCAACGGGAAAAAAGCGCAAAAAAAAACAATGTTATTTTTACAGCACCGCGATGACGTAAAAAAAAGAAAACTTTAACCAAAATTTCGAACGTGTTAAAAAATATTAAAAAATATCAAAAAATAATTAAAATACACTTTGGTCTTTCATCTTAATAATAACATAAGCGTTTTGACGATAAAAATTTATTTTCGGTAAGTTTGTGGCATTTGTTTATTACGCTATGCTGTTTTCCCGCGAAAAAGTGGAGGTACCTAGTTTTATAACTTCACCTCGATACCCAGGCAAATAAGAAAATGTTGTGTTTATGAAGATCAACTCTTTAAAATATTGTAAGAATCGTTATAATGATCTTTAAACAAAATTTACCACATAGCTGTTAAAGAGTATCAAAATTTCTTAGATTCTAAATAATTACTGGCTTCCATTTCGATATTTTTATATTCTTTATAATCTTAACATTTTTTTCTGATACCTAGTTCTTCACGAGAACATATGTCATTTTTTTTTACAGTGTCAGATATTACGGTGACACTGTTGACCGTTATGTTCCAGAGCTGTCATGAGCAAAAACATTGATATCTCTACATCAGAATAACAGGATACTGATGTATGCATAGTTTCTTTTGTAAGCTGTGTATATTAATGTAAAAAGGAAAAAAAAATATATTATAAAAACTCAGGTTATAAAACCTGTCTGCCTTATTGCTACGTTTCTAGCATTGCCTCATTTAACTCCCTTAACTTTTATGTTTTCTAGCTTTTTTTTTTTTTTACTTACCTACTAATTTCTTTCCTTCACAATTTCTTCGCCACTTTATTCATTTCATTGTTTTTATTAATCCTCTTGACATGGCAAAATCGTCAAAGGAAATTAATTGATGTGTCATGCATCTCAGCTTGTTGGAAATACTCTTCTGTTTTCGCTGTTTTAAAAAGACTCGTGTGAACCCGCCTGATCCATTTCGGCCCATTAGACTTGTATCGCAATTTGATAATGTAGCAAGGCATTTAATCAACGGTGAATTGGTAAGGATTTCACTTCGCAAGGGTCTAACTTCGTGCCGTTTTCTTTCTGGCCCTCAAGATGGCTTTCACTTATTTAGGTCAGCCACCGATGCTTTAACGGATATTATCGAAAAAGGATGTGAAGCTGATAAGAGCGTCGAAGTTCGAGCTGGGGCTTTTAATATCTTGATGGCGTTTAACAGGGCTATGGTGCTTAATTTTCGATTTTGATTTTGATTTTGATTTTCGTTGAAAATCCTTAAATGAAAGTCGTGTTGAAACGCTATTTTTAATATGTGAATCTTCAAGAGCTTTAACCTTAGACCTACTTTTTTTCTTATGTTTATCAACCACGTTCCAGATGTCATCAGGTCCCTTCACTACAGTATGTATACTGATGACACAGCTATTCACTTCTGTCTTAATAGTATATCCGGTAGGCAAAGCTGGCTGCTGCTCTCGAAAATGGCCGCCAAGCTGTTCTTGACTGGGTTAAGAAATGTATTATGAATTGTTATGCTTCTAAAAGAGAACTGCTGTCGTTAAGTCATTTTTTTGCTTTTCATCATCATAGCTGATTTTGACT
>OZ010594.1:46907769-46950269 GCA_963932145.1 Acanthosepion lycidas
TTCATAAATCTGAAAATCAACGTTACAATCTCGAACAGAAATAAAAATGGAAAAGGCTAAAATAATAATAATAATAATAATAATAATAATAATAATAATAATAATAATAATGAAAAGCTCTACGGTGAAATATTAAATGAGAGGAAAAACACTTGATAATTAAGAAAATAACAAATAAGAAAAATATCCGTAGAAAATCGGTGAGTAAGAATAAATGAATGACTTTGGATTTTATGCATTTTAAAAATAATAGACGCTTCTGTAGACGATGTGTGAGATGCAATGTGATGTTTTGGAAAAAAATCTCACTTCATTTTCGACTACAGGTGGTTTCCGTTAGCATCCTAATATTAAATTGGTGCAAAAATAATGACGTAATAATGTCCTTTTTTGACGTATTTTTAACGTCAAAAAACGACATTATTACGTCATTATTTTTGCACCAACCTAATAATTTATCCATACATTTTTTATTAAAAAAAAAACAATGCTAATAAGCTGGAGTAAACAAACAATAAAATAATCACCATAATGAAAAGTGTATCGACTTAGATTAATACAAAAATTAAATGGCAAATAAAACTATAATGAAAGTGCGTAGGTTTGTTAAGAGAAGAAGCAACAATACTAAGGTGGTTTAAAAGTACTAATAAAATAATAGTCATAATAAAACATGAACCAATGCAGATTGTTTTAGTAAATACAATAATAGCAGAATGGAGCAAAACAATGAACTAATTCAAAGAGTCAAAATAATATGGAGCCAATCTTGGAACTGAAAAAAAAACAGCAATACAAATATAAAATAAAGCTGGTGATATAAAGTGGTTAATGAAAAGTAATGACCCAGTGATGAAAGCAAGAAACAGGCATTGAAATAGCATTAATAATAATAATAATAATAATAATAAGAAGAAGAAGAAGAAGAAGAAGAAGAAGAAGATGTAACCTCCCATGTGCATTAGTACTTCTGTCGGAATTATTGACCTCTTGTCGACGTGAAATAATCTAGCCTTAAGCTAGAGAAAATTAGCGAAAACAACTCAAGCAAGATCTTGTGGGCTTTCTACCACCTTGAGGCCATCAAACCAGACATCGTTGACAAAGATAGCAGAAATGTTTCGTCAATGACGTGGATATTCCTTGTAACCATTAATATCTAGGTCAAATAAATTGACATGCTTAAGAAACACAACAACTTCCGAACTGAATTCTCCAGGTCACTATTTTTCCAGTTAACACTGAGGCATTGACGCAGGGGAAGGGCTATACCACGGAAATGAATGTCCCAAATTGAGGAAATCCGAATAAATACTTGTAACCCATCACCTCATAAATCTGAACTAGAACTGATAGCAACTGACGAGGAAACAAACAAATCTTGTGTTCAGGATACAAGTGCAGGCGTAATTAAATTATTTATTTCAATTATCCAAAACCTGTCATGGTGCTTCTTTAGCAAATGCCCTTATTATATTTTAAGTAGTTTGCTCCAGATTGTGTTATCTCTCATGTTTGTTATCTATCTATCTATCTATCTATCTATCTATCTATCTATCTATCTATCTATCTATCACGCTTATTATCTATCTGTATATCTATCTTTCTATCGCATTTATTATCTATCTATCTATCTATCTATCTATCTATCTACCACGTTTATTATTTATCTATCTTTCTATCTATCACGCTTATCTATCTATATATCTGTCTATCACGTTTATTATCTGTCTAACATGTTTGTTATCTATCTATCACGTGTATTATCTATCTATCTATCTATCTATCTATCTATCTATCATGTTTATTGTCTATCTATCCATCACGTTTATTATCTATCATTTTTATCTATCTATCTATCTATCTATCTATCTATCATGTTTATTATCTATCTAATGCTCAACGTCTGTGAATCGCGCGCACCATGATTTAAGTTTCTTTCCACCTCTCGTCCCCCTCCCTCGCTTTCCACCTCTCTCTTTTCACCTCACACTTTCCACCTCTCGCTTTCCACCTCTCGCTTTCCACCTCTCTCTTTTCACCTCACACTTTCCACCTCTCGCTTTCCACCTCTCGCTTTCCACCTCTCTCTTTTCACCTCACACTTTCCACCTCTCGCTTTCCACCTCTCGCTTTCCACCTCTCTCTTTTCACCTCACACTTTCCACCTCTCGCTTTCCACCTCTCGCTTTTCACCTCACACTTTCCACCTCTCGCTTTCCACCTCTCTCTTTTCACCTCACACTTTCCACCTCTCGCTTTCCACCTCTCGCTTTCCACCTCTCTCTTTTCACCTCACACTTTCCACCTCTCGCTTTCCACCTCTCTCTTTTCACCTCTCGCTTTCCACCTCTCTCTTTTCACCTCACACTTTCCACCTCTCGCTTTCCACCTCTCGCTTTCCACCTCTCTCTTTTCACCTCACACTTTCCACCTCTCGCTTTCCACCTCTCGCTTTCCACCTCTCGCTTTTCACCTCACACTTTCCACCTCTCGCTTTCCACCTCTCTCTTTTCACCTCACACTTTCCACCTCTCGCTTTCCACCTCTCGCTTTCCACCTCTCTCTTTTCACCTCACACTTTCCACCTCTCGCTTTCCACCTCTCGCTTTCCACCTCTCTCTTTTCACCTCACACTTTCCACCTCTCGCTTTCCACCTCTCTCTTTTCACCTCACACTTTCCACCTCTCGCTTTCCACCTCTCGCTTTCCACCTCTCTCTTTTCACCTCACACTTTCCACCTCTCGCTTTCCACCTCTCTGTGATTGCGTGCGTGCTCATTTATATTTCAGCTTTCTTGAAACAAACAATATTTTAAATATTTAAGAATTTTTTTTTTCCATATTTAAAAAATATTTTTCAAGTGAATATGATCTAAAAATAATTTTCGGCATATTAAAAAATATGTTTAACTTAATCTGATTTTAAATATATTTTAAGTGAATAAGATTAAAATACGATTTGTTTATACAGTGTTTTCATTTGAACTTTCTTCAAATAGACATTTTTTTAAATGTTGAAATCAATTTCAATGTTTTAAAACCTGAACCGTCAGTATCCCAACGGATCACGGTTCTTCTAGTACGTATATAAAAATTCGAATCGGCCCATTTATTTGAAACACACATCACTCTTATTTTATAAGAATGGAGGTTCTACTATATCTATTCTAGGCAGTACTTGTATTGTGTAGAAAAGATTAACAATAAAATAATAACAGTATACAAGCCTCAGTTAAAATTGACATTTATAAAGAGATATTTTACTTTCAAAATGTGATTTGAGTTTAAATATTAATATTTATTATGAGCTAAAGAGAAAAAGGAATACAATTTTGAATAATGAAAGTTATGGCCACATCTGTCATCTAGAGATGTACTAATAAATTGAAAATAGAATCTGCAATATTATCAATCTTGACCTGTCATTACGGTTTCAATTATTTTCCCATCGTCATAACGCAGCTACACTCTATCTATTTTTTAAATACTTTATGGTAATTCTTTTAATAAGCTTTCCTCTTTTGTACCTCGTCCTAAAGAATTTACGCGCAGTATTAGACTAGCGACTAGGTTTCACTAATTTACTATAGAAATTACTAACTACAACCACATCTGTTCACCTCTGAGATTATTTTACGGCTTCTTGCGTTCTCCCCAATTACAATCTTCAAAAAGTCAAATTCAACAGCAGTCGTCGTCTTGTCGCCTTGATTTCCTGCTCTTTCATTGTCCTCTTTCCTCAAGAAAGTTTTATTAGCTTTTTGTCACGCAATATCTTACATCTTAGCGGCTTTATTATTTTGATTGGGGTGAAATGATTAAAAACTATAGCAATATAGAAAAGTCTATCGACCCAAAATATTGCAAAAAAAAAAAAACCCAAAAAAAACAATTATAACAATGTGCAGCAAAACTAGTAAAACCATTGTCCATGTTCAGTTTCTCAATATATTATTTTCGGCGAAAGAATAGTTTTGATCATTTTTCTTAAACAGATTCATTTTAGAAAAACAAATGCGTTGCGAGTTAATCAAACTCCTATAAGGACTTTTAATGGCCCTATCTAGTCTGACCTTTTCAATCTGATGTTATTCATGTTAAACAATTGGCTGTATCATTAATAGTATTTCTCTTCCCAGCACAGCAACAGGTTAACAATAATGCCTAATATCTTCTCATTTGCAATGATGCAACTGACAAAAAGTAGCAATTACGACTACAGTTCAACTTACGCCCGATGGAAAATAAGAGTGAAGCTATATTTAATGCGTACGTAAATTCCTTCTGCTATTGTAAATTGTGAAGCGTAAATCTCCTTGTTAAAAAGGTGTGTCCCACTCATCTTTAATATGTGATCTTTACTTGCAGATTATACAGTCATCAACCGATTATCCTTTCGACAATCCTATTATCATTATCACTGGTTTAAATGGGGCCCGAATCAGATATCGTCATTTATGAATAACGATAAAATGTCAGCTCAAATTAGTTACACTTTAAGGAAATTTTGTTCTATGAAGTCTACGGAAAACGATGCAAATTATTATATTTGATTGACTTCAACGATTTGCCATCTTACTGCTATCAATGCCGAAGTCTTTTCAAGAAAAGGGTCATTTGTCACATAATTCTAAACTCATTCAGAGTGGATACTTCGGTTTACAACTGATTAGGCGACGGTCGTACACACAAATGATCTTCTTTTGTGTGAAATATAACTCAGAAGTTCAAAAACTTACCTATTTAAAGTTTTAACCGCCATTTTAAGATTATTTCATTATACATTATCTCCATTATCGAACTAAAAGTTTTAATGCGTCTTCTTAGAAATAAAGACTGTGCAGTTTCGAAAATATTCTGACCTTGTGTTCTGGCCATAACAGTTTAGTCCTTATTAATGAATATGGAATTGTGTGTAGCGGAAAAGCGGCTTGGAAATAAAAATCAGCGAGCTAAGTTCGAATTCCAGTCGAGTTTGTTACTTTTAATTCCATACAAATAGTTTTAGGAATAAATAGTATGAATCTATCGATTCCCACTGCCACTGCCCAAATATAAGAAATCAATGTCTTCTTCACTCAGATATAATTAAATGCAGACTGATTTCATTGATAACTAATCTAGAGATGTGATGATGATAAAATTAAAAAGACGCTATCCTTCGGTAGTCTGGGCTACAGTGGGTGTTTTATATTGTCCAGTAAAAACGCACGATGACAGAAAATGTTAAGTCATGGGAAATGTGTAACCTGTCACAGGCAGAGATAAGAGCTTACTTTAGAGAAATAATAACTTTCTGCACATCAGAATGAAGTACTTCAGATCGGCTTACCTTATATAGGCTTGCGGCCATATCGCGTTGAAAATCCATTCTCATACGATCACGGAAGTTAAGCAATGTTGAACTTGGTCAGTATCAAGGTGGGCGATCCTTTGGGAATAACAGGTGCAGTAAGCTTGGTTTCTGTGACGAGTGCAATGAATAACGACTGGAAGATTGGAAATCGGAGAACTGCGTTACAGTTCGAGTCGGGTGTCGTTATATTTACTTACGTGTCAATATAGTATGAATCCATCTTTTCTTCTCCCAAGCTACGGGTTAATTAGTTCGACTATCATAATATCTTCAAAGATCTTTCTTAGATTCTAAAAATATTTTCTGGATTGAAATAACTTGCAAAAGTGTAATAAGCAGTAAAAAGCAAATCAAATCTGTCCCTTTTAGAAATAAAAACTGACAGTATTTGTAATATTTGAAGCTTAAAAATTTTAAAACTTAAATATCCCGTAAACATTTTAAAGCTTTTAAAAAACATTTTAAAATTCTTAATTTTAAAGCTTCTATATTTTAAACATTGTAAAGTTTAAACATTTTGAAGCTTAAACATTTTAAGGCTTAACATTTTAATGTTTGAAGAAAATAGACAATGGGGAAAATAGTACTTAGTTTTTTTCGTTTCGTCATCCGACTTTCTGTAGGCGAGTGATGATAAACAAAAGCGAAATGTTGTTTAGTTAAATAAAATTAAAAAATCAAAAAACAAAACGCTCCTGTGTAAGCCTCTTTTCACATATTAGTAATTCTTTACATTTTTTTCTTTTTCACTAAGGATTTAATCTTTCTATATTTAAACATTTTAAAGCTTAAACATTTTACTTGGCAGTATATACAGTATTTGAAGCTTAAATTTATTTACAGTATTATGACAGCATTGACGGTATGTACCAAAACTATTTACAATATTTTCTGGTTTTAAATAATCTTCAAATGGTTGATAAGCGGTAAAAAGTAAATGTTGGAAATGATGGTATGATATATAATCTAAATCTATAAAACAGAAGTGGTCGGTCTGTGTATCTCTGTGTGAGTCTCTCTCTCTGTGCGTCTGTCTCTGTGTGTGTCTGTCTCTGTGTGTGTCTGTCTCTGTATATGCTATTTATGCACGTCGACATTTCTCAACCGATTTCGATGTATTGGCAAACACATGTTGAAAATTTACCAAGAAAAACTTTTCAATCTCCATCCCGCCAGGGTTTGGCAGAAAAATCGATGAAAATGAAGGTCGGTACGACTTTTTGCGAAAACCATGGTGAAATTATACGCGAACAAAATGTTTACCAGATGAACTGATGTTCTTTGCACTTAATGCAAAACATCAGCTCATGTTACGATGTATATGGAATGTGCTTGATAGTTTTCCGGCGATATTGGATTCACGCAAAAATTGCAAAAACCTGTGAAAATTTCGGGTTTTTCGTACTACTTTAAACAAAAATTTGATTAACTTCTTCATATTTTACCAATTTTCTTCTAGCATGTCGCAAAATTTGTAATTGTGCAAGAAATAACGAAAAACCACAAAAAAACTGATCAAAAAGCACATTTTCGGCCATAACTCCCTGGTGTTTCATCCGATGCTTTCCAAATTTGCTTTGTAAATTACATGACACACAAATTGTCTTGTGTGAATGTTTGGTTTAGATTTTTTTTCATTTAAGTGGACAGAATCTGCGGCAAAATAGGTCTAAAATCGGTTTTGCCATTTATCCAATAGTTTTTTCATATGATTCCATCCTAAATTGGCATTCGAAGAACACTTTGATGTAAAGATTGTTTGAGAAGTATTACTGAAGCGTTTAAAAGGAAACGTGCGAAATAGGAGGGACGTGCATGCAATTGCACTTGTAGTTTAATCAAGCGCCAATGCTTCATCCCTGTTTTTGTTTCCTTATTAGATTTGTGAAAAATATCATACTATTCTCTCGTTATTACAGCCATAGGAAATTTATTGAATATCTAAAGCATTGAAACAATTTAACCCCGAGCAAATATCACACAAGAAGTTTTTATCAATGGAATTGCGTTATTAAGAACAATCAAACACTTGTGAAGGACATACCGTAAAAAAAGATGAGTTGGGGGAGTAGCTTAGTATACCAATGGATGTGGCATGCAAGATGGGACGCAGGCATACATTTCTAGACAAGTGCGCGGGTATACAGGTGTGTTCGGTTATACAACAGCAGCCATGTACACCTGGACAATGCCGGGTAACTCGGCTAATAATATATATATAATTTTATATATATAATAATATAATTTATGCAATCATGGAACAATTATGCATATCATTATATAATTAACCATACTGTCGCAGATGCTATTAGTGAGAGTGAACAACGTACAGACATGCATATACGAAACGAGATAGTAGATTTAGGCGAAATGCACTTTCCCTGCAAGGAAATATTTGGCATGAATTGAACGAGTAACCTGCCGTTGATTGAAATTTCTGAAATATTTCTCTGAAAACAATTTTTCAGGCAAATATTTTTCTCAAGTTCAGTAGCTGTTATCGTTCTTTCTGCAATTGGTGAGTAGGTAAGTCTCCTTCCTACCCTTTTATTTGAAGTTGTGTCGAATGTCAACATTTTGATTATGTTAATATTTTATGTTACATATGTTGTTCATTTTAGCTGTTGTCTATGTGGTTTCTGTTATTTGTTACAGTTCTTTGTTTGTGATTATGTAGCGCCAGTGCTTAAAGTTCAAAGAGGGCTGGTCGTTACCATGACACTCAGGCTTAATTTGTTCAAAATCATTTTTAACTATTGATCCTAGAAAGATGTTGTATACAGTTCAAAGTTTAAATATTTCTGAATGGTTTTGGCGCAATACACGACATTAATATGAAAGTCGCGATCTAACGAGGTTATTTAAACCATGACACGATGTTTTAGGGTGATGTTTTCGTTTTGTCACAATTTGTGGTGTTGGCCGAAACTACATTACTTTTTTTCTGTAATCAGTTTGTTATAACAGATCCATACGCCGATGTATTTTAAGTATATAGTTTTTACTAATTTCGTATCACTGAATTTTTATGATGGATTCAGGGTATGTGCTATCACTGCTTTCATTCCAATTCCAAATCATAGTTTCCGTTTTGTAAGATCTTATCTTGAGCCTTATTACTCGGAACACTGCCGATTTTCTCTCCAAGATCATTCTTATCTCAACTATGAATAGCTTTGTCACAGATGTACCGTGTTTTATGTGTGCGTATAAATACAGCAGTCGGCTGCATGAAATAATCATGAGAGTTAACTTGCTCCTGTTGAGGATCGTAAACAAACTTAGTCTGAATGTGTTTTTTATGTGTCAATATCGCTAAGCATTTTAGTAATATTATATAATCGACTAAATATGCGAAAAATGTGAGTAATTAACTGTGAGAATTTCAGGTTTGCACAACAAACCCCTAGTGAAAGGTAAACTGAAAAAACTAACTAGCCTAAGAAAAAATCAATCATTTATATAACGAAACATCGTCTCCTAAAAAAGAAAAACAAAATTTACATTTATTAATCTCAAGTTTATTGGTTAATAAATATTTACCCAATTTTTAAATATACATATTAAAGTGGGAAAATATTGTTGTGACCTTTCAAATTTTCGTAGCAAACAACAAATCTTTATCGCTTGCAATTTCAAAGAATAACGCGCGTCTCCTATGACGTCGTTGATTGGTTAATATATATGAATGCAAAAATTAAAATATTTGGAGACGGTCTGAACACAAAAATAATTTGATTTCTGTGTGATCCGGTTTTATACAAAAAAATGAGTTTTCAGTAACAGTACTTAAAATCTATAGCATTTTCCCACAATTTTGAAACGGGGCTCCACACATTACACACACACACACACGCACGCAAACACACACACAAACACACACACACACAAACACACACAAACACACACACACTTATATATATGTGTGTACGGATATATTCAGACATCGTAGTCACAAAATTGTTGTGCGCGTATGTTGGACTGTGTTGGTCGCGTAAAAGTGAGGTTTTTCACCTCTGTGTATTTTATGATGACAATAGCTTTGAAGAATAAATAAAATTAATTCATCAGTTTTGATTTAATTTATCTGTTCGTAACTGGCGAAAGGAAGGGTACCGTTTAGAAATTGGATTTTGATTACTGCGATTAAATCCCCGTTTAATGACGTTCGTATTCTTGTTGGGATTGTTTCGGATTATTTCGCCCGACAATGATGTCATATCCTTGTTGGGTACGTTTCTGATTTTTTTTTTTTTTTTTTTTTGTAAAAATATGACCCCATAACCTAGTTCTTGCTAATTTGTATCTATTTTTAGATATGGTGAATCTTGGATCTTCTTGCTATTTATGACGCCATTACAAACCTGTACAAGAAATTTGCCTCGTGCGATGTGTTAGGCTTTCACTTAAGATGGACTCTATGTCTGGTGGGTATGGTTATTCTTGGGAAACAATCGTACCACGATCTACTATAGGAAAACACATCTATGTTCGATCATTTGAGAAAATTACTTTTTCTAGGAAAAAAAACAGGTCCTATAATACTTTTTCCTGCAGAGGAATGGACGCTGTCACGTTCAAACGCCTAAGACACGCCACATGATAAGCACACAAAGAAACCATTTGCGGACACCCAAGCTCTGGTACACAAACACAACAGAGGGAGGGGAATGGTGGACAGCGTAGCGCTTCGTCGCCCCAATGACTCCTTCCGGTGTTAAGGGTGAAAAAGCGATAATATATTTTAAAGTGTGTTTTTTTCGTAATACACATCCATTAATTCCATTGAAGATCATGTTCATGCTGGCAACTATCTTTGTCAATGCTAGCTTTATGATGTCAACGAAGCATCGTTGCCTCTTTTCTGATGTCAACGAAAACTCGTCGTCACTTCCTTAATGCTCGTTGTAGTAACGACTTTGAAATGGCAGATACAACTATAGTAACGCCGTTGAACAATGCTGGTGTCAGACGCCTTCGAATAGCACTCGCATTAATAGTACGTTCTCGATAATACTCGCTCAAATAGTAATTCGTATAAAGATCAGAATAGAGAAATATTATAAGGAATAGAGTAGAGAACAGCAATCCGTATAGTAATAGAGTAGAAATGCGATCCGTATAGTAATAGAGGATAGACAAGAAACAGGGATCAATCTTGACGTCACGCGATTTCTTATATAGGCGTTTTTTCTATGGTCACATAAATCCATTTAATTCAATAATGAGATCGCCTGTGTTTGCTAATTGGCGATCTATGTTCAAACTCAAGTGTTGGCAGCGACACTGTATTCCTATAAACAGTTTTGCATCATCTTTCGGCAGATAATTGCGCACTCGTATCTTCCGCGGTGTCACTGGTGCAGCTTGTCCTGCAAACTCACCTGGTCAAATTCATACTGAGTATTTATGTTGTTGGGGAAACAATCTTGATCTACAGAAAGTCTAATTCTTAAACTGCAGCAGGTAAAAGTGTAGCCATCTAATTCAAGAGGAAATCAATTGAGATTTCTAGAATATATGCCAAATCAAGTTAAGTGCTTTTTGTTGGTAGATAAAAGACAATCAACTTCTGATAACGTTGAGCACAATATTTTTGCTGATGAGTATGTATGTATGCACGTGTCCGAATGGTTAGAAAGTTGTAATTTGCCAGGAATATAACATTGGCAAAACCGCGAATTATGAGGGAAAATGTGTTGACGAATATATTTGGAAGCCGTAGATATCAGCCTGAAATCATATCATGGTGACCGAGGGCTTGAGCATACTGATCTTTTTAAAATCCCGCCATATCATTACTCTCTCACTTAAAATATCCTATCAGTATAGTTACAGTATAAGACACATGTTGGTTATGTTTTATTATAGAATCAATAATGTACCAGAGTAGGCGTCTGCAAAAGGGATTATCTCGCCACACTAGGCATACTTGCGTACTGGCAGTCATCCATAAAATGTGTGAGTAAACATAAAATATACTTATAGAACTATTCTAGTCTCTCCGTGTTTCTTAGGCAGATGAAAGGCCAAAGATATGTATGTACATTTGTCTGTAGAACCTATTTAAGTGAATCTCTGCGTATTTAGGTCGTTTTATCAAAGTAAGTAGAAAATGAATGCGATGCAATTTCAGTTCTTTGATGCCAAGACTCATTGTCATGCCACGTGATCGCAAGATGGCTATGACACCTCCGCAGGACATGAGACATGCCAAGGTAATTAACCAATCAAAAAACATTTCACTGCTTGTTAACAATTTGATTACTTTTGTCGGTTGAACATGAGTTTAAAAAAGAAAGAAAGAAAGACAGAAAAAAAAACGAGGGAAAGAAAATAAGAAAGAAAGGAAGATGGAATTAAAATGATAGGAAATAAAGTTTAAAACCAGTAAATGCGACAAAAAAACATTGAGTGTGTTGGAAGTTTTAATGGGAAGATAGACATATAAAAGTCAGACGGGAAACTGAAAAAGAAAAAGAAGGGAAAAAGATAGTATGTGAAAGAAAGAAAGAAAGAGAGAAAGAAAGAAAGAAAGAAAGAAAGAAAGAACGGAATGAGGAATAATGAAACCAAGAAGAAAGAAAGTAAATCGGTGAAAGAAAAAGAAAGCACACTATAATAGAAAAAAGAAAAAAGGAAAGAAAAAGGATGAAAGAAAAAAGATACAGAATATAATAGAAATAAGTAAAAATAATGAATGTAAAGGAAAGCAAAGGTTAAAAGGGAAGAAAGAAAGAAAGAAAGAAAGAAAGAAAGAAAGAAAGAAAGAAATCAGAAATCGAAACAAAGAAGAAACGTTAAAGGAAATAGAAATCAGATGGTAAAAAGAAAGAAAGAGGGAAAAAAGAAAGAAGCAGGAGAAAGACGCTGGTAGAAAAGAAAAAAATATTGACAAAATCAGAACAGAGTAAGTAGAAAAACAGATTGCTGTAAAAATAATAATGGAAAATGGCATGAGGAAAGAATTAGTTTGATGGTAAAATTAAATAAAGGAAAGATTTGAAGAAATGGACAGAGCTTAAAAGTAGAAAAAAAAAAGGGAAGTGATCCATGAAAAGGAATATAGAAAGGAGAATGAAACATAGCGGAAAAAGTTCCTGAGAATAACAGAGAAAGACAGAAGTAAACGCTAAATCTTAGGAAAGAAACACGGAAAAATAGGTTCCAAATTGACAAGAAGAACGTAGGAAAGAAAGAAAGAAAACAATCAATTGAATGAGTGGTCATTTTCTCATACGTATTTGACCGACTGTGTACATGGGTTATTGCGCGGACACGAATAGTAACGTATACACCAGAACTGTAAACGTCTGTAGTTTGTAGATGTAGCGACAGAAATGATAATTGTGCAAACACTGTAAGTTGTACCTTTTAAGTATTTCAGGAAGTAAAAAGAATGCGTTACTGAAATATTGATATTGCTAGAAAAAGTTATTATATCTCGTCAATTGTTCCAGTTATTCTTCTAAACTAGAGCAAGGCTGACTGATAATATCGTATATAAATTCGCACCAGGCTAAATATAATCTCGGGCTGCTAACATTGAGGAAGAATGTATCGATGGTCCTACTTGAAAAGAATGTAACACGGAATCAAATTTTAAAGATGTAATGCGTTTTCTATTAATCATTTATATATATATTAGCAGATGGTATTTACAATATAAGCGATAATATTAATTTGCATAGCTATTTATTTAAACAAATGAAAATTATTAGATTGTTCGGAAAATAATGTCCGATTTTAGAATTAAATATTATCACTGAATTAATGCATTTAAATGGCGTTTAAAATAGTCAAGATAGAAACCCTGGAATCTATTCTTTCTGGCATTTAGATGCTAGATTATTTACGCTTTTAAGACACAATTCTAAAATTTTAGATTCACATAAATCTTTCAATGCCTCTTAAAATTTGTCAACTTGCTTTAAAAAGTGATGATCAGAGGAATATGTTGATTATGGCAAGGTCTTGTACCCCATGTCGGAGAGTTTCTGCAATATTATTCTGGCAATATGTACCAAAACATTTGCATTGAATACCGTCGATTAACCAGTGCTAATCGAATTTTCCATAACTGAATGTGCATTTCACCCAGTTGCTACCTGGCTGTAAACTACGACAGTCATACTCTATTTAGATTCCAGAAAGCTGTAATGGATAAAGCCAATAGCGGTCCACCGGACATTCACTATAGTCTTTTTTTGGCATAATTTCGGTTTGGGTGCTTCGTCATGATCATACTATTGAGCCAATCGTTTACGATTTTCATAAAGGATCAATTTTTCTTCAAATGTCTCTATTCAATAAAAAAAACGATCATTTGAATTTCCCAGATGAAGCATCCAACAGACGACGATCGAACGTTTTGATTTTGAGTTCGTTTATCGAATTCATTCCTCTTACCAATTTCCTTGAAATGGTCTGATATTATTGAAAAGATGACACACATTATCTGAAATATTTAACATGTTGATGTGAGTTTTATTCGACTACAGTTTTCCGATGTTCATTAACAACTGTAGATGAGTGTCTTCTACCGCTTTCATCTTCAAGACTCGTATCTCCACTGTGGAATTTTATAAACCTGACACTTACTCTCGAATCAAAAATGGATATTTCACTCTATGCTCTGTTAATTTGGGCAGCAGTTTGAGAAGCATTAAGACCAAGCTTGAACACATACTAAAAATTTAAACGCGTTTCTTCATTTTTCATGTTCATGATGAGGATATATAATGCTTTTAAGTTAAATTTAAAAAGAAAATGATTTATATAAGATTAACAAAGAAGTTGCGTTAATCGTTAGGAATGAGTAATATATTAGGTTGGTGCAAAAATAATGACGTAATAATGTCGTTTTTTGACGTATTTTTTAACGTCAAAAAACGACATTATTACGTCATTATTTTTGCACCAACCTAATATTTCTGTAGAATTATTAAATTCGAACGCAAAATATGTATCCTAAAATTGGACATTATTTTCCGAACACCTTAATAACTCATTATAACCCCGTCACGTATTTAAAAAAATAATTCTGAAAGAGATTGGTATAAAATTAACAAAGGGAAAATTTTAATCATTAGGAATATATTATTAGTAATATATTTTTTACAATTGTAATAATAATATTTTAGAAGAGAAGAATATTTAGTCTGGAATCGGACATTATTTTCCGAACAATCTAATAGTAACCTTGCGGATATTATCATCCCGTTTATTTATCTATTTATATTGCCTATGCTTTATGTAATACGTTTTTACTCCAAATCTGTATTAGGGATTTCAAGAGTTTTTTTTTCTTTCTTTCTTTATCGGAAAAGGCTTATAGATTATTGGTCATACAATCAGAGGAAATATAAAGTGGCTGTCACCACTGCATCGAGAGATATCTACACACGATGAGAGAAGTAATCATGCAATTACCGCAAAATGGCGTACAATTCGACCTCAATATTTCTAGCGTTATGACAACTTAATTTTTTTTAGAGTTATTCTGCTAGTAAGTTGAACTTCTAAGAATAATTTGCTCATATAAATCTAATTATATCCTTTCGTTGATTTCAGTTGTTTTGTGAAAATATGAACTCATATAATGAAAAGTGATATACAGTGTAACCTGGATATAAGAGAGCCGGATATAAGAGAAACCCGGATATAAGAGAGATTTTCTCTGGTCACAAATTAGAGCCATACTTACCTAAACAAAATAGACCAAACCCGGATATAAGAGAAACCCGGATATAAGAGACTTATCTCCGGTCCCGACAACTCTCTTATATCCGGGTTACACTGTAATATATAAATTTTAAGAGAAACAGTGTGAGGTCAATTAAATAACACGCGACATAGCAATAATGGCTATGCGCCTAGGGAAATAGTTATTGGCATGGAAGGTTGTGTCCAGTTTTGGGTCACTGGTAGCTAAATGTGTGTTTGGTGGGTCGAAGTATACTTCACCTAGAATTTTGAGATGAAAATGGTCGACTTGTACGCCAGGTTGTCTTGTACACGGTAATTTGCGGTAATTGCTTAGCTACTTCTCACATCTTTTGTACATATCTCACCATGCAGTGGCTACAGATACATTATTTTTTTTCTCTGATTGTATGGTCCCGTATTAAATTTCACCCGAATCTCTTGCTGTAGCATTCACACCCTTGTACACCCTACTATGCTCAGTCGGACTGCGTTTTCTTGGTCTCGTTGTCTATAAAGACATCTTTGAATTAAAAATCCACGTGAGGCTAGCCACTCTATCCAGTCTTGCTATGTAAACTAGAGCAACAAGAATCATCGTGAGGAGCCTGTCGCCTTATTCAGTCATATGGATAGTTAACATATGTACGCGACTATGATATTAGTTTACGGGTGTTAGATATTAAAAGCTAGCAAGTAATTATTTACCAGGTGAATATAAGAATGTACCCTCTTCTCATCAATAGATTTAATAAATTGCAGAGAATAATGCGTTGCGATGTTAGAAATACCATTTAAAATGTTCAAACATTGGTACATATGAGTTTAAATTCATGCGTATATGATTGTTGATGTTCTATGTTAAATATCCTGTTTTCAGCATTATGATTAGTTGAGAACTAAATCTGACATCTTGTACAAGAATAAGACAATTCGCTTTTTAGGTAAGAATTCCGGTATAAATTAGCTGCATGATAGCAGCTTCTTTGGCAATCATAGTCGTTTAAAATTCTGAAGCCAGATAACTTTATTACTGTGAGCTTTTATAGTCAAATGTATTTTTGCCTTTTCTAACAAATAGAATTATAAGTAGATTCAACCCCCGTCCAACACATAGTACATTTAGTGATAAAAAAACAAATTGAGATAAATGACTGACGATTGAAAACCGATAATACCGAATATAGAATCAGTTAAAACTGGTTAATTACTTCCTTAGAATTAACGGCAATTTCTCTCAATTAGTTGGGGGGAAACATTTATTAATTAGCAGATACGTCTGACTCCTCAGGGTTCATTTTGATAACGACATCTTATTGCATTAAAGGGGTAGGCCAGGGGAATATTATACTGCTGGCGTGAAAATCTGATGGGACCGGATAATTTCTCAACACACTAATTAATTTTGTCTGAATATCTGTGATGAGGAGTTATCACTAATTAGGTTATTTACACCCTGATTAACGTCCCTATCTTTGAGGCCATTATCATATGGTTTAGGCCACAGCTGCCCTCGGCTTATTCAGGTGTCTGCCGATCCGGTTAATCTAAAGAATTTCTAAGTAAATCGTTTAGTTAATCGACGAGGTATATTATTCAGATTCCGCTGCCGCTGTCTAACGATATCCCGTCTCATTCTCTTCGCATGAATCGGTTACTGCTAGCCTTGTTTCTCGTGTCTACTTAAATAGACCCAGGGATTGAACTCCCAATTGCCATCTAACCACATACACGAAAAAATACTCTAATCCTCCCGCCTATTCCGAATATTTAGCGTTAGTTTATAGTTTTAAACGTAATTTTCTTTTTGTATCCGGTGCTGCCACTGTTGTCCCTGCAACAACCAACTCTTCAAGAGTGCATGACTCACTACATTAATGCTATTTCGGTTCCTGTAATATGACAGACTGTGGACATGTATAGGTACCTCCATGAGATCGCTAAAAAAGAGCAAAGCATGATGAAAAAGACACCAAATTTGACGAAAACAAAATGTTATCGTCTAAATGTTTATATTATTATTAAGAGGAAAAATCAAAGTTTATTTTAATTATTTTTTTTTAAATGTTTCCTTCTTTTTAAAACATTCAAAATTTTGACTTTGTTTTTCTTCGTATCACCGGAACAATTAAAATAACATACACAATTTTAAGCGTTTTTTTTTTTTTTTTTTTTTTTTTTTTTTTGTGACACACATTAATTTGGAAAATCTTGCAAAAAATTAAAAAAAAATAATTGTCGGATGTTAATGAAACTTTTAGAGAGTTTTCACAAATGATCGAAATTATTATAAATATGTTGTTTTTGTTTTTTATTAACGTCCTGGCAGTTAATACAAATCATGATTTTTTTGTTTTTAATTGGACCCCCAACCGAAAATCAGCTCTGAATTGTAACATGCAAAACTCAATAAAACAAAGATATTATTTAATTTCAAATGCTTTTATTTGCTTTTAGTTTTTTTTATCAATATGGACAATATATTCTGAAATCAAAAAAACCTTTCGATGAAAAATGAATTTTTAATACAATTATTCGTTATTTTTCAATTATAATAGATTTTTACATTTAAGTTGTCAAAATATTATAAAAATAGTTAAAAGCCGCATCGGGTTTCCTAAGTGTCCTTATGAGATAGATCTTTTTTTTAGCGCGTTGTAAATTGTTTCATTTTGACTAATCCGAAGACCCGCAGTAATTAAGAAATGTAATTTTGTGTTTATAATCGAGCTGTAATTATAAAGTACGGAAGACCAACCAGAATACAATTAAGTTGCATTATTTGAGTTAAGCACTGTTCGCTGCTGTTAAGGCCTTTACTTTTGCGAAACACGTGTGGAGAAGTTAATTTGATTTTTCAGTTTCAACTGAGAAGGGTACCTAAAAATATCAGTATCATCTTATGAAATTTATATGACCTTATTTTTATATTAATCTCAGTTATGACATTTCTCCATAAATGAAATATCAAAATTAATAAAATGAATGGAAATACAAATAACACAGTAAAATGTAATAAATGCACATAAAATTAAGGTATTTTATGTATGTACAATTTGGATAAAAATTCATTAGAAAGTTACCTATAAATTAATTAAATACCTTTCTTGTGAAATATGAAATTTAATCTCATTCTTAACAGACTTATTTTAATTTCTTTATAATATATTTTCCATAAAGCATCGTAAACGTAAAGGTGAAAGCTTAGTACAAAAAAAAAATAGACCGCTGAAAGTTTTCCTTAAAACTAACAAGGTAAATAAGTTGTTCACTTAAATGTAAATAATTTCACTTTTCTCCTTCTGTAGTAAAAATTATCCTCACGGAATCCGTCAATGTGTCATTTATCAAGTGAGGCGAAAGTTTATGACCTGCTTTGTTTTATTTTCAAATTACATCTTTACGGTGCAGAAGCTAAGTTAAGCTTGGTTCAAAATATTTTTAATAAACATTATAATTTCTGATTTTCTTAAAATAAGTTTCGAAAAAATGATAATTGATATTCAAAAGAATTTCAAAGGGAGATTTTCAGTTGTTTTTTTTAAATGGAAAAAGTGGTCAATTTGCTGACTCAAAAAAACAAGATTTTTAACGAAAATTTCGGACGTGCTATGAACGATTAAAAAATGTAGGAAAATACTCCAAAAAAATACTTTGATCTTTCCTCTTAATAATAACAAATATTTAGACGATAAAATTTTGTTTTCGTCAAGTTTGGCGTCTTTTTCTTCATGCTATGCTCTTTTTTTAGCGATCTTGTTGAGGTACCTATGTAAAAATATCTTATTTCTAAAAAGCCTACAACAACAGTAAAGACTGAAGGATTGAATGATTTGTGGGGTTTTTTTTTTACGGTTTATAAACTATTTATGGGTTAACCAGTATTTTTAAGCGGTCCCTCATTTAAGTACTGACCAGTCTTGATGAATGGGTAACAAATAGAACAATCTGATAATTACATTTATATAAATGTTTTAGCATCTATTAAGCAGTAAACATTTGTCTGAGCCAAATGTTGAAAGTTTTCAAAACGCGGCTGATTTTTAGATAAATTTAACTATTTAGAGAGCATCGAATTAGAAACTTAGTTAATCATTTATATACAACTTCTCAAAAACATTATGAATTCTGTAGAATTTTAAAATGTATTTTGATAAGACCGAGAGCCTAAAAGCGTTGTCAACTTGAAAAACAAATTCAGTGGGCGTTTGAAAAACGTTACGTATCTATGACATACATATGCTACTTGTGTTAACTTAGAATTATGTTTATTGAGAAAACCTAACTAGATTTACTTGTCCTTTATTTTGTTATTTTTTATAATATATCATCGTCAATGGCATGCCACAATTTTAAAGTATCAAAAAATGTAAATACGTTCGCTGCGGCCAGGTGGTGAATGACAAAATGGACTTGGATACTGACCAATATAGCGCAAAGTTAATATTCTGAACTGATATTTTATATGTCTATATGTGTGATAGGATGAAGGACAAATAAGAAACGTCTGTCAATCTAACATGTTTCACTTTTTAAAAAAAGTTTCATCAGAGAATGTTATATGGAGAAAAAGAAGAAAAAAAGTGGGATAGTTTTACTTTTGTGCTATTTGATTTCATTGGTTAATCGGGCTTTCCGTGCATTCGACTTCTTAAAAACGACATTAATATAATTTGTTGCCGGCCAAGTTCAAGAAGAGACGAGGCGTCAATCTGAAGTTTCAAGAAATTAACAGATTCCAAGCCTTTTTTAAGCATTTCCCCCAGGCAAGGCGGGGGTGCCACTAGAACGCAAGGGGTTACAGTCAGAGAGGTGTGTTTGAGGAAAAACTAAAGAGAAGGACAAGGATCAAGATGAATTCATCAGAAGATGTCGATTGACACTGCATTTAATTTTTTGTAGATTAGAGTTGTTAGTGAAGCAAATAAGAGGATGGGATCTCTGCTGTTGCGAAGCGCAGGAGAAGCTGTTGGTGTAGAAGAGGCGCTTATATTTAACTCTGTCGACAGTAAAAAGGTGGGACCGATTTGCCAATCTAGTAGTACGCTTAAATTCATGCAGTTGGAGCACCAGTGAAAAGAGAACGTCAGACTATTTTTCACGAAAATATTTGTAGAAAAGACAGAGGGTAGCCACATCACGTCTGCGAGAAAGTGACCAGTGTTGAGTTGCTAGGTCAGGACATATTGCATATCCGTCTTTGGATTTTGTCGAGAACCTCGAGATAAACAGCGGGGGCAGCAGATCATATATCGCAACAGTGGGTGGTAGATTTGTACATTTGAAGGATGGACTCAAACGAGAGAAACCTTCTGATCCAACACAGAAAACCAACTTTCCTTACAGTATATGTCACTATTGATTCAATGTAGTTGTTCTACCTCAGGTCAATGGAAAACGTGACACCAAGAATGCGCAGTGAGACGCTCCAGTGAAGTTGAGCATCAGCCATGATGTAAGCAGTCAGGGAAGTTTCTTTATGGTGGGTAAATCAGAGCAGTTACGTTTTGGACGCATTAAAATTTACAAGACATTTGCTGCCCCAGTCAACTACAGATGTACTTTTCGAGACCAACGACCATGTTAACTTTGTCAGCAGTGTCGGATTTACTATTGAGACAAGAGTAAATGGTAGTGTCGTCTGCATAGATGCCTACATGAGAACAGATGATATCAGGAGGATCCTTGATGAAGATCAGAAACAGTGCAGGAACCAGCATAGAGACTTGAGAAACACTGTAGGGACAGTGTAGGATAGAGACTTGGTGTCGTATGAAAAGAACTGGAGGAGATGCGTTCCATCTTCTGCAGTGTGGAATTGTTCCTCTTCGAAAAGTCTCCTGATAGACTAGCCATAATTCGCTAATTTCCCGCTTCCTAGCTACCTTCCTCTCCTTAGAAAGGGCTTGAAAATCTACATGCATGGCCTGGGACTTTATGTCTGCGATTATCGCCCGATGTCTAGGGAACTCTCTTTGGAAACTCCAGACCATTCATATATGTGTATCTGTCTATCTCTCCTCAAATCTGTAAGGTATCTCTTCTTTCTTTATCGTTCCCTTTCCTCTCAAAACGGTTGTGTACTCGATAGCATTTCCGAGAGTATAGGCAAGGCGATCTCACATGTTGCACACATATTAGTGTTCGCTGATTTCAACGCCCACTATAACATGTGGTTTTAGCGCTCTGCAACTGATCTCGCTGTCATCCAAACCCTTAACTTTCCAATCACTCAATCCCACACGCAAGTGATTGACGTTCCTATATGTTACCCTAGCAAACCTGACGATAACGCTTCCCTTCTCGATCTATTTTACATCTATACCGGATATTTGTTGCTCTACGCAGCTCTGCTATCTTGACAACACTGATCACGTCGTAGTGTCTATTAACACACCTTCCACTCCCTGCTCAGCCTAGAACCTCTTTCTAACAGAATATCTTTCTGTTACCAGCGCGAAGACTGGGATTCTTTTTGTGATTTCCTTCGCGAAGTCCCTTGGAATGTGATTTTTAATCATCTCTTTCAAAAATGTGCGTCTGAAGTCTCCTCCTGAGTTAAAACCGGCATCAAGGCTTTCATCCCAGCAAGAAAATATAAAGTTAAATCGCGCTCATCTCCCAGGATCTTAGCTGCTTGATCATCTGCTATAACCCATAGGAAGCACTTCTTCCGTCTGTACCGGAGTGACATTTCTGTTTGAAACAGACGTCTCTTTATATCTGCTCAAAATGACTGCAAGCGTATCCTCAACGAAGCAAAGTTACTATTTACTGATAGAATGAAACAATTGCATCTCGCATGTTTGTTTTTAAATATTATTGCCGGCTCTACAAGAACAAATCCATAATCCCTCCTCTATTCAATCAATTCGAAGTCTTAACATAGATCGTAATACTAAATATTTTATTACTACTACTACTGCTACTATTAGTATTAGTTGTATTATTAGTAGTAGTAATGGTATTTCGGATGTATACACATTCTCTTCCAGTCTCAACCAGAGCCCTAAAATCAGATATGGCTTCCGAATATTTTCCACTGATCGATTTTAAAAGCAAACTAAGCCCATATACATTTCACATAAATAAAGCAACCTGTAACGTGTGAGCTGTACTTGTTAGTATAATTTCTTTGTACTTATTTAAGATATTGGCGACAAGATATCCATTCAATGCGTCGATCTGACCATTTTCCAATGAATCCGAAGAATTACTGATGTCCTCATGTACCACAGCTTTTAGATTTCCATTTCAAAATCCTTGTATTTCGATGTTTAAATTTACTACTACTACTACTACTACTACTACTACTATTATTATTATTGTTATTATTATTATTATTATTATTATTATTATTGCGATTGTCGAAGAAATCCAATATTGTTCTGAAGTCATTTTGACACATTTTACATATATGTAGATAGATTATTTCAATTCTAGGTTATATTACGTCGCAAGTTCCTGCTATCTTGTGTATTTATTTTAGATTTTATACACTATGGTGTTTATTGTTAGACATTATGGTATGAACGAGAATGAAACATGTCACTACTCAGCTTTTCATCTTATTCAATTTCCCACTACTATTCCAATGTATATAATTCATACCATATATATATATATATATATATATATATATATATATATTGTCGTTATATTTGCGCATCAGTTCAAAGTTTGCTTCTGTATTATTCACGAGGCAGCTAAGAATATATTGATATTTTATTATTGCACAAGTCAAAGAAATTGTATAGAATCCAACGAAAGAAGTGAGATTACAGCAGCAAGCGTTTTTGGTTTTTCTTGTCGGAACTCTAATTCAGATGCGATTTTTCGAATCTCTCACTTGCAGAAAAATGCATCCAAGCATCGAATGAATTTTGATCGGTTCTTAGAAGTTTGTGACTCGTGACCGACCGTGGTGGTGGTTGGCCGAAAATAAATACTAAAAGACTTCATAAGTTAAAGACAAGGTTCAATAGAATAAATCAAGCCGCACTTCTGAAGTCAGGTTTTCGATGAAAATCATGAAATCAGGCTTCCTAAAGATGAAAAAAAGAAGAAATCCGATGTTTTCATCTTTATTTATTTTGAGTGCGTATATAAACCATACGTACATTTACACAATAATTCCTTACAAAAGATGTTGAAATATGCAATGAAAAATTGTATTCATGTAATCTATGAAGGGCTTTCTTTTTCAATATCAACTTCATTTGTTAAGAATTTTGGGAAGTCTGCTAGGCCAAATACTCACATATCCCATGAATACAGACATTCACAACATACATATGCACACATACACACTTATACAAACACACTTACACACACACACAGACGGAAGGCAAAATTATCCCAAATTAGAACTAGTAGAAATCTTTAGCTCAAATTATTGATGTTATAGTCTATATGAATAGCAAGAAATTTTATAGTATTTCATGGATGTTTATTTTTTCAGTGTTATATATATATATATATATATATATATATATGTGTGTGTGTGTGTGTGTGTGTGTATGTGTGTGCGTGAGTGTATACATACATATATATATATATATATATATATATATATATTCTGAGGATATAAATTATAATCATGGAACCTAACAGTTGTCTCTTTTTTAATTTAATTAATATTTGGTCTGGTGTGACATTGATGTCTTTGGATTACATACTCTCTGGAATTATCCATTCCGTTTACTAAAACATTCATTAACCTACTGTATATATATATATATATATATATATATATATATATATATATATATGTATGTATGTACGCTTGAATGTATATACACACACACAGTAGGCAAAATTATCCAGAATTAGAACTAGTAGATATTTTGTGGTAAAATTATTGCTGTTATAGTCATTATGAATAGTTAGAAATATTATAGAATGTTATAGATGTTTAGTTTATATATATACATATATTGTCGGCGGCTGATGAAGACAGGTTTTCGCACGTGCTAACACATGTTATATGCTAATATATATATATATATATATATATATACATGCACATATATTCTGGGGAAATAAATTATAATCATGGAACCTAAAGCTTGTCTCATTTTTAATTCAATTAATATTTGCTTTGGTGTTACGTTGAGGTATCTGGATTGCATCCCCTTTGGAATTATCCATACCGATTACCAAAACATTCACACACACATATATATATATATATATATATATATATATGAATGCATATATGTATGTATGTATGAATATATATATATATATATATATATATATATATATATATATATATATATATATATATATATATATATATATATATATATGAATGCATATATGAATGTATATATATATATATATATGTATGCATGTTTGAATGAATGCATGCATATACGTAGTTATGTATGAATGAATGTATATATAAATTGAGAATAAATACTTCTGGCAGCGAAGGACTTTTGAAATGTTTTAACCAAAGGGCATCACATAAAGAAATGTAGAAATTAAGAAGAAAGAAATAAAATAAAAAGAAAATGTTCAGAAACTTATCATCTAGACTTAACTTTTACAGATATTATTCTTTAGGGAGTTCAAATGAATTTATTAAATGAAATCATACATAGCTATATATCATAACTTACTAAATTTTATCATGTTGAAGATGGTAAGATAAGAATTGACGCACATTGGCGCCAATGAAATACCGTGTTTTCGTTAAAACAATGTCTACCGTCAATATCCACTTATATATTTACATACGGTCTATCCATAATATTTATCACTTTAATGCCCAAATATAACACACCACAAAACCATATTTTAATATATATATATATATTATCATATTTATGTGCGTGAGTGTGGCTGGTACTAAGGAATAATTAAATACTATCTCATAATATAATCGATTCTTCCGTCAAAGTCGACGTATGAGGGTCAAACAGATCAGTTCCTAGGAATCGACAGCCCAACACCAGCACATGAGATTTGATTATAGTGGTGAAGGTTTTGTGCAGAATCATCCAGACTTTTTGAAGAGTTGAATACAGAGACCTGGTGCACTATGAGCCACAATGTTCCCAAACAATCCCTCCGCAGGTTGCTAATCCAGAGCTGTCCTTCTAGACCAGTTGCAATCCAAGGCTATAGAACCCAGTCTGTACTTCTATCTACTCCTAGCTGGAGGGAGAAGAGGAGGATTCATTTTTTTTTCCTAAGGTTATGAGCACGGAAGTGAATGTAATTGATTTGAGTGGAATTCGAACACGGCTGTCCGATTCCGATTCCTGTCGACTTCGAGGGTTAGCGAGCGCATTGTAGTAATTCTTTCACTCATCAGTGCTTTGTATTAACGCTATTAACGCTATATCCTTTCTTTTTTATATCGAGCTCTTTATGACAAAACTGCCTGTCTAAAATGCTTTCCCACCAGTAATCTACGAAAAAATATCCAGCAATCTGGATACCAAAAACTCTTGCAATTTAATACTCTCTCTCTCTCTCTCTCTCTCTCTCTCTATATATATATATATATATATATATATATATATATATATATATATATATATATATATATATATATATATATATATATATATATAGTTTCTTATGAGGTGTAATTGATTTTTATTTATTAATCCAACATATCAATTCAACGTTATTTTTAGTGGATACCCATAATTTGGTAGACGCTACGTTTATTTATTAAGCAATACACTTATTTATATATAATAAATAATAATAATTTTATATAATAGATCTTATTAAAGAAATAATGCGCCTTCCGGTAGAATACAATTAAGCGTCTTGCTTGCGTCTGTTTGTGCGTGTGTGTTCTAATCACAATATTAAATATTGTTTCGGGAAAAACAGAAAAGAAAAATCATTTACCAGTGCATTTATGAAGCATAATGTTAATGCTTTAAGACGCACTCTTTGTTTTTAAAGAACTCAATAGCAAGAGATAGATAATTAACAACAACTAATTAAAAGCTCGAGTTATCTTCTCGACTCGGAGTTTTATAGATATGGTATTCATTCGTCAGTGCTGTGTGATTAATTGATTTTATTTACAAAAATAATATTATATTTTAACTTTTCGCTCAAATACCATTTTACACTAACTTTTATTATTTTCTCTTTCTTAAAGCGATTATTACAAGGTGTAATTTAATTTGTTCGGGTGTATATGATATGGATAAATGAATTTAAGTATAAAACAGCCGGGCGAGTAGATATTCTAGCAGTAATATTCTGTGTGATTAATACAAGGGGAACAATAAATTTTATCTATCTATACACACACACGTACACGCAAGAACACAGACACATATAGATAGATAGATAGATAGATAGATAGATAGATAGATAGATAGATAGGACCTACATCAAAAAATCTGATCAAACATCCCTAGAGGGACTTTTTCTTCGGGTCGAGTAGTTCTCGGTTGTTATGAAAGTGTTAACGCAAGTCATTGCTTATTGTTTCGATTTTCAATGTGTTTTTTTTTTATACTGGCTTTGTATAAAATTAGTTTCGGTTAATAAACGAATATATTTCCGAACACAAGAATGTTTCCATTTATAAAAGGCCTACATCAAACTTCAAGCAAACAATGGACTGTGCCTCTGTATACGACGCGGAGAGACATACGTCTGAACATGAAAGAATATGTAAAATTCAAACTACATGTCCCTTACTCATTTCGTTGAAATATTTATAAGGGGCCTTTTGATAAACTCAACTTCCATTCAATCGTATTCTCTGATTCTTTCATCACGGGATTAAAGACAATAAATCGTATTCAAAATCCTTATAAATAAACAAAGCCGTCTATTCCAGACTTTCACACATACCCAGGAATAATTATTTAGCCGTACGCTCAATATATAGCTTATACTGTGTCGTAGGAAAAGTCTGATTTGGGGAACCAATTGCAATGACGTATGGTAATGCTAATACTAATATTAGCCATTTCCTCATCGTTAATGGACCTAGCAGTCAGTATCTCTATCGCTTAAATATTATACAATATTACTTTTGAAACAATTTTTCAAGGAAAATTAGTTTTTTTTTAATCCAGTAACTTTTAGTGTTGGTGGGTTTTTCATTTGACTTTTGTCTGAAGTAATGTCGGACATCGGCTTCTTGATTATGTCATTATCCTTACTTCGGGTTACATGGCCAACGCGTTTTAGTTGTCGCGTATTTTGTGTTTTCTCAGGTGATGTGGTTTCTATTATCTGGTACAATAATTTGTTTGTAATTCTGTAACACCAGTCCACGACATTAAAAAGGAATGGTACATCGATGAGACTAACATGCCATTTTTAACCACTGATCTGTGAAAGGAGTTGTAAATAATTTTAGATATGTTGTACGATTTTAGAGCTTTGCATGACATTTATATGAAACTCACTAACAAGACAATTTAATAAAATACCTTCCGTTTTGGGGTAAATGTTTCGTTTTCATAGCTGTTTGCGTCTACAGACACAACGTTCACGATCCGTCTTAAATATACGACGAAATGTGATGAAAAATGGGTTACATGTGCAAATAACCAATGTTATATGACCACTTCTATCCTGCTATTTACCAATAGCTGGGGGGGGGGAGAGATGGATTCACTTCTTTCCCAAGGGTATTGGAAGAAACACGACTGAATTCAGAAGTCGGCTCTCCGAAATTTCATTCCGAGCGACTTTCGACTTCATCAGGGAGCGTCCATTTTATTATAGTAGTTTAATAGGTAAAAGCTTAGATGATATCTCTCGGAACTAATAAATGTTGGGATGACTTTTTACATTTATTATACTCCAGAACAAAAGACACTTGCATATATGCAGAAAATATATAATAAAAAATAAAAAAAATGTATCTTGCTTCCCGAAAAATACCAGGCTGTAGGGGAAAGGAATTCTTCCTACCACACAGACACCAAATTGGTTCTTGAAAATGACTGAGATGGGCAAAAATACTTGACCAAAACTTCGGAGAGTTTTTCCACACATTCGTGTACAATACTCAACACCTTGTTCGATAAGAAAAACATAATACAGAATAAGCAGGCAAATTTGTCATATATATTTATATATATATATATATATATATATATATATATATATATAATATATATATATATATATATAATATATATTATATATATCTATATATATATATAATATATAAATATATATATATATATATATATAGGACAATCTCCAGAACCTCCAGGTTTGTCGGAAAAATCGAAAAAATTGAAGGTGGGTGCGACAAAGTCACACGCAAACAAAGTTATTACGGGATGAGCTGATGTGCTTTGCATTTAATGCAAAACATTGCTCATGTTACAAAGTTTATGTACAGTGCTTCATACAAAAAAATTCCAAAAATCGGTGAAAAAAACGGGTGTTTCGTAGTACTTAAAATCAAAACTTGAATAACTTCCTCATTTTTTATCCAATTTTCTTCAAACATGTCGAAAAGATTTACCATCTTGCAAGGAATAAGATAGTGTGGTTTCAGTCGTGCTCGCTTCTTCGCATATAACGAAACACTGTTCAAAAAGTCAGTTTTTCGGCCATAACTCTCTGGTTTTTTATCCGAGGCTTTCCAAATTTGTCATGTAAATTACAAATGACACACAAATTGGCATGCGTGAAAGTTTGGTTTAGGTTATTTCAGTTAAGTGGACCAAATCTGCGGCAAAATAGGTCCAAAATCGGCTTTTGCCATTTATCCATTAGTTTCTTCATATGATTCCATATTGGTATTCGAACAACCTTTCATGCAAAGATTATTGAAGCGGTTAAAATTAAAAAATCTTGAAGAACCATTTTACAGTAAACGTGCGAAGAAGTACGGGGCGTTTATGCATTTGCACTTACAGTTGAATAAAGCTCTGACAATTCGTCCCTGTTTTATGTTTCATTATTAGATTTGTGAACAATGCCATACTATTTGAAAGCTATTACGGCCATAGGAAATTTACTGAATATCTAAAACATCGAAACAATTTAAGCCCGAGCAACAATTACACAAGAAGTTTTTATCGATGGAATTCTTTTCTTAAGAACAAGCAAACACTTGTGAAGGACATACCGTAAAAAACGATGATGCAGGGGAGTACCTTAGGATACCAACGAATGATGAATGCAAGCGGGGACGCAGGCAGACATTTCTAGACAGCGGTTGCGGGTATACAGGGGTGAGCCTTTATACAATTGCAGACATTTACAGCCGGGCAGCGCTATGTACTGCAACAAGTATATATATATATATATATATATATATATATATATATATATACCTCAATGTAAATTTCATTATGACCCGACGAATTCCTTAAAGACAAAACTTTATACTAATCTTTACTACTTTGTATTAATTTCCCTAACACGCACACACAAAAGCGCGTGCGCGCACACACACACACACACACACACACACACACACATATATATATATATATATATATATATATATATATATATATATATATATATACCGACTCATATTTGAGATAGGTAGCACATTCAAATGATGATGGGTATGTTTATTAATTAAAGAAACTTTCGGTGTCACAGCATGATGACCAGTCTTGGAATTCGTTCAAACTAACGCATTTGAAAAATATCCTGCAGTTACCTTCTCGGTTGTATTTCTATCTCAAAATCAGGAATGGATTAGGATAGGTGCGTATCCACATTCCATTATTGACTTGATAAATAAACCATTTCTCATATGAAAAACATCCTCTGTTCCATTCTTTTCCTTTCTCAAGTGTTTTCTTTTTCTTCCCAATGTAACTATACATTAAGTAATATTTATATATTCCTCTGTAAGCTCTCTAGATTATGTTTTACCATTATCATGGATACAGGCTCGCCAATAAATTGCTCAAATATTTTCATGGAATCGAACAAAAAACATTAGTACAGCAATTACAACGTTGTATATGTCCCTGGGCTATCAGGCTGCAAAATACACTTATAAACAGCACAGGCATGTGATGCATTTCATTGAAATATTTTTTTTCAGAAATCTTAAGATATCATCTCCCAAAAAAACAGGTCAAACGTTAATTTCCATTCCGATCATAGTAACATATATTTCAATTTAACCTTTTACTAATTTAATTTATAGAAGATTTTTAACACTAACCAAAAATACATTTTTAAATAGAAAAATTAATACATTCGCTAATAGGAAGTTATGATCGAACACCCCCTCTGGTTATTTAAGTATTCTATAAGATCGTTGGCATTTATTATTTGTATTCCATCTATCATTTAATTCAGTAAAATGTTCTCCCGCTTATGAATGACGTAATATGTCTGATTTATACAAGAAAGTATATCACTTCAACCGTAGCGTTTAATTTATATCACTTTTCAGCAATATTTTTAATATTTATTTTAATTAAATTTATTTGATTTTATGGGTTCAATATTTGCTGTGCTATAAAGAAAATATTGTATGAATTTTCTCTGAGGCCCTATATGTACTCGGAATAATATATATATATATATATATATATATATATATATATATATATATATATATATATATATATATAGGTCTCTCCCGTCGGTTTCGATATATGAAGATCTGACAGCTTATTGATTCAGTTATGAAAGTTTGTGCGATAATCTTGTGGCATTTAAGACCGGCTAGTGATTTACAAAGGAGACCACATATGGAGCAAGTGTGAGGATAGTGAGATGAGATCACTGTTAGATTGGCTGACTTTTTAGATCTTGCAGTCGCTTCTTGAAGATGATTCAGACAAGCAGATTGAAACTTGCTTGGTCCACTAAAACACGTTTATCTCTATTCTACCCGCTCCAAGGCTAAGCACTAAAGGATATATATATATATATATATATATATATATATATATATATATATATATATATATATATATATGGTATATTGGAATAATTGTAGGAAATTGAATAAGATGAAAAGCTGAGTAGTGACATGTTTCATTCTCGTTCATACCATAATGTCTAACAATAAACACCATAGTGTATAAAATCAAAAATAAATACACAAGATAGCAGGAACTTGCGACTAATATAACCTATAATTGAAATAATCTATCTACATATATGTAAAATGTGTCAAAATGACTTCAGAACAATAATATATATAACAATATATATATATATATATATATATATATATATATATATGTGTGTGTGTGTGTGCCCCTCTCTCTCTCTCTATATATATATATATATATATATATATATATAAAGTGTAATGAAAAACAAACCACTTTAATGTACCATTACGATAATTTTATGAAATAAATTATCGTAATGGTACATTAAAGTGGTTTGTTTTTCATTACATATTAGCTCTGTCCTAACATTGAGCTCTCAGGATTTCATCCTCTTTGGATTTACCAATTCGGTTTACCAAGTTCCTTATAACTTAACTATATATATATATATATATATATATATATATATATATATATATATATATATATATATTGTTAAATAAGACAGGCAGTGAATGTATATAATGTCTGATCATGAGCCGGTTTAAAGTTCGTTTGTTTGCTTTAATTTCCTGTAAAAATAAACACAAAAATTATATATATATATATATATATATATATATATATATATATATAGAGAGAGAGAGAGAGAGAGGGGGGAGATACAGACAGACAGACAGAGAAGAGAGAGTATACTGGCTGCAGTTAAGTCTGCAGCTAAGAAAATTTATTTACTATTTCCCTCGTCAGTAACTATCTTACATATTTATAAATCTAGCATTCGTCCTTCTTTTGAATATTACTGAAATATCTTGTTTAGTGATCCTGCTATATATTCAGAGATTCATGATAAAATCCAAAGAAGTATATGTATTGTTATTAGTCCTGACCTGTTATATCGGTTTCAGTCATTTTCCCAATGACGTCATGAAGCTTCCCTTTAACATTTTCTATAATTTCATGATAACTGTTCTGATGAATTTCCAATTATGGTACCTAGATTTTATGAATTTGTTATAGTGGAACACACCTATTCTATAGTTAATAGACTCTCCCACCTATAATAAGTAGAAGTATTAGTAGCAGTCGCTGGGGGAGTTGGTCGGTCAGTCGATGTCGGACGACCGTTCGCCGGATATTAAAGTATCAGCCACCCCAACTAGATTACTCCGTCATTACCTATTATGTCAAGTTCCTAACGTTTTGAACGTCGAACCTATTTTAGGATCGACTTAGTACAAATACAAGTCCCCTCTGTGAAGCAACTACATAACAGAATTTAAGCGCAGAAATAGATTGGTGGTAAGGTCTCGTCATTTTGCAGATATGATTAGATCTAACCGTATGTTCTATGGCAGGAGTTTCTTCTATCGCTCTTCTTACTTATGAAATTCTCTTGCTTCATTGTCAAATTTAAATGCAATGTCAATGCTATTCCACTGTCATCTTAATTCTTTTTTTTATTTTATTATATTCTTTTCATAACAGTATTTTCTAATATTCCCATAGTAACCTCTTGCATCAGAATGACTTTATTGCCTTGTTTGAGGTAAAATGTTTTGCTGTCGATAGTACTATATATATATATATATATATATATATATATATATATATATATATATATAGTCTTAAGGTGTGCTATATTTATGGGATAAAGTGCTCAATTTCAGAGATAGAGCGTGTGTAAATATAAATATAAAAGTGAACATAGAAGTCAATACTTAGAGGCGACAGTCTGTTTCATGCTATATGCCTGACGATTGTATATAGAATAAAACAGACTGTCGCCTCTAAGTGTTGACTTCTCTGTTCACTTTTATATATATATATATATATATATATATATATATATATATATATATATATATAGAGAGAGAGAGAGAGAGAGAGAGAGAGTTTCATTACGACAGATTATATATAAGGTTGTTTCATTACGACGGAGAAAATTCAACAGAAAATAAGTTAGTGGTATTGCTGAAAATTTATTTATTTCTCTATTGAATCGTGTCATTTAAGTCATGGAAATTATGTGTGAAAAATAATATCGCCCAAATGTCCGCCAAATCTGAAAGAAAAAGAAAAAAAGATCTTTAGACGCTTAAATTTAATTCACATTTAAAATCGCTCCTAGTTATTGGAACACCCTTTATATATAGTAATATATGTAGTCACCCTAAAGAAAGTATTTTTTATATTAGGATTGACATTTTGGATAAACTGTCCGAAGTTCATATTTGTATGGTGTTTTTGCCCAAATAAATTCCGCCATGGTGATGCCACCGGATTCTTACCTACCACACGGACAGTAAATCTATGTTGATTATGACAGAGACTATCCAAAGTAATTGAACAAGGACAGAACAAAACATGCACATCGAACATTTTACCTACAATTACGTTTCTAATATACATTTTATTCAATAATTGAAAAACATACCGTATTAAAGATACCGACGGTTAAATTCTTGAAACTAAATATATCTTAACGGTACGTGTGTACACACACACACACACACACACACAAACAAACACACACACACACACATATATATATATATATATATATATATATATATATATATATATATATATATATATATATATATATAGAGAGAGAGAGAGAGAGAGAGTCGGACGCAGAATAGTATCTAAACCAAAGTAGAGCTAATGAAAGTGTGAAAAAGCTTTTATGGATCATGTGATTCCTCTTCGTTAAGAAGATGTCTCCTGGTGGGAACGTGAGACAAGCACTGGAAAGTCTGTTTAAAGAAATGGGTAATAAATAATCTTAACATGTAATAAGACCTGGGTGTTTTTTATTTATTTATTTATAAACCTCGTCTGAGGTTCAGCGTGGAGACGTTTGTGGACAAGCGCGCCGATCACACAATTCTCCGCTGACCAAATCTTTATACGATATTATTGATCATTGCAAAAGTAAAACATTGTGGTAATTGAATTAATAGAGAAAAATAGACGAATAGACGAATATCTACTCAATTTACACTCAAGTAATATATATATATATATATATATATATATATAAAGCGAAGAGCTTATAGTAGTTCCAACAAGAGAAAAGTGTGTATAATAAATGAAGAGAGAAACCGCAAACGTTTTTGGTTGTAATGTGGATTTTTTTTTTTAAATGTATTATGCTTTATTTTATATTTAAAAATTCCACATTACAACCAAAAACGATTGCGGTATCTCTCTTCTTCTTTATAATATATATATATATATATATATACTGTTAGTTTAATATTACGACCGTATTCTTCTGACGAAGTATTGGTTTAAAAGGATTCTTAAAGAAAATGCTTTCCTGCGTTGTCAAATCTATATATAAGATTTGTGGACTCAAATTTCTGTATATATATATATATATATATATATATATATATATATATATATATATATATATATATGTTGCGAAAGATAAATTGCCGTGTAAATATTGTAAAAACAAAAATAATACCGTCATCAAATTAACAGATGTATTTATCAAAATTACACAAAATTATATTGAAACACGAAAGAGTAATTCTATTGAATGAAATCACCACTGGCTTCAACCACGGCTTCCTGGGCATTTCAGAATCTCCTGCATCTCTTCTGGACTGTCTTCTTGTTTAAGTTGTTCATACTCCTTGCCTTAAGTTCATCTTTCGTGTTACAAGGAGTTTTAGAAGTCTCTCGCTCAACTGCCCCCCACATAATAATCAAGGGTTTTGCAGACTATGGTGTTTTGTGACTAGATGTGTTGTCTGACAGGGTTCCTCTGGTTATTTGGCATGTTGCAGTGTCCTGGGTACCAAACGTAGGGTTTTCCAGCTTGACACAAGGTAACACTACCCACTCGAAGTATTTTATGTTGACCTCAATTTTGAGTCTGTGATCCATAGTAACAATTTCGGGAGTTATTTTTTATCAGAACTATCTGAGCGATTTTTCCGACCTGCCTGGTCTTCATAATCACCATTAGACTCATCCAACTCTTTCAAATCATACATGCAAAATGTATCGCAGACACATTTTTTTTTTTTTTTTTTTTTGATTGTTGCAAATTAATTTTTGATACGAATGAAATTTTTCACGGAAATAAATATTTTTTCTACGAATGAAATTTTTCTTTCGAATCCATTATTTTCATACGAATCACATTTTTTATATGAATGAATTTTTCATCAGAATCATATTTTTTTACTTACGTACAATGATCATTGGGAGCTAAAATAAAGACAAAACATTTCGACCGACACGGCGATTATAAGAATTTATTAACGTACTTAAATCATAGTTTCAGTGATAACACACACCGGCATACAAACCAACACCAGTATGCTCCATGTAAGCGCGTATTGTCACAGTATTGGTCAGTGTGGTATGAGACAAAAGAATTGAAAGATCGTTCGCTTTCAATTCATACCCCAAAATATATTGTGCCTATGTTGGATTTGGGTTATTCTTTACCTAAAACGTTTAGTTACATAAATGTCACTGCTCCTGGTCATCGGAGGATTCTGAGTGCAAAGGCTGAATAAAATCTACCTTTTAGGCATGTGTATCGCAAGGATTTCTCTTGTACTAATAATTCCAACACGATAGTTAAGAAGGCATAGCAAAGATTTGCTTACAGAAAATTGCCAGAGAAACTGATCTATAAACGGAGCTGCTAAAGCCTTTTCTTCTGCTGGTCTGTTGAGAGTTTTCTGGCGTATGCTATCAGTGACTTCCATGCCAGCTGCTCGGCAACGGACAGGAGCGTCCTCCTGAGAGATATGAATGTTGCCCAGAAAATAATCGGTTGCTTCCTTGACGAATATTTTTCATTCTCGCTATTGCAGTTGGACTGAAAAAAAAAAAAACTAAAGAGAGACAGCACGTATGCGAGGTACCACCTGTTTTAACTGTTACCCTCAGGGCAACGTTTCAGATCAATTAATCTTAGAACAAAGTGATTAAGAAACATCTTTTATCTTTGGGCCCCGCGTAAAGTCAACGCTGCCTCACGCTGATAATTTAAAACGTAATTACATTTCTTTATTTGATACTTTTGATATTTTTTTTTTCATCTTTGGCATGTGCTTTTTAAGTGCATATGTGTATATGTCCATTTGGGGGTGTTTATGTTGGTGCACCTGGGGACTGCTGTCCAATTTACTTGTGGATTACACAGGGAAAAGAATTATAAATAAAGTCCTGCAACTAGATTTATGATTTTATGATTTTTAATAATAAAAGTTATTATTCTCAAAATCTTCTTCCTTACGGCAATAAACTATAGAATTCTCAGTTATTATCGTAAACAAATTCTTTATATATACAGTATATTTTCAGGAAGTTGACGATATTGACTGTCCACAACCGACACACTTTTGTTTCTCATTTGCTTTTAAAAATACGGTAAAATATAGTGGCTCGCATTGAGGAATCAGAGAGCCGAGTTCAAATTCTAGTCGAATACGTTACATTCATTTACGTTCGAATACCCTTGGGAAAGGTATGAATCCTCTTTTTCTCTATAGGTAATTAGCAGGACAGGCCGTGTTCTATAGCTTTGTATGGCAACTTTTCTACTGTAGAAAGAAATGGCAACTTACTGCGGGAAGAGATCTGCTAGCCAGTCATGTATCGAAAGATACATGATCCCCTATGCGTGTATCATGCATGATAACTGACTGAATTTGTTCATATGGTGTCATCTATACATAAAGAAAATATTAGACTAATTTACTATTTACATCCACTTCTCATCTTGCTGTCAGTATGAATATTTGTATGTCAACTTCACTCTGGCACCGTTCCCCCATTTTATTAGTCCCATATTCTTGTTTCTATTTTCCAAGATTATTCTACGTTTCTGAAATATTCATTACCTGGTTAAGAATTATTCTAATATATTCCCCATATGAATCAATCTTTCATATGAGTTAAAATACAGTGTAACCTGGATATAAGAGAAACCCGGATATAAGAGAGATTTTATCTGGTCCCGAATTAGAGCCTGTGTTAATGTATATATAATAGACCAAACCCGGATATAAGAGAAACCAGGATATAAGAGACTTCTTCTCCGGTCCCGACAACTCTCTTATATCCGGGTTACACTGTAGTTTTTGTGTTGTAAGTTTTCAGTCGATTTGTACAGTGTATGAAATTTACTTTATTAAATTAACACTATTAAATTAAAAATTTCCTATCGACAAATTAAAACACCTGAACTGAATAAAAACATTCGTGTGATCTCCTTCATTGTCAACAACTTCAGGTCAATAACTAGATATCAACGTTCAACACCTGCTCTGAATAATTAACCCCTTTACCAAAAAGATTCTGTCAATCATATGCATAGCTTTGGTGTTTACATCCGGGATAGTATTCCAATTACATTGGAATTGTCACTTGAATACCGAAACAACTATTTCATGCGCATTTAATGTTAATGTTTACACTTTGAAAGCTATTTGCTTTTCCTTTATTGCTTCTTGTCTTCTCAGGACTGCAGTACTCTAGACATAATCTCTGACTATACAGAAATAGCACTCTCCGTCCATCTGCGAACATCTTTGTGTTCGATGCTTTTTAATGCTCACCTTGCTTGCTTAAACATTCAGATATTACGTGTGTGCCCGGAATTTAGGCCTTCAATTTTTCCATTCCTCAATCCTTTCTTCAAATCGTTGATTTCCTTACTCGTTTCCCTAGCAAATGCGAGCAACAAGCTTATTTACATAATTTATTTTCACCTCCACTCCTCGCCCTTGTCGTGTTTCCCAACACTGTCCTCTTGGAAATTGGAATCCCTCTGTAGCATCGTTCCAATATTTCGTTCCTATTAAACCTCCTAGTCATAAGAAATTCTTTCTGCTGTCAGGATACTGATTGCGACTTACTTCGTGCATTGGACTGACATTTTTAAACTTTAAATTTAGATTTGCCCCACTGAGGTTTCATCTTCTGCGAAAGCCATAATGTTTGCTTTTATTCTTTCTAGTTTAACAGTGAAACCTCAATTTTTCCATATTTCATGGCTCTGCAACTATAGGCCACAGAAACCAAGATTTACATCTACGCCGGCGCGACAGTTCCCATAGACGCCTATTTGTGAATGCACGTAGTAAAGGTAAAAGTGTCCTCGAAGGATCTAAGTCTGTGTTTGTTGAGAGAATGAGAAACCGCATTGCAAATTTGCCTCTCAGTATTACTGACGGGTCTGTAATCATACTTATTATAAAACCCAGGTTGTGTGTAAAATTACCTTGCAGTGGTTCTGACAGCGCCAAAAATTGGAAAAACACAATTGTTTTTGCATGAAATCAATTTGAAAACACAATTAACAGGCAATAATGAAAGGGGGACAACTCATATCGAGTTATACTTATTATAAAACCCAGGTTGGTTGTTTGTGTGTGTGTGGGGGGGTATATATGGAATCGGATTTCCTACATTTTTCAACCGATTTCAACAAAACTTCACTTTCTTTTAGCAGGTAGTGTTTCTTATTGTCTTGCACACTTTTTTTTCTTTATTTTTACATTCAGAATGCTTTAAAAATTCCATTTACAAGACAATTGTTTATAATAAAATTCTATTCAATCGGTAGACTCATAACGATTGAAAACAGTGTTTTTATTTGAGTTTGACCAATTCGTAAAAAAAAAACTAAAAGTTAAGATTTTTGGGGAATATTGTCCTTCTACGCAAGCCTGAGGGTAACAGTGTCGTGGGCCTATATTTGGCTTAATCTAATAGTTCCTAACCAATCGGGTAATAAAGGTCCTGTTGAACGGGTATCCTTCCAGATCATTTCATACTAACGCGGGTGTCTCCCATGGTTCTATCCTTGAACCTAACCTTCGCCCTGATGTCATCAGTTCTCAACTAGGTATTTACGCAGATGACACTTACTATTTACTCCTGCCTTAGTATCAAATACAACAGATCCGACAAAGTAAACGTGGCAACTACTGTTGAAAAGGATTTAAATCAGAGGTTAACTGTGGCAATATAGTACAGCTGGTATGATGTTTGCCTGTCAATGTAACTGTCCGGGTTTCAATTCTCGGTAGTGGATGCGCACTGCTGATGAAGTCCCAAATATAGGACGAAACGGCCGTCCAGTGCTTTCTGCATTCTGTTGAGGTTTCTTCTAGACTCGATGAATTAATTAACTATCTCAAATCCTATTTAATTTCTAGCATATATATATATATATATATATATATATATCTTACTTATTACAAAAAGCAGATTGTGTGTCTGTACGTTTATATATTGGATCGGATTTCCTACATTTTTCAACCGATTTCAACAAAACTTCACAGGACTACGTAAAATAAATTGAAAAAACACAATTATTTTTGGACGAAATCAATTTCAAAACACGATTAAGAGGTATTAATGAAAGGGGGACAACTCATATCGAGTCATACTTATTAATATCGATTTATACTTATTATAAAACCCAGGTTGGTTGTTTGTGTGTGTGTGTGTGTTCGTTTATATATAGGATCGGATTTCCTACATTTTTCAACCGATTTCAACAAAACTTCATTTTCTTTTGGCAGGTAGTGTTTCTTATTGTCTTGGACACTTTTCTCTTTATTTTTACATCCAGAATGCTTTAAAAATTTCATTTACAAGACAATTGTTTATAATAAAATTCTATTTAATCGATAGACTCATAACGATTGAAAACAATGTTTTTGTTTGGGTTTTGACCAATTCGTAAAAAAAAAAAACCACCAAAAAACCCAAAAAACAAATTAAGACATGCGTGTCCGTCAACCTTAAACAATAATCTTTGTCAATTTTATTTTTCAGTCTTTATGATGGACGATACTTGATCTATCTCTTACTGTTACATCCCCGGGCAACGCCGGCCTCTACTGCTAGTAGTGTATAAAATAAGCGTAAATATTATGTTCCTCCTTTCCTCAATAAGATTGTAATGTCAACTGTTCTGCTGATAAAGCTGAAGGTTTCACCTGTAAATTCTCCTTAATCTCTTGACTCATCTGGAGTATCCTTGTCTAATTTCCCACTAAGCTGAGTTATGTGTCTATATTCTTTCATCACTAAACTACATCCCCACATAGTATGAGAACATGATGGTATCTCTGTAATAGACCTTAGGAAGTGTACTCCCGAAATGTATTGGATGCTGTTCTCTCTAAACTATATAATAAATGCTTCATTGCTTCTTGCTTTCCTGCTTCTTGAAAACCCTCATCTGCAATTCCAGTTTTCAAGAACTCTGATGGACTGTCCATTCTTTCCAACCATCGGCCTCTTAGACCTCTATCTATCAATACTGAATTGGTTAAGCATGTCATATCGCAAGGACTTTTTTCAGCCATACAGTACGGTTTTCGTCTCCACAGATCAGATGCTGTACTGACGATAAAAATGCTGAAGCTCCGGTTATAGCTTCGGACATTTCTAAAACTTTCAACAGAGTGTGGCATACAGGTCTTCTTCCCAATTTGAAAAGTTACGATCTCTCCAGAAAATTTTTTTACTGATCCAGTCTTTCCTATCAAATTGTGTAATGAAAGTTATCCTGAACGGTCACTCTTCTATATAATTTCGTACTAAAGCAGGAGTCCCTCATGGGTCTATCTTTGGTTTTACGTTGATTTTAATTTTCATTAATGACCTTCCTGATGGCATCAGCTTACAACTTCTAATCTCTACTGATAAAACAACCATTGGCTCCTGTCTCGCTTGTTAGTCTGACCAGTTTGATAACGGCAAATTGGCGGCTGAATCAGACGTTCTATTAATCATCTGAAAGACACCTTTCTGCCTTCCATCGGCATGACTGAAAAGAAAATCCAGGAAAGCGACTCGTTGCACCATTTATGTTCTCGGCTGACATGAAGTGGAAAGACTATATTGAATCTATTGTTAGGCCAGCTGCTAAGAAAGTTGGTTCACTGTGTCGTCCTAGATAATAGGACAGTTGTGGTTTGCAACCGATAGTTGTATAGTATTTTATATAATCCCATTATAACGTTCACATAATCCGTTGCTATAAGTCATCTACCAGTTCTACCCTCCATCTACAAATTGATGACGACTTCATGACAGAGCACGCAGCCGCTGGAAGGATGTCGCTCGCCAGGAACTGCAGCAAATTAATCCGGCGCTGGAGGAAGTTCCGACGTTCTGCCTAGACCGCGAGAGACGGATGCTATTAAGTGGCTCGAGTGGACTCGACGCCTTCATGGCACGAGATTTAACACCAGCTATATCATTTTTTACAATATTGAGACACTTGTTTACAGACCGATTCCAACTGCAGCATTTTTAGAAGCTTGGAATTTAGTGTTTCACTTGCTTGCCAGCATTTGAAATGAAAACGCACCTGTAGAATGAATTTGGTTTTCGAAAATTAAATAAACATTAGGTTAATGATAAGAAGAGTTAAATAAAACGATAAACACAGCACGTGCGAGATGGCGTAACATTTATAGTTAGAGAAAATGGAATAAACGAAACGGTTTCATATAGCAACTCTGGTTATGGCGTACCTCGAAGTGGGGCAATGGTTAGCAGGCTTGTCTCGCTAGAAAAATTACAACTAAGTAGTGAGTTCGATCCTCAGTGGTTGTCCCTACATTCGGCCTTGTGCCACATCAAAGCTATGCTTGGAAAATCAATATAACAACTCTGGTTATGTACGCTAAACACGTTATCATATATTTGAGCGGTATAGGAAGGAACTACTCTCTCTATTCAAGCCCCATTGTGACTGAAGACACAATCATGTATCATACGTTGCGGTTAAGAGATAGGTACCACCGGATCAGAATTTTGTTTCTGTTTCTAGCAACATATGGCACATTTCTACATGTTATTCGAATAAGGAGATTGATATCATCACGTAATCAAATTTATCTAACAGATAGACCAAGAGCGGCAAAACTTTCACAGGATAAAAATAAGCAATGAGGCTAGGATATAAAAAGAAGCTTGTAAAACGAATGGATAAATGGTTGCGATAAATTCTAAATTTAATTGAAAGAGTGAGTCTGTGGAAACAAAGTCAAGGTTTTTTTTTCTATTTTGGAGAGCATTTTCAAAGATAATAATTCTCATCATTATTATCTACTTTGCTAGTTTTTCTTATATATATATATATGCATATATATATATATATATGATCAACATATATATATATATATATATATATATATATATATATATATATATATATATATATATATATATATATATGTGCGTGTGTGTGTGTGTCTTTGTGTAAACTGGGAAAACCATCTTTTAAAAAAGCGTACTTTTAGCCAATCTAGCTGTGAAGGACCAAAAAAGCAAGATTCAGTAACCCTTTTTCACATTTCTCATCAAATGTCACGTTATATTATTAAACAAAATTTATTACTATAATTGTTACATACAGTGGATAGAGGTCT
>OZ010594.1:46952769-47055269 GCA_963932145.1 Acanthosepion lycidas
AAGTGCTTTATCTATGTAAAATATGTGCGATCTGAACATTTTTTGCCTCAACCAATGCACAGTGGAAAATGAAATGATGTCATCTCTGACCTTATGTCTCTGGTTTGGGACCGTGTATGAAATGAGTATACCCCTGAAATAATAATAATAATAATAATAATAATAATAATAATAATAATAATAATAATAATAATAATTAACTGATTATTTGGGAAATCCGAAAAAAAGGATAGAAAAAATAAGGAAATACACAGAAAAAGAATATTCAAGATCTTTATTTATCTAGAAATATTGGTGGTTCTAGATTCATGCAAATTGTATTGACATACAGAACAAAACAAAATGTATTAGACTAATATGTTAATACAGACGATAATCGAATTTTAAAATTAGTTTACTAATATAAAAACTTGGAAAACATTGTACGCACTTACATATAAATGTAAAACTTTGTTTAATATAAATGTATGAAGCAATGAATATATTGATAAAACAGATAGTGAGTGAATGTAAGCAAAAATCAAATGTAATATTGAACAGGTTGAAGCATTTGAAGAGAAACCTTGACGCCGGCAATAGACTTTTCGAAGCTAATATACGGTGGACCAAAAGCACACATGCCACTGTCTTCGGAGATGTGAAATAAAAGCAACAACAGAGGGATTTATATTTGCCGAGAAAGATCAAATTTAGGTCATCCATAATTATTAAAAATTATGTTAGAATTATCAGGACACAAAATCCGTCTATTACCGTCTAGATGCGAAAAAAAACGTTAGTTTGTGTGGTCGCTTTTTTAAAACTCCAGTAGAATAGGATCCGAGTGTTAACTGACTAAAGACATCAGATATTGCAAAAATTGCAAGATCAACATAATACCTACAATAAATGAATATTACCCAGGATCAGTATATGTGGGGCTTTCTTATGGGATATCTGTGGCCAATTCCGACAGAAATATGGTATCAGATCATCTATGAGAGGAATTAAGTGTCAACTGCATTTTCATTTGATATGACTTTACCCTCAAATCCAAAAAAATCTATAAAAGTCTTCAGGGAATTTCGCCCTCGGTTTGATGATAAATTACGTCCGGCCACAAGGTCTCTGATCGGAAGTGTGGATGTTTTCAGGATCATTCAACCAACACTTAATTGCTGTAGTTCCCAGGTGCACCCTGACTCGTGGTAGTATCTTATGTTATGGTCCCAACTGTGGGCAAATATTTAGCTATCAAGCGGGAGTCAAACACTATGAATGTATAAAAATACATTTTTATAGCGAAAAAATACATATTTGTAAAAAAATAACAGCAATTTGTTGAAAAATAAATTACCAGCAATAATTTTTTAAATAAAATTACTAAAGCTGCAAAGATAATTAAATTTCGACTTTAAATAACCCATAAGGAGTTGATATGCCGTTAAACAGGCAAATAAATTTTAAGAAATTATGTAAATATAAAAATACGGAAGTTGAAGTCTAATGAAATTTGTCACGTACGAGCACTCGGAATTTTCAAGAAAGGCACCGACAAATATTTTAATAAAATCTCGTCTTAATCCTTAACTCCGTGCTACCACCGATACACATGAAAAAAATAATACTTAACGGTACTGCGCTCATATTGCGAAAAATATTTTCATTTTAATATTCATTAAACATAGTAAAATCAGAAGGTGTACATGCCAAACCCTATGCTACCCGAATGAAGATTTAAACTCTATGTCTCCTTAAGCTGTGTTGCCTTATGAAAATGAAATCAAACAGAAATTGTACCGCAACTAACCAAATCAAGATGTCATGGAATTTCTGACCACAACCTTGAGTCCTCCAAACCAAACATGGCCATTTTTGAAAAACAAAAAAAAAAAAAAAAACTATCACTATTTTTTCTAAATACGGTTCTGTCACTAAACTCATTAGATTGCAGTGTTGAGGTCGATATATCCTCCTCCAACACCTTTTCATACAATCCATCTTCTTCCTCTTCATGCCCTTCTTTTTGTTCTTCAATTTGTCATGTCCCTTCAGTACGTCGTCCATCATGGTTCTCCAAACGTCCTAAAGTCCTATCCATATAATTCTGAGTAATTTTTAACTTTGTGCTATTTCTCCTAAATACTGCTCTCTCTACAAGCTCTTTAGATTAGGGAGTGAGGGGCAAACACTACTCCTTCATTTCCTCCTCATACCACTCTTCCTCCGTCTTAACTTCTTCTTCTTCTTCTTCTTCTTCTTCTTCTTCTTCTTCTTCTTCTTCTTCTTCTTTGTTTCATATTCCTTCAGTATGTTGACGGACATATATCTCCACAATGTCCCGTGCATTTTAGCACTTAAAAAATTTTGACTTTATGCTATCTCCCCTAAACCCTTTTCCGGCAACACTCTCGGTAGATAGGTTAGGCACTGTAAACACCTACGTTACATCGTAATAAAGCATAATATTCGATCGCAGATATTCATATTATATCATCCATTAACAATGTACGTAAACAGGTCTTAATCCTATAATCGCAAGAGATAATAATAATTACCGTCTTATTAATCCATACTTTTAGATTACTGTTTGTATCCATATGTGCGTAAATTTGTTATGATCTATACGGAAGAATAATAAATGATACACACACACACACACACACACACACACATATATATATATATATATATATATATATATATACATATATATATATATATATATATATATATATATGGAAAAAACAAACAAAAATCCTTAAATGCAATTATGTTGTTTTAATATGAATGAAATGTCAACGTCTGACGTTTCGGTTTAATAAACCTTCTTCAGGAGAATATTCATTAAAATACAATTAACATAATCAGTTCAACATGACAAAGACGATGGACATAAAAACAAGACTTATCCAAAACAGATAACTGAAAATTTTAAATGATCAGCTTTCCGTTTAAGCATGGTCACGTTGTCGTCAAATGGGCGACGCTTTCAAAACGTATTCCTAAAATTTAAGTATTTTGAATGAAAACGAAAAGATGAAAAGAATTCTATTATGATGGAAAATTGTATGTACGCTTGTCGAGCATTAATCTCGCTAAAAAAGGGGAAATACTAAAGAAACTAGGTCTAGTATTCACCGTGCGTGAGATGGATATTATACCTGCTTCATAAATCCTCCTAAGATTTTTATTATGAAAATATTTTAAAATCTTCACGGAATCAAAATCGAAATTATGATCTGCTTTAGTTATGTGTACAACTAAAGCATTGTTCAAATTTCCGAGGCGAATATCTCGTTTATGTTCGAAAACACGAGATTTTACGGACCTACATGTTTCACCCACATATTTTAGGTGACAGTTTTTGCATGAGATTTGGTAGATGCAAGCATCGGATGTAATATGTTGTTTGCTGGTGCTATTTAATAAATTACGGATAGTTCTAGTAGGTAATATTGTAGTTTTAATTTTTAACGCATTTAAATTATTGGAAATACGTTCGGTCAAATGGTTATTTGGTAGAAAGATGGGACCAAAAGAAATTTTATCAGAGGCAGCTGAAAGTGTACCTTTCATTGCTGTAGTTGTAGTGGCCTTCGGGGGGTCATTTTGCGCTGATGAGTAAATTTTCAACGCTTTATTTTTAGCTTTCTGTAATAATTGTCTCGGATACGAAAGATTTGAAAAGGTATCCTCAATATATGTGAATTCATCATCTAAATATTTTGCTGAACAGATGCGAAGAGCCCTTAAATAGAATCCAATAATAATACCCCTCTTAGTGTTAGTATCATGGTGAGAGTAAAAATGTAAATAGTCATTTTTACATGTGGTTTTACGATATACTTTAAATTCAAATTTATTTTTATTTTTAATGAGTAGTATGTCTAAAAAAGGTAAAGAATTATTAGACTCAAGTTCATAGGTAAATTCTATAGTAGGTTCTATTTTATTTAATCTATCAGTAATCTTGTTTAAATCATGTTTATGTGGGTAGATAAATAAAATGTCATCGATGTATCGGAAGTAATGTGTATCAGGTGGAATGACATTTTTAAAAGGTCCAGATTCAAGAAATTCTAGAAATATGCATGCTAGGAATCCAGAGAGAGGACTCCCCATCGTAAACCAAATTTTTGTTTATAATAAAATTATAAAACAACATAATTGCATTTAAGGATTTTTGTTTGTTTTTTCCAAATATTTTTCTCCATTCTGTCGGATTTATATCCATTTATACTTGCTTACACACACACACACACACACACACATATATATATATATATATATATATATATATATATATATATATATATATTAGGTTAGTGCAAAAATAATATCGTTTTTTGACGTATTTTTAACGTCAGAAAACGATATTATTTTTGCACCAACCTAATATATATATATATATATATATATATATATATATATATATATATATATATATATACAGAGTAACCCGGATATAAGATACCCGGATATAAGAGAGATTTTCTCTGATCCCAAATTAGACCCATACTTACATAAACAAAATAAATCAAACCGGGATATAATAAAAACCCGGATATAAGAGACTTCTTCTCCGGTCCCGACAACTCTCTTATATCCGGGTTACACTGTACCAATCTCACACATATGAACCTGTGAAATATAGTGCAAGTGCGGAAATGTATTGATTTTCTTCCCTCTCCAATGTCCATTATAGACATTAATAGAAATATAATATTCTAAAAACTTAACTCGACAGAACGAAGAACTAGAATAACCGGAAAAACGAAATTCCTGAAATAAGTTATGCAGGAAAACATTTTACATACAACATGAAATACACATTTAATTACAGTGTAACCCGGATATAAGAGAGTTGTCGGGACCGGAGAAGAAGTCTCTTATATCCGGCGTTCTCTTATATCTCGGTTTGGTCTATTATATATACATTAACACAGGCTCTAATTTGGGACCAGAGAAAATCTATCTTATATCCGGGTTTCTCTTATATCAGGGACTCTTATATCCGGGTTACACTGTACACTAATGTTAAAGTGTATACACACACTCACAGACACAAACACACACACGTATATATGTCTGTATGAAAAAATAGGAATCGCAGTAGCCATTTTGCAGCCACGTAATCGACAGTTCAGTTTCTTTTTTCGCGGTTGTAGAAGGCTGTAATATTATTTGTATAACAATGGTCGAAATCTTTTTAGTATAACAATGCTCGAAACCTGAAGTCAAACTCTGAGGCATTTTAATATGCATCAAGTCGATTTCTCTAAATGAATATTCAATTTTGCATGTTTTATATATTTTTCATTATTTGGATTCATTGTGTATGATTCAATCACATGAGTCCTTTGAAAAGTTTATTTAATGTACGATTTGCACTACTAGCAAAATGATATCTTAATTTTAAAATCGACAGAGGCGCTGGATAGGAAATCATTTTGAAAACTTGTTATGGATAAAAAATGCTAAATTAGAAAAATTTATATCTAATTCTAATTTACGTATTCCTCCGCTTGAATTGTTTTGTTTAATGTAGCATTCTTTTAAACGTTTGCCCTAATATAATTATTACTTTAAAATGACAATTTGAAGTTTTAAAGAAAAATACTAGAAACATTTTAAAACACAAGAAAACCTCGAAGGTCTATTTTCAAGATAATTATTTGTAACACGAAATATACCTATTTTCTTTTATTTAAGCTCCTTCTCGAAACCAATTATACTTTGTTAACTACGAGACGGCGACTGCTAAAAGACTCCTGTGAAATAGTGACTGTGAAGTGACACTAAGTCCTTCTCCTAGTAACGAGGGTTCGGTGATATGAAATGTTGGCTTTTATTACTTTAAACAGATCAATGACCAGCAGTGCTGGTGGGGGAAAATAAGCTCCTGCTTCTATTACAAACTCAGATAGATAGATAGATAGATAGATAGATAGATAGATAGATAGATAGATAGATAGATAGATAGATAGAAATTCAGAGTATCATTTACATGAATGTATATGCCCATGTATTAGTATTTCTAAAATAACGTGAAGCTGGTATATATCAATAAAAGAGAAAGAAAGAAAGAAAGAAAGAAAGCGGAGTGAATGACAGCTTTCCCGTATTCCTCTTGAATCGATCTCGAATGCTTATAACAGTGTAAAATAGCCATCCAATAATCTAATCGAAGTAATTCTTTGTGTTTAACAGTTTATTTTCCCAGTCGTCTTTCTTCTAACGACGTGTCTTTCTAAAGAAACATCGGCTGTAATTTAATTGATAGTTTTCTTTTATTTCGGCATATATATATATATATATATATATATATATATATATATATATATATATATATATATATATATATATATATATTTAGAAAACATCTAATGTACAGAGGCGTTACGGAAATTGACGACTAAATAGCTGAGAATAATGTGTTTAAAAGTTTCATGACAAACTAATAAATCTCATTATCAAGAGTAACTTTCCCATCATTCTTCTGAATACTTCTCCGAAATAATTTAATCTTCAATTCATTTGTGTTTTAACAGACACCGGTTTATTGACAGCCATTGTAATGAGTTGGATAGAAAACGGCAACAAGTAACTTAAGGAGAAAATGTGAGGCCATAGCGATACGACCATGAGTGCTGTACGATAAATGCTTTCGATTTGGATTAGCCAATTTGCAACTGGTAAAGGCTCATTGTTGTATTCGGCTGACCTCGATCTGCACATATAGACCAAATAGGACCCGACTTTATTTTATGTTCTATGTCCTTTCAGGAAGTAGGTGATCATGGCTCTCCACCTCCCTCTATCTCTTGCAGCTCTCAACAAGTTCCTTCCCTCTGCTTCCTCCTCCAGACCACGTTCTGTCATCCATTTGCTTAAGGCTGCCAGGTATATCACGCGTTGTTTTTCTCTTGTTTCTCTTTCCCTCTATTCGAACCGTGAGTATCCGATTCTCCAGGCCTTCCTTCCTCATTATGAGTCCCAGAAACCTCAGCTGCCTCTTCCTGATATTAAGTAAAAGTAGGAGCCGACACAGATATCAAAATTTTATAAGCGGAGGGGAGACGAGAAGATTCACAGATTGATGTTGCGCTATGCACTTTTTGTTTGCTTTCAAATCTTTTCTTAAGAAAACGAGATTTTTTCCTCACATGGGTGATTATTGCACCCATTATTTTCATTTTTTTTTTCTTACCATGAATGCTGTTCATTTTCCGAAACCCATTGACATTAACATTAAGTATGTTTCCGCCTACTTCTTTTTCCTTCGATATCACATCATTATATGTTTCACTTCCTTCAGCGTGTCACTGTGGGACATTAAAGCTTTGTTTCTGATATCGACAAGTTAACGTTTTCATAATGAGGCAATCCTATTTCTGGAGATTCCTACTCCGCTCTAGTATCTCTCCCGTTACACAAAAGGCGAAAAAATGGCGGACTCGGGCGCCTACGTCAATATAGCTCCAGAATCTCAGAACTTTAGTTCTTGGTCCACATGTATTCGTAATTTTTTATCAATACAATCCAAAAAAGGTGATAATGTCACTAAGATGCAAGGCGCTATTGGAAATGAAAGAGAATGAGAAGACTTTAGAAGTAACCGGAAACCCAGTCCTAAAGTAGAGCTAAAACCCTACTCCTGTTCTAAAGACCGGGGAGGAATGTTATCGGAGGATAGCCGAATATCTCATAGACATCCCATGTGAAACTGGATATCATCTTAATGCTAAGAAGGAAAATAATAGATGGAAAATAATGGAGTCGCGATTATAAAAGGTGTTTTAACCTAATTTTTTCTTTGTATAAATCGTACTTATTAAAATATTTTTTTAGTAAAATGGGATTTTGCTACATGCTTTCGTGATAAATATAGAAGTTGCGATTAAATATAAAATGCAATATAAACCTCAGAATAGAGATGGCGAAATACAAAACAAAACTATTAAATATTTTACCGAAATTAAAATGGCTAACTTTTATCTTCCCCATTCGTTGGTTTATTTAATTTTAATAAAGGGCTTTCCTGATTTTTTAAAGAGTTTATAGATATGTCATTTCCGCCCTTTACGTAGCTCATCGGTTAACAGGAATCTTTTTTTACGGATTTCATTTCTTTTGAGAAAGGTTACGCGAAAAAAATAAAACTTTCACGTCTTCTGTTACCGATATTCAGTCAGCCTGTCCCCGTGAAATAATTATCAAATATTCATTTACTAATAGAACCAGAGTAAATATCGCTGAAAATTAATTTCACCATGTTATCACAAATAGCAGCAATTTATCAAGTCTCTATATTCAGCTAAAAAAGTAATTATTAGATACTGTGAAATTTAGCTTAACACGAAATCGCTATAGAAGCCATTTGATCAACATAATCTGATAATTTGACGAGTGATATTCATTACAAGCTTTGTCTTTTTTCATGATATTTTAGTCAATAACGCGAAGAAGGTGGTATACTTAAGCCTTTCATAAGATATAGAGGGTAGAATTTAGCACTAGAAAAAACCTACATATAAAACCCAAATAATAGCCGTTATGGCCATCTGTATCTAAGATAAAAATTTTCTTACTCATATATTAAACAAATATAATTAATTTATCAGTCTTCTCCAGTGTGTTTTATCCCTTCAGGTGATAGTTAATCCTGACTCTCCCCAACTTCCCAAATCTTGTTGTTCTTAATAAAGTTTCTCTTTTCACCATCCATCCAACTTTCCGTCCTCCCATCCATTTACACCAGCTATTTAGGTATCTTACTCGCTGTTTTCCTCTATCTCCTTTCCTTTGTGACATCGTATTATTTCCTCATTCAGTACCTCTTGTCATATTTAAACTCTCAACGTGAAGATCAATCAGACGTATTTTGGAATAGTTTAGAAGAATGTTTCACCCCAATTAATTAATAAAAACTTTTTCCTTACGTAAAAACCCTTCTAGTTAAAGAATGAATCGTCATAAGTGAGAAAAGAGTCGCGTCTATTATAGAATAGTTCCAATGAGAGAACTGATCATGTCAACCTATATAATAAATGTGAATGTTAGTGTGTCACTGTGTCTCAACTTTCTCAACTTTACTCCGAGAGGCCGTAGCCCAACATATACCATTTTAGAATCAGACCGAGTCCGTTAGCAAATTATAAACATCCCAGCCTGTATCCGATCCCGCAATCCTGAAATTTTGGATTCACAATTTTTCATTGCTGCGATTGTTTTCGGATTCCGCCATTTTGGCTTCTACTGGCAAAAATAAATAAAGGAAAGCAACTTTCTAACTTCCAATAGCTCATGTTCAAATGAAAAAAATACTGTTCTCAACTTACAGTGTTTCAAAATAAAATTGTCCGTCTTTTCAATTATACCCTTACAAGCCATAAACCAATATATAATACCATTTTCTAATCAGACCGACTTCTTCAGTACATTAAACACATGTCTGGGTAAATCCGAACTCGAAATCTGGAAATTTTGAATTCGCAAGTTTTTATTGCTGAGATTATTTTCGGCGATTTTTTACGTGATTTTTTGCGACAAATTTTCTTGTGTGATAACACTTTTTATAATTTGCAAATAAACTTGGGAATAATCGAAATTAATTCCGAAATCCGACAAAAAATAAAATAAAAACAAGTATTTGTACGAAATGTAAGTACCTACGTACATCAAATTGTCTTGAAATTAAATGACGACAGAAGAATTATTGTTGAACTTTTAAAAGGTAAACTTAAATATTAATGCAATACGTAAATGCCGCGATCAGTTTTGAGTTCTTCCGTAGTTTATTGTTGCCTATCGCATCTATTCTTTCTACCTATTGTGATGAAGGTCCAATCAAGGACCCTCCGCTTCAGATAATTTAAATTCTGTCCGATAAGGCGGCTTTTAAACTAGTTCAGAAATAAATCAGAATTGATAAATATATTGTAGTAAATTAGGAATGAGTCGTTTCGATTACACAATGAGTATTCACAGGTTTTTTTTTTACTTGGGTTTCACGCAAAACAAGGTCCATGATTCACTCAGTGTAGAGCTATTGATTGAATTTGATGTGTGTAAGAGAGGAGGGAAGATGAGTTACGTTTGTATGTATCGCGGAAATAATTTCTCTGGACTCTGTTCCATAAAGTAGAAGTTCTTTTGAAAATCTCACCCAATTAAACCTCATACTAAAGAAATACGAAAAAGTGGCAATAATTCTTTCCTGTGTACCTTAAATGAGAATCTTAGTTGTGAAAATGAAAACTCGTGAATCTAAGGAATGTAGCTTTTGAGAACATCTGCCATGGAAATAGCGACAGATTAGCGAGAAGCTTATTGGAGAATAAGTACCAGCTTTTCTAGCCGTCGGAACAAACATTTAGATATTTCTGAAGGAATCTTTCCAATTCATACAATGAATCTTTCCAAGAGAATTTCAATTAGAAAATACATATTCACAAATGAAGCATTCGAACTGATGAGTGAATTGCTAACTGAATTATATTGGAAAAATAACAACATCAAGAATAGTTACAATTAACAAATTTATTGATAGTAATAGAAGAACGAACTCTTACAATTAAAAATAGCGTGAATGAATATTTACAATTGGGCTATGAATATTTCCTATTACTGAAGGAATCCTTACAATTAGATAATGAATCTTTCCCTTTGAAGAATAAATCGCCGCGATTAATGAATGAATCCTTCTAAATTTGAATTGTTAAAATTCAGGAACGATATGTTCAGTGTAGGAAATTAATCTTTCCAATTGTGAGATCAATCATTCTGTCTGAAGAATGCATAAGATATAAATCGCTTATTATGAAGAAGGAATTACTCGAAGTAAAGAAGGAATCGGTCAATATGAAGAATGAAGATTTCCATTTAAGAAATGAATAGCTTGGAATGACAGATTAATTGTTCCAGCAAAGGATTTAGTCATTCCATATGCAAACAATATCATTGGAAATACGAAATGAGTGTGTTAATGTACAGATTTAACCCATCAATAAAAATAAATCCTTTAATATGACGAATCATTCGTTCCATAGACAGAATGACGCATTCACTGGGAAAAAATGAAGAGTTCCAATTAAGTAAGGAATGAAGAAATTGTCTGATATAAAGAATGATTTCTTCCATTTGAATCGTTCGTTTCACGGAATTATTTGTTCCAGTCAAGGAATAAATGACTTAATATGAAGAATGAATTATTACAATTAAACTCAATGTGAGGATTTAATGACATTAAATAATGAATGAATGGCGTAATATGAAGAATATAAGAGATTTCAATTCAGGAATCCAGTTTTGATTATAAAAATGAACAGTTAAAATTAAGGAATGATTTTAAGTATTAAGAATAGAGAATACAACATTTAAATTAAGAAATGATCTCTTTACTATAACACATGAATCATGAAATTCAAGAGGAAATCATTGACTGTGAATAATGGATCTTTCCAAATGAATAATAATGCTTCAATAAGAAAAATATTTTTTTTTAAATTCAGTAATACATTGTTCAATATGGAAAATGAATTATTCCAGCTTCGGTATGATTGATGTAGTATGTAATATAATTCAAATTAATTATGAACAGTCAATTGATGAATAATATAAATCAGTCGTCGCAAGGAAAACGTCGTACAAAATGCAGAAGGGATCATCACAATTGAAAAATGAATAATTCTATGTAAGAAAATAATCTCAATTAAGAAAGATATTATTCAGTATAATGACTGAATCTTTGAAATTAGGAATAATGAAGAAAGAATTGCTCTAATGAATAAATGAATCCTCCAATATAAAGAATGAATAAGTCTAAACTCGTAATGACGAATTCAAAGCAAGGAAGGAATCCTTTCAACTAAGATTAGCATGAAGAATGAATATTTCCGATTATGAAATGATTAACTACATATTTAAAATGAACCGTCACAATTCAGGAGTGTATCATTTAACATCAAAACGAATCCTTCTTTCATTTCAGAATGACCTGTTCAATATGATTAATGAAACTTCAAGGAATGACTTGTACAATATGAAAAGTGATACGTTCAAATTAAGAAAAGAAGCATTCAGTTCGAAAAATGGGTCGTGTCACCTTAGGACTGAAACCTCCAATATAATGAACAAATCGTTATGATTAAGAAATTAAATGTTATCATTAATCAATGAATCGCCCAGTATAAGAAATGTTCGTTCTCATTAATAAAGCAATACTTAATTTCGAAAAACTATTCATTCATATTCAAAATAAATCTGACAACGTGTAGAATAAACAACGTTTGAATTAGGCAATGAATCGTCAAATATGGAGAACGAATCGTTATAAGACAGAAATTGTTCCTTTTAGAGTATAATTGTTCAAATTATTAAATTAATCTGTATTAATGACTGTATATATATAATTATTTAGTAGTAGTATCCATTAAATATTCTTGGCCGACAATAAAGACTTGCTTCATGAAAGGTGCCTACTGAAAAAGCCTAGGCCGATATGTGAGAAAAATTGGGAAGAATTGGGTACGAGCCTGATTGATAGCTAGTATTATAAAAGTTTGATCGACTTCCTATTTAATACATAAATAGGAATACGATAGAATTCGTTCTTTAAATCCATTGAGGAAAGCAAAAGAACCATAATGGAATGAATCAGTCACAACATTTGAGTCCACCTGACAATTTCTAATAAAGTTTCAGTAGGTAACAAGAGCTAAATTATTCATTAAGCAAGTTCAGTTGACACTATTTACATTATTCGGACTATTGTCCTAATCTTTGTCGCCATGTTTATCACAACGTTTCGGCCGTTGTACGCCCCGGCTTTCTTCAGGTGGTTGGAATGTCAAACTGAACCCTTTATATCGCTCATTGGGGTAGACTGTTCTAGTCCCACGTTCCATGTCTAATGGATGGCAGTTATCTTCTGTTAATTCCCCTCTGAAAGTTCTCCACTGCCTTAACCAGGTATTGAACTCACATTCGCTGGGTCATGCCACTGGATCTATCTAATGCCTTTATGCACTGTGCGCCATGTGTTATTGAGGACACATCGCACATTGGATAACGGCGTTTAGTTAGCACAGAAATATAGACAGATACTGAAGTTCAATTGATTTATCATAACTGACAGCATTCAGTGTTTCACATCAGAATGCTCTTCAGGGCCACACGTTCGATAAATCTACTGACATTTTTATCAAATTCAAATTCATACCCTTCAGAACAAACTCCAATCATAAACTTCTAATTTTAAATTCTAGCACTATTATATTTCCAATGAATGTTGAAAGACAAATAATATTAGTAATAAAATATAATGAACTGTAATAAATGCAAGAAAAATTAACAAAATACAAACGTTTGCAAAATGTGTTCAACGTTACCTCTTAGAGTAGTTGTTGTTATCATTATTATTATTTCTGTGTGTTATGATTCCTGCTTTGTATCCTGAAGAGACGGGTTCAAACTCTGGTCTTTCGGTACTAGAGGAGAATTGTCATTTATTTGATAGCACTTTTCTTAGTATATGCGATATTTCTAGTAAGGCAATTTTGGGGGCAACTTGTATGGGACACTGTTTGTAAAATTGTCCATTCCTTTTCTCACGAGGCACAGAGCTCCAATTAATATTGGTACAGTGTCAGTCTTCCTTCCCCATACCCTGTTAATCTCTTCTTCAAATTATCACTCTCCATCTTTTTACCTCTGCGCCTGTTTATCCGCAGGGCATACTTTTGAAAACGGTTGAATTTATTTGGCCTCCCATTTTCTTCTCTTATTACTCCTGATGAGGCTTGAAATGTTTCGTTAATGGCGTTATCGCCAGTCACATACGATCTCGTGAACCCATATAGTTTCTCTGTCAGGTGTAGACGTTTTGTTAGGTTAGAGACTAGACATTATTTCTAATGAATGAGAAGAGAAAGTGTCTATTAATGTGGCCACATGTGCAGTGAGACCAAGATACCAGGTGTAGTTTTTTCTATTGAAAAGGAATGGAATTTGCTGGATACATTTGTTTTAATCGTGTCATCTCAGGCAAGGCGATAATGCTACTCGAACGTTGTAAAAAATAATGACAAGACTTTAGTGAGGAAGCGTAAAGAAAGAACAATAAAGAAAAAGGATTCAGAAAAACTAAAATGAAAACTGACTATAATGAATATTTCGGAAGATTGTAAATGCAAGAAATCAAACGGGAAATTCCACACGTGAGAATGGCAAGAACGGAAACTGTTGGAATGAAAATAGATGTTGCACTTAAATAGTTCAACACTAGTTCAACACTAAAACTGTGACATTTAGTTGTCAATCTCTTAAATCCATGCAATTAGGCACCAGGGAACAAAAACACATTATAACAATTGTAATGAAAATATTTATAGAAATGACAGAGAGAAGCCACAACACCTCGGTTAAATAATAACTGAAGACGAGATGCCAGGTCACGATCGATTACATTACAGACCATTCTTTGAATGTTTTCAAGAATCTTGAGATATACAGCAAGAGCACAAGAGAAGTTATGGCAGCTATTAGGTTGGTGCAAAAATAATGTCGTTTTCACACATAGTAACATATGTGAGAAAACGACATAATTTTTGCACCAAACTAATATATATCTTTACAGATGAATGGTATTTTTATGAATGTGCAAGTTGGAACTGAAGTTAAAATATTACAGTAAATCAACATTCCTAGCACTAAATGTAGCGATTGATTCATTAAATTCGCTCAACATTATGTCAGTGGAAAATGTGATTTTATAGTGTTGCATTCTGGACCACACTGATCGCAGACAGAAAAGGTTGTGGTGATTAAAATAAAGGAAGTCGTATTTTAGAAGAGTTAAAATTTATCAGCCATTTCTTGGCCCAGTTAATCACTGATTGGAGGTCCATTTCGAGAGCAGTTGCCAGGTATACATTGTCAGATCTGTCGACCCGATACTAAGAGAGTAAGAAAGGATTAAATGGTTGCATCGTCTGCATAAATAACTAGATGGGAACTGATTACAACTGTGAGAAACACAACGTTAATTACACGATGTTCTAGGAAAGATATTCGTCAGAATGTTTGTCCAGGAACAGGGTAGCTCTTGAGCTTGCGATAAAGGCTAGCATGTTAAACCGTGTCGAACGCCTTTGAGATATCGAATGCTATATCCCGATCTTCGATAAATTTAGTTATAGCTGTTAACACGTCGAAGGTATATTTTCCGAATCGGAAGCCATATTGTTTATCTTAATGGAGGCCGTTCAAAGTAACATTTTGAACCATTTCGGCATTGAATAAAACAGTGTGTACTTTGCCAAACAGATATAAGAGACTAATAGGGTAATAATAAAAGGCATCGTAGATTTTCTTGCAACTGCCACGTGCAAATGAATGAGAACTCTATCGGAAAATCAGCTTGATGAGCCATATAACAAAACGTATCATTCGAATTCTGATCAGAATCAGAATTTCCCTGAAACAGGACAAGAGCAGTGCGAGTTCGTTTAAGAGTCTGGAACAAGGAATGCAATATTTATGCTAAAGAAAAATATCTGAAAGAGAAATACAAATGCAGAAGAATGCTTAGCTGTGTAGCAAAAACGTTTGCTAAGTATGTCACTGTTGTGGTAAACCCTCTTACAGTATAATGGACTCTTCCTCCTCCCATAAATACAAACTGCGAGAGTCGGATGAGAAGAGAGTGGAAAGTGAAGTGCAGTAGTAGACGCAGTGCTAATCTACTTATTACTAACACTATTTTTTTGTATATATCTTCAATATACTTTTTCAACCGACCTTGGTCTTCCATGTCTTTCTTTCTGGCACCTAAACAGGCCACAACAGTCAAAAAACTGTTGGAACTACTAGGTTACTTTGATATATTTGAGAACCATATAAGAATAATCTAGGATCTGCTCTACTAGTGTTATCAAACCACAAACATAGTAATAGAAAATGAGTTCAGTAAATACACAAAAATAAAAAGGGATGTAAGACAAGAATATCTTCTCAGCGGATTTATTCAAGATATGCAGTGAGACGATTCTGAGAGTATTAGAAGTCCTACCATGATTTTATTCTCGGCCACAATGTCATAATATATGATATACAGATGACACAGTGTTCATCGGAGGCACAACAGGAAACTATAAGGACTTCTATAAAAAATAATGAAAGAAACCTAGAAGGAACTGGACGGAATGCATCGTTGTTACCAAAAGGAACAGATGAATATTCCAACATCAAACAGAAGCAATGGTTTAGATATCTGGGATGTGTTTTAAAAAAATGGATGGAATGTGAGACACTGAAATCCGAATCTGCATTGGGATAACGAAAAATTACTTCCAAAGCTAAGCACTTATTATGAATTGAAAAAAATTCGTTAGAAACAAAGAAAAGTGTACTGTACACTTATGTAATATATTTCCTCCTTTATGGCACTGAATTCTGCGCCATGTTCTCACATTTGGGTAGGCGACTTGAATCAACTGAATTTTGATTCTATAGAATGATGCTTAGAATACCATGGATTGGTCAGGTGAGCAACTACGAAGTTCTAGAGACAATGGAAACAAAACGGGCTTAACATAAGGAAGAAACCTTGTATTAACAGAACTGATTGAAGACACGAAAGACAGATGAAAGGAAAACTTATCCGACCTAGCGTGTTTGAGCAAATGTATGCCGGAACAGGAAATTGTGGAGGCACATGATCGCCAATGATCTGAAGGGATATGGCACATACAAGAAGAAGATAATCAATGAAAATATCAAAATATATCTCCATCCAACAACTGAGAGTGGCTAACGGCGGCCTAGCTGAAGGCTCAAAGTTAGATAGAGGATTTATCAATGTGGTATTAAATCGTAGTTGGAAAAAAAGCAATATCTGTTAGATACATTCATCCGCCATTATTATTACCAGAAAATATGCATGATGCAAAGAAAGGTACACTGAAAAATAGTCATCTCGTTCTCGTTGGAAAAGTCGAAAATGGCTTCCGCCATGCTCATCATGATGACACGAAACGCGATAGAATCAATAATGGAGTTTGCAAAACATGATTCCTCGGGAAGTATTTAAACGTTTAACCATTGTTTGCTTAATAGAACCTGGCACCCAGAAAAAAATTATCATTATTTTCATATGTATCGATATTATATGTTGAAATAAATTCGACATGTTGCTGATATAAACATAATTATATACTGAATATTTTAACATTGTTTTAATGCTTGTACTTTGGTAAAAACATTGATTGGAATAATAAAATTACACCTTCGTAAAGAGTCAGTTTTCTAAGCCCATGTTTATTCAGGTTGTAGTTGAGCATAACTCTCCCCATATTCGTTTCCTTCATTATTCGTGAATTGTCATAATTTGTTGAGAAAGATAGCGGAGCCGTTTCTCATCGCCTTATGTTTAGAAACCAGGATTTTCTTTCTCTTAGACTTGTTTCCACATAAGTATAGAGAATCCAGTCCACCCTGGAATTTATTCTATTACTAGAGTAAAGTATAGGAATTAATGCCTTCCCCATTTTTTTTTTTTTTTTTTTTTTTTTTTTTATGCGAATGGTAACTAACCCAGAATTTAATCTTCTAGTTTCTTGTATTCAGGCAAAAAAACTCCCAAGAAGTATCGGATATATTTAATTATATTACTGTTTAAGTATTTGTTTTTAACTAAAAGTACGATTAATATCTTCATAATATTTGAATCTGTTTTATTATACGATACATATGATATCAAATATATTCTTCTTTCTGATGTCGGCGTTAGGATTATCTTCTCTTTTTCACTCATGACACAGAATGCCTTTCACTGACTTATTGAAGTAAAGCATAACGCTACATTTGCATCGGGGTCAAACCGAGGATGTTATTTCAGTTTAATGTAGCTCGCTCACATAGAAAAAAAAGACACATGAATATTTTACTTAATCTATAACTGTCGTTACCTCGTGTGATCGATAATTCACGATACAGCTACTGGTGTTTAGTTTATCTTTTTTATTGAGATGTAAAAATACCTCCAATAAATATCGCATGTCAATAAAGATGATGGTAGCCAACTCAACAGGTAGCCATATTTTTCAGCGAGGAATCAGCTTAGCAATCTGCAGTATCTCACGCATGACTTGAATGAAGTAAGAAATACGTTATTTAGCCAAGTGTTCAGAAGGCAAGGCTTATTTTTTTAGATTTAAAGAGATTTACGTCAATTCTTACTGGCAGTTAAAGTTGATAATATAATCCTCACACACGCACATGGTATCAGTTCTATTCTTTATTAATGTATCTATTTTTCCTTTTACATTTTATGTTAGCTACTTTAGAGAAGCTTGTTGAAATTCAATTTGATTAGCAGTTGCACTCAATAGCACAGATTATTGCCACATTTAGGTTCCTGGTATTGGGAAGAGATAACATATTGTATCAAATGAAAGTTATATTCATAACTTATCCTCTATACTATGATAAACCTCTCTCAGACCTGCCATCATTTTTTTTTAAATTCTTTATTTTCACTCTAGAGAAAAAGAACAAGCAGCTGTAGTTTAGGAAATTGTAAAATGGTGTTATTATCGAATTTCACAAACGACCGATGATTTCATTACACAGATCATAATTTCTAAATGTCGCAGCCACTCGTATCCCAGTATGCCCGTCTACTGGGGGGGATAGGTAATCCCTATTGCAGATGCCTGCTCAAGCACATGTTGTGCTTATTTAACACCCACAAAGCACATCTGTCGTCTGGATGACCCAAAAAAAGGGAACTTTTTAACAAGCCAACAAAATCAAGAGTGATGGAAGAAAAATATTTTATTCATAGGAATTGAAACCTTAAAACATGCCATTTAAGAAACAATGATGGAATTTTCATTTTTTAAAAATTACGTCCTGTAGATGGCGTCCACCTGTATGAATGCATTCTTGAAATCTGCTGTTGAGATTCCTCATTGACTGCTGCAACATCTCAGCTGGGATACTGGGAATTTCATCTTGAATTCTACATGGCGAAATGTTTACTTACTCAAGGTCTCTGACTCGCAGTGTTGCCACTTGCTCATGTCTGACAATACGTACTTCAAAAATTCTCGTATTTTTTGGGTCACTCTGTATAATGTATTACACATATAGTGCTGATGTTAACAAAACATTGCTCTATGTAATAAACAAAGCTATTAATTATATATCAATAAATATGCATATTATCCTTCACCGGCAGCACAACACAGAGTTTCATGCAAAATGCAATATATAAATAGAACTGCTCTCTCAAAATATTTCTGGCAATTAAAAAATGGCGATAGTCCACCCATTATTACGCGGGATATTATAGGTAAAGCCAACTCTTACAATGGGAAAAGTCGATTGATGTAATTTATGCCTTGTTTAAAAATTAGTTATTTTAAAACACTTAAATGACACTTAGCTTATTAAACAAGAGAAATGTATTGATGGTTATATGTAGGCATAAAAATAAATACGTTGATAAAGATACATTTTTAAAGTACATTATGGTTTATTTAAATAAAAAAAAACAGTAACCTTACTTTATGTTTAATATAAAAATGATATGTCACAAACCTAAAATAAATTACGTAATGGTCCCGCCATATTCAGCACCTGAGGATTGCGTTGTGCATGAAACTCCGAGTTATACTACAGAATAAAGATAATATGGATATTTATTAATATATAATTAATAGTTGCGTTTTTTACATCGTGCAGTGTTTTATTAACACAGGCCCTATATGAGTGATCTATCTGTTTGTCTTTCTATTTATATCTATCTATCTATCTATCTATCTATCTATCTCTCTCTCTCTCTCTCTCTCTATATATATATATATATATATATATATATATATATATATATATATATATGTATGTATATATATATATGTATATATATATGTATGTATATATATATGTATATATATATATATATATATATATATATATATATACTTATATATATATATATACTTATATATATATATATATATATATATATATATATATATATATATATATATATATATATATATGAACGATGTAATTCTTATTCTCCTTAAAACTTCTTTGTGACTTTCACGGTCTATTCATTGTATTCCTCTTCCGTCGGTCGAACTCCATGTCTATCACTTCAAGTCTCTTCATCTGCGAGGCGATTTTCCAGAATTCACTGGCATATGAAAATAGAAAAATAAAATGCACAAATGGAATTTTCGCAAAAAGGATGTGTCAAACTGGGTAGCCTAAGATTTATTGCTATTGTTGAATTCTCAATAAAATCGAGATAGTCGGCCAAGGAAGGAATCAATCAGTCAGATGCCGTCAGTGACGGGCAAGGATTAGCATCCAAGAAAATGATAATCATCATCATTGGAACGCAGACATCATATTGGAATCATCAAAGAATGACCATATCCCATCGATAATACTTTAGCAGAAAGAATAAATGGCAGGACTTGTTTTCATAGTCTAGCATTATGAAAAGATATTAGCTGATTTGCTGTCCTAATAAAAATTCATTCTGGTGCAAGAAGAAGAAGAAGAAGAAGAAGAAGAAGAAGAAGAAGAAGAAGAAGAAGAAGAAGAAGAAATTATATGGTATTTGAAGAAAAATACGATTTATGGATTTCGGACGGTTTTCCACGTCTTTGTTGCCATATTTACGGCGTTTCGGCCGTTGTAAACTCCTGCCTTCTCAGGCGATTGGAATTTAGAACTGAACCTTTTATTTCGTCCACCGGAATAGAATATTCTAGTTCCACGTGACATGCCTCTTCCGGACACGGGGAATAAAAGTGGATAAGAGCGTTGGTAAGATCCATTGATTTGACCCAAAGAGCTGTGAGTTCAATACCTGGCTACTGCAGTGGCGAACAAGAGTGGTGGATGAAATAAAGGGTTCAGTTTAACGTTCCAAGCACCTGAAGAAAGCCGGAGGGTACAATGGCCGAAACGTCGTGAATGTGACAACAAAGATGAAGACAACCGTCCGAACAATATAAATAGAGTAAACCAGTAATTGAAATGTTCGGGTTAGGGAAATAATGATGGCAGATGTAGACTTCTAAATATGCCATCGAGTAAGATGACATGACTGTGACTTGCTTTTCTAACATGAGTAAGGCTTACCTTTCTCTAATGTCTTCCTACAGCTTTATAGTGAAGGATGCATAGCATGATTGTAGTTTCCCACATTAAATAGAAATACAAATCAATGTACAAATTTTCTTCTCTCTGCTTTCGATACACAATCTGGTCGGCATTAATTTGACTATTTTACAAAAACAAAACAAAACAGGGACGTCTTCTCAAACACATAAACGCACTAAATATATAACGTACAGTAATAAGCAATAACGTTTCATTAATCCATTGATTGTTAGCTATATATATACATATATGTGTATGTATGTATGTGTGTGTGTGAATGTGCGCGCGTGGGTGTGTACGTATTTGTGTGTGAGAGGGGGTTTTGTGCAGGGAGTTTAGCGTCTCGGAATAAAAAATCTGCGTTAGCAAGGCGATTCCCTCTCCAATTCGTTTCACTCAATTTAGGGAAATTATGAATCCACGAATTTTCTAGTCGTGGTTAGCAATCAGTCTATGGCAATGACAATAATTGAAAATTGTACCAATTTAAAGCGTACAAAGATTGTTAGACATGCTACAATATTCAACAAACATGCATCATCATACTCAAGAGTGATTTTCCTAAGAGTTGTTAACAGAAATAAGTATTGGTCCCATGGAAAGAAAGACACACACCCACACACACATATGTGGGTAGACCCGAACGATTGGGCATCAGCCAGAGATCCTACCCCTAGGCTATCGTCGCACGGCAGAGAGAAAGGGAAATTTGAACGTTTTCTATACGAGATACGCCAGTGGCCGGGAGATCTTAATTCAGTTGAAAAAAAAAATGCGTTAATAGGAATGTTTTTAAAATTACCCACAAGAGAGCACAACTGGGTTTCCCGGAAGCATATATATTGTCATCCACAGATGGACTGTTTTGCTGTATCACAGGTCTTTAGTGTAGCTAGACGTCCGATTACTTCAAGCCGGCCGATTTGGCATCTGTCAGAGATCCTATGCCTAGTCTATCGTCGCACATTGTCGTAATCTCTTTGCAGTTCACCTACATTAAAATCGGTTAAACTTGTACGAAACTAATTTTTCTTTGTGCTTCTCTTTGAAAATCGATATTCGAATTGCTTGAACTTTTAAAAATCTCCTCCTTATCATCAATAATCAAGGGAATAAAATGTGGAACAATTTGTAAAAAGACCGTCTGGTCAAAAAGAATCTTGACTCGAAAACGGTAAAGTTATTTGATTTGCAAATCAAGAAAACAATGTACCTCTTCTCCAGTCACCACATAATACATGAAGAAAACTGTTGAATTCATTAACCGATAAAGTGTGTATAAAAAACATAAATAAAGATTTTTATTTATATAAATCACATAATGTTTATGACCATATCACTTTAAAACTTCGGTACCCTTTCGATCACCGAAGTAACTTCGAGCCTGGTCTGTACCTTGGTGAGTGACCCAAGAGAATACCAGGTGCTGTAAGTTTCGATCTTTGGGTGGTGTGATAGATAACGTCTCGGAATGAAAAATCGTTGGCCAGAGTTCGTTATATTCAGTTACACGCAAATACGAGGATGGGATGAAACGTTAACAGACTGCCTATGAATTAATTATCTGTAAAGCTGCAAAATCTTGCATACATTGATTTCAACGCTTCTTATTAATAACTGCATTGCTTATTACCAGATGCATTGATATTTTATTGTTCAAAGATGACCTAAAATGGAATTACTAGCGACTTCACTTGAAAATGAACAAGATTTGTCAGCGTGGTTTTATCAAGTACCTACAGTAAAAGAGTTTAGCTCCCAAGTGCATTCATACTGAAATGGTTGCTAGATTAGGGGCAAGTCGCAACAGTGCAAAAGAGGGTAGCTGAATTTAGGAGGAGAATAGGAAGACTTGAAGATGACCCACAAAACAGAAATACATTAATCGTGTTAACCACATGGTGATGTGTGGCAGGTCATTGACTATAAATCAAATAGCCGATGCTATTAGTATATCCCGTGAGATAGCTGAGAATATTCCGCGCTTGCCATGACAAAGAATTCTGATTATTTCAGGCAAATCTGACATTGTTTGAAGATGATCCAGCTTGTTTCCTTGAACGTTTCTTAACACAGGATGAGTATTGGATTCGTCAGTTTGAGCCAGAGACAGAGAGAATCTATATAGAGGAAACGCTCCACTTCACCCGCTCCAAAGTAGGCCAAAGGGGTACATCTTCAGGGAAGTTTACTAGCCTTGGTTGCTTGGGATGCAAATTGCATTGCGTTTATTGAATATATTCTAAAGGCCCACAGCATCAATGGCGGGTACTATGTCAATTTACTTATGCAGTTACGAAAGTCTATCAAGATCAATCATCCATGAAAACAGATGAAAAGTGTTTTGTTTCGTCAGGGAATTGCTCCAACACACTAGTCCTTGGTTTCAATCGCTGATGTTCATTTTTGGCTTGGAACTGGTTGATCACCCACCCTATTCTCCTGATTTGACTATCATTTGTTTCCCCAGCATGAAAAAAGACTTGGTTGGGAAACAGTCGCAGTTATGCTGATGACATATATAATGGTGTTGTCTTTTTTTACCAACAGGATGAACAGGGAAAGGAACAATGCAGTTATTAATAAGATGAGTTGAAATAAGTGCATGGAAGATTTCATAGTTCTAGCATCACTCATTCATAGCCAGCCTGTTAACTTTTCAGCTCAAACTCATACAATAAGGAAATTTATGACCCCCCCCCATTTCTCCCCAGCTATGGTTTAAATAACAGGACAGACTTGGTCTCATTACCTTGGTTAGTAACTAGTCTACCGCATAATGAAACTGCGACAATTTGTCTCTGAAGTTATTTATAAATCGAAAAGAGATATGATCTGCCAAGAGCCCATCACGCTTGGCACCGGAAGATGAAGTTGCATAATAATGGAAATTTCTTCACTCGAAGTGAATTGTTTCACTATAACGTAAATATAATTGTCATTACTACACAAACATAATTTTGTCTTTTTAAAATGTCAGTAACATCCTTATAATCTAAACCAACATTTTCCAAGCAAATATTAAGTAATTACTTGAAAAATAATGAAAGAAATTACATTTAATTACGCAGAGTTTTCCTTCTTCGTCAAATTATTAAATGAATTGTTCTTCCCTCGAGCAAAGGATTTCCCTTTCTTTTTTTCTTTAGAATTCCTTCAAGCAATGCGATTCTAATTAGTTGAAGAGAGATATAACGTGGTAGCAACAGTCATGATTCTTTTTGTTTATAATGCGAGTTCTATATTTAGATAGGGAAATTGAAATAGATTTACAGGACTTCAGTGTCATTCGCAAATAATAGTAATTGAAATTAAAGAAAAATTAAAAGATGATTTATTTCAGTAATTTTTTTTTTTTTTTTGCCTCATCACGCTCTGGTGCGAAAACTAAAAGACAAATAACCTTAACCTAATCACTGTTTGAATTTAGTGACAGAATGAAGTGTTGTTTCTTGGAAGTCAATATTCGACGTGTTAGTCGATAGAAAATGTCGTAAATTTACTTTATAAGGGAAAACACAGTAGAAATACAGAAGATGAAAGAAAATTTTTAAGGTTACTAAGTGAACTCTAAAATTGTTCCTTATCTTTCAAAACAAAAGCGAACCTCTGTTAGTGCAAAACTGTTTTGTTCTTTAATTTGTCTGATTTTGAATAAGCTTTAAGTAATAAAATAAAAAGGTTTTCTTTTATTCATTTCGTAAACTGTGCTTACTTTAACACAATGTTAAAGAGTGCCATAACCTCTGATGGCAGTCATTAAAGGATGAAAGATCTTCGACTTGAATTTGCGGAATATTGCTCAGCAGTTATTGTCCGCTATATTTACTAAGAATAGATTTGTTTAACGTGGAGATGCAAGATCGGAAACCCCTTGAGAATCAAACTACAAATATAAATTATCTAGACCATCGTATAATTATTGTATTTTTTTTTTTGTTATTTAGGTACGTTATATTTTCGAAACTTGTTTTAAAAAATTACATCTGTCTTTAATGACAGAATAATATGATACAGTGTAACACGGATATAAGAGAAACACGGATATAAGAGAGACTATCTCTGGTCCCAAGTGTTAATGTAAACAAAATAGACCAAACCCGGATATAAGAGACTTCTTCTCTGGTGCCGACAATTCTCTTATATCCGGGTTACACTGTATTATTAAAAAATAAACCAATTCACGCAAAAATAAATCACTGGTATAATTATACGAATACATGTTTAAAAAAAAAAAAAAAAAAAAAAAAAGAAGCAAGTATGCCTGTATGTATCTCCGTAATCAGCCCTGAGTTCGATTTTCACGATGGTAGATTATTCAGGGAGGTGGCTTCACGATGTTCTTGGCCTGACATTAGCTTGTCAGTCGTTTTAAACGAAACTCATACACACGCACACACATGATTACACACACACGCACACACACACACACACACACACACATATATATATATATATATATATATATATATATATATATATATATATATATATAAACCTTTGTATGATATATGGTAGGAGAAACTGATATATAGTTTTTCATATAGTAGAACAATCTCAGGAATATTCATGACAAAGTGAAATATATTTTCGTGTAGAGGCTGTAAATTTAAATTTAAATGTTCAACATTTTAGCGTCTTCTACGTCGTGTGCATATACAAATATATCACGTTAGTCCGATGGTACCTCACGGGATGAAACGTGTCAAACCAAATATTTGTTCCCGTCCATCAATAATTTTTCACAATACATATATATATATATATATATATATATATATATATATATATATATATATATATATATATATATATATATATATATATCATCATCATTTCGTTCCAAGCAAGGTGCTAATGTCACTAATACACGGGAGGTTACAAAGAGTGAAAATGAAAGAAATGACTGGGTATAGAGTGGATTTTGGAAAGGATAAAAGATGAAGTGGACGGAGATTATAGTTGCATTTAAACTTTTGAAGACTGCAGTTTTCATCGAATCAAATAAAAGGAAGGGAGATCCACGGGTACGAAAGAAAAAAAAATGTTGGCGAAGAAGCCAATTTAGTATAACTGTTAAATTCATATAGTCGGGCTCCCATGGAAAAAAATCTCGTCGGAGCAGTTGCCATGAAGCCACATAATGTCTGTGAGAAATGAATTAAATCCTGATGCTAAGTCAGGATCGATTACATTGTAGATGTTTCTTTGAATTTTCTCAAGAGATGAAGAGCAGAAGCACCAGTATTTAATTCTCGGACGAATGGTAGATTTATAAATGTGCAAGATGGACGCTGACGAGAAAAACCTTGTGGCACGATTCAGTGACACAACTTATCTTGCAGTAGATGCAGCTATTTATTCAATATGGTTGTTCCACCTCAAGTCAGTTAAGAACGAAAAGCCAAGAAGGTCATGTTGATGGAGGGCCGGGTAGTTTCTTTGTGATATGACTCTCATTTTGAATGTATTAAAATTTACAACCCATTTTCTGTCCGAGTTAACCAATTATTCGAGGTGCTTCTCGAGAGCAGCAACCAGTTTACATTTGTCAGCTGAGACGGATTTTCTATTGAGACAAGAGTAAATAGTAGTGTCATCTGCCTAAATGCCTACTTGGGAACTGATGACATCAGAAACAGCGTAGGACCCAGGTTAGGGCCTTGTGAGAAACCCGCGTTCGTGTGAAATGATCTGAAAGCAAGCCCTTTCAAAATGACCTTCATTTCACGATTGATAGGAACGATTGGACTAAATCAAACAATCGTCCTCCAATACTGTAACCCAGGAGATAACATAGAAGAGCAGGATGGCAAACCCTCTCAAACGATCTTAGACGTTATTATCAAGAGGTTGAGAAGCGTAGGTCGTGAGAGATAAAATGCTTAACCATATCGGAATTGATTAAAGATTCAAATATTTTGGCGATACGTCGTAGCAGACTAATAGAGCGTTAGTTAGAGGGGTTAGAACGTTCTCCAGAGTTTTTAAAAGCAGGAACGACAGAGGGGGGGAATTTCCAACAAGCTGGAAAGCAGGAATCAGCGAGACAGTCGTTGTATAGTTTGGAAACGAACTGGAGCCGGCTCGAAAGCACATTTCTTTAGGACTACGGCTGGTATCCCGTCATCTCCGCTTGCCTTATGATTTAGAATTGATTTCCGAAACCAGTGATGGGGTTATGCGGATATCACTCAGTAGTGACTCTATTCTAGTAGCGAAATCAGGAGAGGGTACTACAAATGAGTCTAGTGTTGAGTTGGAAGAGAATGTCTGAAGAATTATCTGCTCTAGATGTCAGTACTTCCAAGCGATTGAATAGCGGAGGATTTCCTGTTGTTCAGCACACTGTTGCAAAACCGACAATAATTTCTCGAATCGAACTTGTAAGATGCCATACGTTATTTCATTTTATCAGCAAACAATAAGTTCGCTTCTTTAAAGACACTCTTGCACTCGTTGCCAAAAGCTACTTCTATTGCCATCAAACGTGTTGCTCTGGTACAGCGGGAAGACGCATGCAGGTGGGTAAGAACCAAGGAGATAGAGGAGGTTTAACTTGGTATTTTCATTCGGGAAATAAGGCATCGATGTCTAATTTAACCCCAGACTGTAATTATAACAGGATGATTTAAAAAAATGAATTCCAAGGAACGTCACTAAATAAATCACGGAAAAAGACGTTTACAGACACTACTGCATGATCAGAGTTGCCAAGAGGGCAAATCTGCTTAGGATGACATGAGTTAGAGATAGAGGTGCAAAGAGATCTAGAAGAGATGTTTGTCCCTCAGGGTTACTGGTGAAAGAACATTTAGCTGACTCAATTAGAGAGATACAGAGATACATGTAAGAATGGTCAGAAGATTCAAGAGAGGGTTTCCTAGTCACTGAGAGATATTCTTGGACAAAAAATGTCAGGCCATGCATGTGGACTGTAGATACCTTCCTCAGAAAAGGAAGATAGCAAGAAATCGTGAAACTGGACTAGGGAATTGAAGAGTTAAGTTTAGTTTCGCAGTGAGCTAACATGTGCGGAGACTTTTCGAAGAGAGACGATTACACGCTGCAGAATTTGGTACGAATATTAAGAATGTTGAAGAAAGAAAGGTTAAGGAAGTTAGGTGTTTTTAATCGGCCTGGTTTAGTTTTATATATTTGCTTTTTATAGTCATAGTGTGTTATTTTAGTAAGGAAATGGCTAGATTACTAATAGCAGTCGGTCTTCAATGTAACATATGCAGGAAGAGAACTAGTGCAGACTGCAACAAATATGACTTCGAGTTTGCCACCAGAAGGAACATGCAGGGACACCATTCCATGCGCGACATAGCATTCAACAGAGCCCCAATATTATGCGATTGTTGATCAGAGCAGCCTATCAAGACGCTACGAAAGTCTTCGAACACTTAACTATCAGTCATGAACCAGAAAACACTCAGTATGAATAGACGCAGCCACTATCCACACATAACCCTAAAACTTTATGAAAGCATCACCATGAGGGCCTGAGAAAGGAAAGGAACCGCGAACACCTTCCTAAACAGGAAACAAGGTATGACCCTAATATGTCCCGGAAAGGGATATATTTAATCGAGGTTGCTAAGTGGTTTTGGTTACTATAACCAAGTAGAATACGGTAGCAGTAATCGACTGATACGCGTCGTAGTCGCAGGTAAGAAGTGTAGATCAATGGCGTAGTCCAATGGGCGTTGCTATAGTCTTAGCTCTCAGACTAAGGCTCTCTTGACTCACCTACACGTCCGTCGGTATTTATGACGGACACCAGCCAATCATAATCCAGTGAGGGAGACCACAGGTGTACGCATATTCCATTATATCAGAGCCTCTACTCCTGTTCAAGAGAATGGGAGGATTATGGACTGGGCAATAGGAAAGCCTATTTCTATTTAAAAAAAAAAGTTATTAAATTTTAACTTAGTTAATGTCGGGATTTCCTTTAGAAATTCAACAAAGTATTAAAACTGTCTGAGACCTACACCAGAAAGAACTTAAAAAAATATTTCTGTGTTTGACTTCCAGTTATTTCAAAGTATGGACATTCAGATAACTTATTTTGAGAGTCGATCTGTGGCATACATAACATTTTGACCATGGCATGTTTAACTGACATTCTAGAATATTAGAGGCGATATGAGGTAACAGGTAGGAGGGGTCTGACCCTAGAATCTTACAGGAGACGCTTCTGCCACTTCGTTCCAATATTTAAATTTTACATGTAATGGACATAGCAGGCTGATTTGATATCAATGGCGCTTTGATACAATTATGGTGGCATTGAAGTGTTTTTTTTGGGGTTTTTTTTCTGATTTGCATGTACAAAAGAATACGGCTATCTCACACTTCTAACGGGTGGTGATGGTAAGGGGGGATGAAGTGTCGATTTTCTTAATCTATCTATATTTCTTCCGGTTTCTGTCAAAGGAATTCGAATTATTCTCATATACCAAGAACAACCAACCATCCACGAATCAGTGGCACTTGAAATACTATATGTATGAACAAAAAGTTGAATGAATCAAATTAAAATATATGCTTATTAAGTATTCTTTTAGTATAAGTCCTAATACCCACTTGGCTGGAAACACTTCAAGCCAAATTTCATTCAGTTTACAACTCAGAATAGACTCACATAAAAATGTAATATTGAGTATTAACAATAAATTAATGTAGAGGCACATGCATATATATATATATATATATATATATATATATATATATGTGTGTGTGTGTGTGTGTGTGTGTGTGAAATGGACGAATTCCGACAATTATTTTAAGACATTTTTATGTTTATACGTTCTATTTTATAGATGCAGATATTCAAGTAAATGCTCTGTTTATAATAAGCAGTATTAATGACATTTACCAACCTGAATGTCCGCGAGAAATTTTCATAGAAAATATTTGTCTTTCGACAGGAATCGAACCTGTACCCTACACAGAACCGTCATATAGCCTGACGTGCTTTACCGATTTAGCCACAGAGGAGCGTTTCGGTTACCAAGGTCGATTTTACTGTTTTTAAACTACTATTCTCCTTGATTTTCTCTCGTATGTTCACATCTGTTTAATGTGCATCCAAATGTAAACAAATGACATCACACATTATGAAATGGACAAAGTCTGATAAGTGTTTTAAGACTTTTTTATGTTTATACGTTCAATTTTTTTTGTTTATTATAAACAGAGCATTTACTTAAATATTTGTATCTATAAATATATAAGAGATGATCATAGTCGGGATCATCGAGACGATGCAAACGATCCTTTCCTTAGCTGTATAGTATGCACTTCGCCAGTTTTGAATTCAGAGTTTTCCTTCTCCTAGATCGGTTGGCACCCAAAACTTTAGAACCCAGTATGCCCTACTATTTGCTCATAGCCAAAAAAGAAAGGCTTAGTGGGAGAAGGGTTCGATTTATAACTTTCTCATGGATATATAGAATGTAATGAACTCCTCTGGAATTCGAACTTGGCTCTCCGATTTCTTAGTCGCAATCAGTTACTCTACCGTGCCTCCAGTAGATAAACGTCGTAAGATGCGCTAAATTATGTAATGTGTCAATATGTTTACAAACATACACACCTAATATGAAACCGTGGTTAAATTAAAATTATCATTTTGACCACATTTCATTCATGAAATTTTATTAGAGAATAATATTAATTTTTAGTAATCTTTTATTTTTGATTTGAATAAGCAAAAGTATTATTTATACAATATTTATCTTACTCAAGTGATTTAATTGATCTATATTTTTAATAGCGTGATATAATCATTAATATTAAATTGCTTATCATACAATTTTTATTACCTTTATATATAATTTATTTTGGTTTAATTTTCCTAAATCAATTTGCGTCTTCATGAAGGCTGATTGGTTAAATAGCCTATACGATCATTTATTTTAATAAATGGATCAATTTATGCCAAATGTTTAATTCAGTTTATATATATATATATAATTGGATTGGCATCAGTACAACTAAATGTTAGCTCTATCACTGATATACAGCGCTTTCCAATAAGTACCACGCATATATAAATAATAAATAATATATATAAAAAATTGCATACATATATATATATTTATATCCATACACATTTTATATATATATATATATATATACATACACACACACAGACACATGTATGTATATAATGTATATATATATATATATATACATATATATATATATACATACATGTATATATATATATATATATATATATATATATATATATATATATATATATATATACATATATATATATATATACATACATGTGTGCGTGTATATATATATATATATATATATATATATATATAAAATGTGTATGGATATAAATATATATATATATGTATGACTATATATATATATATATATATATATATATATATATATATATATATATATATATATATATCCTGACTCTGCGATAGACTACATCCACCAGCAATTCTTATCGGGAGATTGGAGGAGATTTGAGAAGCATGAAGCCACCTTCTAATAGCTGTTTTTCGCAGGTCCGCTCTGACCCGGCGAAAAAAGTGCCTACCAGGCCTGATCAGGCTCTTTAGTGTTATAGAACCCTCCCTACTTTAATGAAATAATTTTTATGAGTTTTCTGGCGGTTCACAATGATTGGTTCATTCTTATCTACACTGTTCACTTGCAAATTGTCAGATGTCAGTATACCCCATAACACCTTAGAGCGCTTAGCCTTGTAGCGGGTAGAGTGGAGATCAACGTGTTTTAGTAAGCGGCTTTCAATCTGCTAGTCTTAATTGTCTTCAAGAAGCAAAACCAAGATCTAAATGGCCAGCCAATATCTAACAGTAACCTCATCTCACAATCCTCACTTTTGCTCCATATGTGGCCTCCTTTGCAATTCACTTGCGGGTTTTAAGTGGAACATAAAATTATCGCACAAAGTTTATAACTGAATCAATTGTTGAATTTGTTAGATCCCCATAAATCGAAACAGACCCTAGAGTCTATCACACACACACACACACACACACACACACACACACACATATATATATATAATCAAAAAAGGACAACACGTGTTCCTCATCCGGTCTTACGCTTCCGTGATCTTCAGGGCGTTCTAGGTGGCTGAAAATCGGGAGAGCGTCAAACTTGAGTAGTGCGTGGTGCTGTCCTTCGTTGAGTGTTGACATTGTAAAGCATCTTTTGTTCCGTCTTGAAATTCTAGACGTTAAGCTTTTTAATTTCTTGTTCGGGAATTTTTACTTGTCAAAGTACTGGGTCTTTTGTCAAGTAGTCTGTTGATCACAACATTATTGGTTTATTTAGTATCTCTCTTTCACCATATATATATATATATATATATATATATATATATATATATATATATATATATATATATATATATGCTAGATAGGATATATTAGCAAGATAAAACTTAGGTCCACCGTTCATACATCCTTTGAATATCGTTGCCATGTATGGCCTTGTGCTCCGATTATATATTAAGAATCTACAATGTCATTGATCAATTCTCACGACCGTAATATATTTTCCCTGTGTCTTTTCTATGAATATTTCAATGGTAATTAATCTGGTGAACTTTCCTCTATGGTGCCTCGTCTGATAATTTAAACGCAGCAATGGTTTGCCTGTGGAATCTCATCATTTTACAGCTGAAATGACAAGATTTAACCGTAGGTTCTATGTCATAGTATATTTTCTAGCACGTCTCGTTTGTCGAAATCTTTTCTGGCTTCTTGCTTTCCAGTCAAGTTTGATCTTCAAATATTTACATGTAATATCAAACGTTATCTGTTGTCTTCCTAATTTCTCTTCATTTATTTTTCTCACTTCTTAATATCTTTTATCTTTCAAACCCCCTGCGTCTTAGTGACATCGTTGCCTTTCTTGGTGCGAAATTATTAATGCACACACACACACACACACACACACACACACACATATATATATATATATATATATATATATATATATATATATATATATATATATATATATATATAATTTATCGAGACGGAGACATGGTGAGCAAGGAAGAGGTTGGTTGAAAAAAAAAAGCAAGTTTTAATATTTTTTTTATTTTTCTACGATTCAGACATTTTTGGGTTTATAGAGGAAAAAAAAAAACCTAAATTGTACAACGTATTCAATTAAAGCAAGAAACCCGACAAATCTTTTATAATAACAGAAAATTTGATATCGCCTAACTTCTAAAAAATAAAAATGAACGCAAATATTAGGTTGGTGCAAAAATAATGTCGTTTTCTCACATATGTTACTATGTGAGAAAACGACATTATTTTTGCACCAACCTAATAAAAGATGACTTAACCTTTAAACAGACAACACCACCGCCAATAAAATTTCATTATCTTCACAAACAAACAGTAAGTAAATATATATTATAACTAACCACACCACACCACAAACTGTAGAGGCGATACTTGAAAAGCATATGATATAAAACGTGGACACGATACAATAAAATAAATCTCACTTTACACCCAGCGATATATAAAATCGCAACGCTGAAAAGTGGCATAAACTGCGTAATGCATACTCGGAAACAGGGTCCGATAATATATTTCATAATGACTAATGAGGGCAAGAAAAAGGTTAGAAGAAAGTACATAGTTTATTTTAATTTTTCTTTGCCGATAACCAAAAGAATGGCCAAAACCGTAGAAGAATGCATAATAACCTTCGTTTGTCTTCAACGAAGCATGCGAAATGAAATATTGCCGTCCAGATATCCAATATATGTACTTCAAACCAGTAATACTGATCAACAAACGTAACGATCACTAGAATTTGACGTCAATTAAGGTCAGCAGAATGTTTGTTAAGAGTTCAAGAGATGAGTAGAACAAGATTAATCAATTTATTTGTAAATGTTCAAAGAAGTTATCTCTTGACCAACTGCATGCTTTGCGTATTATCGTTCATTAATATCAAATGTTTTAAATAATTATGTGTTTGTAGCTGTATTATTTATCGAAGCCTCTTATTCTAATTATAAGTATTACGCGAAACACTGGATCGGCTAAGATATAATTTTTTTTGAAATTTTAATGATTATGTATATATATATATATATATATATATATATATATATATATAATGTTTTGATTATTTATATTGGAAACTTAATCTTCAGAAAGACAGGAGAATTTATAACTAAGCACGTGTTTATAGGTAGAGTACTTGTGTGTCCAATACCTTAGTAATAAATAGATTAATTTTTTTTAAAATTTCATGAGATATTTACTGCGTTAATTACCAGTGAATTAAATTTTTGATGTCTTTTCATCTTGTTTTAGTTAAGGTCTAATTGATTAGAGTAGAATAATTAGATTTTTTTTATTTTTGTTTATATTAAAATGCCTATGCGTTATTTAAAGTTATGTAATGTGACAATAATGCATATATATATATATATATATATATATATATATATATATATATATATATATATAGATAGATAGATAGATAGATAGATAGATATGCGGGTGCTCTTATAAAGGGGTAAATTCATTTCATATACATGAAAAGATGTCGTATGGAAGACAGAAATTATGACCCACTTCATTTTTTCTTAAAGCTCTACTGCATTCGTCATGGCAATGGGCGTAGATATCAGATCAATTATTTTGTAGATACCCAAAAGAGGTTTTTGGGTGTGCCTCGTTTCCGCTTGATGAAACCACTGGGTAAAACCCGAATTTAGCCGTAGATATCTGAATTAAAACGCTGTAATTAAAAGCTAATTAGATTTACCGATTTTCTTTAATTAAATTCTTTACCGGTGACATCATCATCACTATTATTATTACTATTATTATTATTATTATCATTTCCCCCAAGAATTCTTGCCAATTTCCATCAATTATTCCCAAGGACTAATTGGCCCTTAAGTAATTAGAATTAAGCAATATTTCACTTCTTAGAAGTTAAATTACTCAGCTATCTATCTATCTATCTATCTATCTATCTATATATATATATATATATATATATATATATATATATATATCGTATGCACACCCACATATATATATATATGTGTGTGAAAGTATCTACGGAAACACTCGTTTTCAAATTGGGTAATCAATAGTAGTTTTGAAAGCCACAAATATGTGTAAATTAAATTGAGATACATTCATTAAATGAGTTACACACACGTTTTACATAAATATATGTGTGCGAGTAGATAACTGCTGTGTAATGAGGCATATCACGCATGCACACACATACACACATATATTCCATAATATATTGTTAAATTAACAGACAACGAATGTCTCATATGCTTGATCAATATTATGTGCATGGCTATGTTTGTCTAAGAAATCATGTTTAATAGAACTAAGATCAGACATTTGACACGTAAGTCTACCTGAAACGGTCGTTGTAATAAAACCAATATATATAGTGGGTTTATTATTAATTAGTATTAAAGATACAATCTCTGATCGGACCTCTAAATTGATACTCTACATTGTTTTTTGCAGAGGAATTAGTTGTGTGGTTGTAGGGCTATGATATCAAGCGTTTTAATTTTTAATAATACATGATGAGCTTAAGACCTTTACACACACAGACACACACACACACACACACACACACACACATATATATATATATATATATATATATATAGATAGATAGATAGATAGATAGATAGATAGATATAGATATATATGATGAGTTAGAGAAATTTTTTTTAATCAAAGACACGTTTCGCCGGAGAGAAACTCATGCCCATTTTGGCATCATCAGTCCGACTATAAGATGAAAGACAGAACTATATTTTGGTAGAGTGTCTTTGAATCTGTCGTAAATCACAACTAATTACTCTAGGTTACCCGTTCTGAATTGACACTTTGCTTGTGTGTCTGTTCTTGCTTGTTTTATTTATATACATATCAGAGCCATTTGGTATTGTGAGATTTTAATTCAGGAACTTTTTATTATTTTTTGCATACACATATATAACATACATACGCACGCATATATATTTGCATATACGCACACAATACATATATGCAATCTTATAAATGCGTGACTAAATATACATCCACAAGGACTGATATTCGAGAAATCCTGTCAGAAGAATGTGTTCTCAGGATTTAAATCTGTATCTTTTATGGGTAACTGCCATTGGATCTAACGTGCTTAATCAATCGGCCACTTAGGACTAACGATCAAACAAAGTCATGTTATTTATAACAATGTATTCATCGTGACACAGAAATTGCCATGTTTCGGAACCAACTATGTTATTCAACATCCCTTGAGAATGGAACAAATACTTCAATTTTATGTTTAATTTGAGATTTAGGTTTTGATCCCGAAACAGTAATTTCAGTGTCGCGATAAATTCATATGTTTAAATAATAGTATTATGATATTATGATCTACTGTGTATCGAGCACTGGATTTAAAAATAAATGCTAAAGAACTGTGGATTATAAATCTGATTGTTCTTTCATTTTATTTTTATATATATATAGAGTCTTTTTTGAATATATAATTTCTACGATATTTCTTTTCTGATATTGTGGCTCGTGTTGGTATGTCTGGTTTGTTTGCTTATATATACATATATGCAGATACGCACATATCCATAATATATATATATATATGCAGATACGCACACATATCCATAGCTATATATATTAGAGACTTTGAGGTTTGTAGATATTAAATCAGTCGACTCCAAGTAGACCCATCAACTCGTATACCATAATGTGCTATTGTTGTTGTTGCGATAATCGGTGAAACAAAGTGTAATCCCCGGTCTTAGATTCATTGTTGAGAGCTTCCAGATATATATTTTTTTTGTATCACCTTACCTCTGTTTTCTTTTGTTGCTATCTCGTTTGATAATAAGTATCTATCTTTTTGTTTTATAATTGGTGTTGACGAAGCTTATATCAAGGTTGGACTTTTATTTAATCAGTGGTGGCTGTTATGGATTAGATCGAATTATGTTTTTGATTTTGTTATAGTTGTCGGGATTATTATCATTTGTGGATTTCTGTATTTTTTTATCTTTTCATTCCGTGGTATGTGTACGCATTGCATTTGGCGTTATACAGGAAATAATTCTAAGGCATCTTAAATAAAAGCCTATGATAACTCGGGTCTCTGTTGTATTGTTTTGATGGGAGAAAAAGTGTCTGAGGTCATTATCATTTGTTGGTTTCCGATAAACCTTTAGTACAATGATTATGTTCGTGCGTATTAGCATGATGTCAGGATATGATAAGATGAAGTTTTGTTCTGTTTCGTAGGCGAAAGCGTTTGTGTATTCTATCCTGTTTAGTCTATTAACAAGCACATGGAGTAGTCACGTAGGTGTATTAGTAGGGCAGGGTAAATATATCGGAAGTATGTTGCATTTTCGGGGGAAAGTACCCTGAAGGGGCTAGGCAGACATCAAAATTTCTAGGAAAGGATGTGCCAGTACTCCATTGGCTGGTAGGGCCATAATTACTTCAAATTTCAGTCTATCTAGCTATCTATCTATCTATCTCTCTCTCTCTCTCTCTCTCTCTCTCTCTCTATATATATATATATATATATATATATATATATATATATATATATATATATATATCATAGGTAATGAATTAAATACGAAAAATATTTAATATCTTTTCTGTTTTACGTTATTTTTATGGGTATACTTATCTAAGTAAATGTTCTGTTCTTTAATTAAACAGTATTCAACACAATTTTCAAACATTCAGGCATTGACATAGAATTAATACTGTTTTATTTCAGAACAGTGGATTTACTTAAATAAGTTTATCCATAAAAATAACGTATAAACAGAAAACATATATATATATATATATATATATATATATATATATATATATATATATATATATATATATATATATATATATACACGCTCACAGGGTCCGGAGGGCAAATTTTCGCCATTATAATTTTTATATGTCGCGCATGCGCGTTGATTGTTTCTGATTTATTTGTATGGCTGCAGTTGAGAGAGAGAGCAAAAAAATTCCCTGTAACACCAAACAGGAGCTGAATGCAAGGATTATGGAAACATTTATCAATTTAAACAAGGAGACTAAGTTCAAAATCTACAACATTGAAGCTAAAATTGTGACTATGTAGCAGTCCAAATATAGGTAATCATCATTAAGAGGAATGTTATTAAATTTTATATAGTAAGTATATCTTTAAATAAGATTTTTGTCTCAGCATGAATTTTATGTATATTTGAATATAAATAGGGAATGTAATATTAATGATAGGAGACACTGTGAAGTAATGGAGACCGGCTCGAATTCAAAAAGGTCCAATTTCAGTCAGATCCATTACATTCACTTACGTGCTAATTCTCTTGGGAAAGGTATTAATTCTCTTCTTCTCTCCCCAGCTACGGATAAATAGCAGAACAGCCTTGGATGGCCACTGATCTACCGCAGTAAGAAATGGCAACATACTTCGGAAAAAATCAACTTTGTCAATCATGTATCGAAAAATACATGACGCCGAGGCGTGTATCTCGCATGACACATAACTGAATATTAAAGATAACGTTTTATACTTGGAATATTGTTACCACTTATGGTACGGTGCCCCAGCTATTTAACTTCAGATGCTCGATAAAATCAAAAGAAGAATCTGCAATATTATTTGTCCTGATCCGGCAGCTCAGCTCCAGTCAATTTCCCACCGACGTAAAGTTGTTACTCTTTTCTTTTAATACTTTCATGATATTTGTTTTCGAATTTGCTGTGACACCCATTTCTTTTGTTTTGCTTTGTTTTGTTTTTGTTGTTTTACATTTAAGCGCAGCACATGACTCGTGTCGAGATCTCCTCAATTTAGAGTTGAGCTAGCTAGTTATAGCTATAAATTCTATACTATCAGTTCCTTCTCTCGCACTTCTCCCTTGTGGAAATCGCTTCCGGCTCGATGCTTTCCAGACAACTTTAATCGGCATAAATGTGAATGTAATATCAATCGTTATCTACTGTCCACCTGATTACTCTCTTTCTGCTCATCATTAAAGTTTCAGTTTCTAATTATTTTTATACCCTGTAACCTATTGTGTTTTAGTGGCATTACTGCCTTTTACTGGGGTGATAATGTTTAAAAAATCAGTAAAAAATAAGCTATTTAGACATAATTGTAGATCTATAGATATTTGTTTGAAATATGATCAAACGTGAATTTTTTTTTTTTAAAGACATCATAAAAACGGCTAACGGACAATAGCTAATAAACCTATGATAACGACCAAAATTGTGCAAAATTGCAAGAAAAATGGAAAAGTCAGAGTTCAAAATAAGTTATGTGTGTCGTAAATATTTCGATTACAACAATGAATCGTGTCCTGAATAAACATGACTTAATAGTACCGACCTTTGGATAAAATTATATTTCAGATTAAATTTTGCACCGGAAATAAAGATAAAAATAAAAATTTGTAGAGAGTATACTGCAGTAAGATGAGACAAATATCAACATATTTTGGATAATGATGAAGTGCTGTATAAAAATTGTTTAGTTTCAACAGTTAAGCATGTTGATACAAATGTCATGGCCTTAATGAAGCAGACGCGATGCATTTTCCGATGGAATCATGAATGCTGATGTTTACGTCAAGTATTTCATGAGAAATTGTTCGCTTCACTCAAACGCATGGAACGCATTGTTATGTTCACGCAGTTCATTCTACTGAAGAAACAAAAGTGTAATATGCTCGATTGACATGTCATCGGATTTAAATCCTATTGAGGACTTTGTGGAGCTACTTAAGAAAAAACCTGACAACCTTCCAAAAAGACAGAATTGACAGACTGCCTACTATTGAAGTGAAAAAATATTCCAATGACTCCAAATCTCATGTCGAAAGGCAGCAATAAAAAAAAAAAAGCAAGGCGTACACCAAAAATGTGTTTTTAAATAACTTCTTTCGTAAGACAGTACGTATAATTGGAGGTATATATATTTGTAGTTATTATAATGCCGTAAATTTTAGTAACAAATGATACCTATTAAAATGAATGACGTGAAGAAAGATATGGCAAATTCAAACAATAGAAATATTTATATGAAGATGTAAAAGTGTGGAATACGATTAAAATCTATGTATTTACTAAAAAAAATTACGAATAAAAATTAAATAGTTCCAAGTGAGTATACAATGGAAAAAAATGGTACGCACGAACCTCCTAAAAGTTTGAGTTAGTGAATGAAATGCTCCTTCTATTTGCAAAAAATCGGATGATGTATCTTAATTTTTCCGCTTCAAGAAGACTTAAATGATAAGCGAACAGAGGACCGTCCAAAACTGTTCAAGAATTATTCACATATATGTTGGCACAATCTATCTTGTCCAGCAATGGCCGAGTCATGCACAGAGTAAGTTACTCTCGAAGAGAGACTCAAGCTACCCAGTCTTACACTGACAGGAACGTACTAATTCAAATTTCAAGTCGCTGTTTGGTTCGTTCTACATAGCCACCTTCGCGCTGACATTTTAATTTATAAACAATAGAACTGTTTTTAATATAGTACAAAGCATTTTATGATGAGTGAAAGGAACACCGAACTTGTCCAAAAATAACACGCAACGTGGCGGTAAAAAAAACTGATGTAACGCAGGTTGACACTCTCTCAGCCAGCATTTGAATTTTCTTACCTATCCACCGTAATTTTAAATAAACGGTACACAGGCTGGGACCGAATACTGCTGGTACTTTAAAGCGTATAATCTCACGCTCAACAACGCGTTTAAAGACATTAACAGGATAACCATTGTCACAAAGAATAAGATGAATGTTCTCCAATTCTTGATCGAGTTTTCAAGGAGGAGAACAATGCGCGATGGGCCTAACCTAAAGATCAGGTTTATCTTACGAGATTTACGAATAAAAGTTTTCTATATGGTGTATAAACATGTGAACGTAGGCTTCCGATAAATACTGGTAATGAAAGAACCTCCTTTCCGTTCGACCAGTGCGTCCAAAAAAAGACAAAGTGCAACTGTTTTCCTTCCATGGTGAACTGAACGGTTGGATGAAGTGAATTAAGTTGGGTATGAAAGGCCTCAGCATCTTTGATGGAATCGAAAATAGAAAAAAAAAAGTATCATCAATATACACGTGAGGCTTACAATATTTTTCGAACAAAAATCTTTCATAATAACCAACGAAAATGTTAGCGAATACCGGACCCAGGGGACTGCCCATTGAAACCTCATAGACTTGGGCATACATAGTGCTATTAAAGTTAAATTTCGCCCCATATTTGCTGAACGCATAAAATCCCAAAATAAACCTACGGGGGTTAAGGTGGGGCAGAGGTTACCTCTATAATGAACGTCTGTACAAATTTTTAAGGTATCTTGTAAGGGGACAATTGTTTAGAAACTAACAATGTCAAAAGAGCTTGCTTTCAGAATACAAATCAGTGTCTATTAAAAATAGATAACTGAAATGTGTCGGAAACACAGTGAGTAGAAAAGAGATCAGAGACAAGCTGAAGCAAGTCAGCAAACTTTTTGGGCAATTTATGTACGGAACCTACCATACAGAAAATCAGACATTATTGTTTTTTTTTTATGTGCCTAAGGTAATCCATACATAGGTGGACTTTGGGATCCTACAGGTCTAATACGATAATACGCCATTTTAGAAATTATATTTTTCTAGTATACAGAGAACAACCGACTCTATACTCTCGCCTCTATTTGGCTTGCATCGTCAGAGGAAATTGCAGGACCTATTTTCCGAAATTTGAAGGAATCATGAAAAATGACTTCAATTTCATCGATATAGTCCTGACTATTCAGAATAACTACCCGAGACCTTATCAGGCTTAGTGATATAAATATCACATCTGTTTCGTTTTTGTTTTGTTTTTTTGTTGCCAACCAAGAAAATCTCGGTCAACAGAGAGCGAAGAATATTCACAAGATAATTCTAATAATCTCGTTTTCAAGAGAAACAACTTGTCTAGAGAGTCAAGTTTATGCAAGTTCAACTAAGAGAACAAAAGTTCAATCTCAGGGAAAATTGGCTGCTTTCTTATTTTAGAAGGAACGCAAAAAATGCAACCATCTCAAAACAACAAGTATTAGGTTGGTGCAAAAATAATATCTTTTTTTGACGTTAAAAAATACGTCAAAAAACGATATTATTTTTGAACCAACCTAATACTATTTCTGTTAAAGTGAAATTGGAGCCCGTAAATCAACCAAATATTATACATATAATTTGTTCGATACTGTTACTTTTATCCATTCGTAAATATAAATTTGGATGTGCAGGTATTCTAACAGTTATCAGTGCAGAATTTGGAATCTGTGAGCCGAGTTCTAATTTCAGCTTGGACTTTTGCTTTCACTTTTGCACAAATACCTTTGAGAAAAGTATAAATTCATCTTTTCCTCTGATCTTGTAGAAAACGTGCCTAAAGGAAAACTCTGAGTTCCGAAACGGACAGAAGGCTACAGGAAACAAGTCGCATATTTTTCTCAATAAACCGATTAGATGTCTAATATAACAGTCAATGATAATGTCCAATGGGCATAGCAATTCACAAGTAATACGGAAATAGAATGTGTCGTGAGCCTAAGTCTTGAAGGAATATAGCATTTGAAATAAAGTCAAGTATTAAAGGCTTTTCAATCTGAGGTTATTTTTTCAAGTCTGAGGTTATATTTGTTTCAGAATTACGTAATACACATTTAATAGCCAAAGAATTTGTTGTCTGATATTCTTCGGATAAATGGTAACAAAAATAAAATGAATAATAAAATAATAATAATAATAATAATAATAATAATAATAATAATAATAATAATAATAATAATAATGATGTCTTGATGCCATTTCTAACCTTAGGTCCCTGGGTGGGACCCGGAAAGAAATGTGTAAACGCCAGAAAGCAAAGAAAATAAAAATAATAATAATAATAAAATGAAAATTCCACAAACTAAATTTAATCCTATAAAAAATAAAATCATGACACATTTTTGTCAATTTTTTTGGGATTTTTTTTTCACGCTACTGCAAAGAAAGAATCACCACAGAGATCCTTCCCTGCCCTCCATTAGAATGTTTGACGCTCAACTTCTCGAGAACAGCTCTCTGCGGATGCTCGATCAAACGTTGACTGCTGACCTGAGATGGAACAAATACATTGAGTTAATTGCTTCATCCACCGCAAGAAAAGTTGGCTCCCTGTGCTGCGCCAGGAGATTTTTCTCCCCGGAATCGATCCTCCAGATCTACAAATCAACAATTCGCCCTTGCATGGAGTATTGCTGCCATATATGGTCTGATGCCCTTTCTGTTTACCTCGGGGTTCTTGATAGGCTCCAGAGGCGGATATGCAATATAATTGGCCCTGCTCTGGCAGTCACATTCTCACAGACGCGCCGTCGCCTCTCTCTGTCTGTTCTACAAATACTTTCATGGAAATTGCTCCGAGGAGCTGCATTCGCTGGTTCCCAGACTTCATGAGATCAAGCGCTCTACGAGGCTGGCATCCCGCTCTCACCCCTTCACACCTTCTCCTAAATGTAGCTGTCTTTTCTACTCCAATAGCTTCATGTCTCGCACCTCTCGCCTGTGGGACTCCCTTCACTACTCCAGTTTCCCTGAGAGCTATAATCTCCAGCTATTCAAGTGTAATGTCAATCGACATCTCCAGTTGCCTTGATCTATCCGCTACCCTTCTCCTCATCCTTTTTTTCTATCACTCCTATCTGATCTTGCTCTGAATTTTCTGTAACGCCTTGCGTCCTAGTGGCTTCCCGCTTTGCTTGGGATGAAATGCTTTAAAAAAAAAAAAAAAAAAAAAAAAAACCTGACGTAATACGATACTGGTTATATGAAGACAAAAGAAATATGCTAGTAAAATGCTACAAAAATATTCGCGCAAAATCAACTTTAGAATAAAAATTGAGTTTTCCTTAGACTTTTAAGTTTAAGAATTATTTTTAAAGAAAACGTAGTAATAAGATTTTTCATATCCACAGGAAGTATATCTGTTCTAATGTAAAACTATATTAACTAAAAGTGAAGGGAAAATTAATAGAACTCTTTCAGAAATTAGAAAAAATTCTTTTAATTTAATTTTTTAATTTTTCCAAAATATAATATACCATTCGTGTTGCCTCCATTTTAAAAAGTCATCTCATAAATTTCAGGAATATTCGTAATTTCTTGTGGGTAATACCTTGTTTTTGAACTAATAATTCTTCCAAACTCAAAATGATTTTGGAAGCATTGGACATAATGTTAGAAAACTAACAATAATGACAGAAAACTGCCTAAACGTGACACTATATTCAGACTAATACATTAGGCGTCGTCTTTGCAAGATGAACTCCTGGATGATGTTCTGATAATTTATGCCTGCTGTCTTGTCACTTTACTGTAAAACTGAAGAATGTTTTTAAATATCAATGGGAATAAAAAGGAAGCAAAATAGATGTAAATTTCAAGATATCTGAAATAGTAGACAAGCGCCATTGTATAGCAATGCAGTCTACATAAATCGAACAGTAAAAGACACAGACACATAAAATCAGAAATGGTTGAAAATTATGGGCCACATTATGAGGAAGGAGTTCATGGAAAATTTGACACTAACTCAACTTATCGAAGTGTATAGGGTTATGGAGGGAAACTGTCTAATGCGTCTGAGCCAATATGCTGCAGAGCGGAGAGAAGAAGACATGTAAAAGCATGAAATGTGTCTTAAGATAAGAGTTAGTAAGTTGTAGCGAACTATGGTTGTCCATGTTCTGAAGGTTCACAGCTCATAAATATCGATGGTGATTTTTCTTTGGGGATTTTATTTCTTTGAAGCTTTACCAGGCATTGTGGTCGTTGTTCTGCACTCCATCTTCAATCCCGTTAAGCGGATTATTCGCTGGTTCCTCTTTATTCATTTGCGAATTATTATGACCTGCGAATGTTACATTTTCCGCGTCCTCTTTCATCATTTAGCATTCCAGTATTCCCTCTTTATTTCTTTTCTTTCTCCCCATCTCCCCTCTCTCTCTCTCTCTCTCTCTCTTTCTGCTTATTAGCAGTAGTTTACTTGTAACACCTTTTCTTTAAACTTACTCTTTACTCACATGTTGTTGGGGGTTTTCTCATCATTTGATGGCATTGCCACATCTTGCTCACTAAGGGTGTCTTCTTCATTTACAAAACAATTGTCCAACATTAACGGCCATATATAACATTAGAGATTGAGTAGTAATACAATGCATTTCTTTTTGTTTCCAAGTATCTTTTTTTTTCAATTTTATACTTTACTGTAATTCTCCTCTGTGTATGCGAAACGTTGTCACTGTTGGCAGAAATAGAAAGAAAGATCCAAGCGTTTGGGAACAAATGCAGGAGAAACTCGTTGATATTTTCTATTGGGAACATAAAACCCGTACGTAAAAGGGTTGAAAGTTTGTGGGCCACCAGGAACCTCTTTTCGCCACAGTCAAACAGAGAAAAATTAAGTGGTTTGAGCGCATTACAAGGTTCCACAGCAAGACCAGTATGCAAGGTACCGTTGAAGGTGGGCGTAGGAAAGGACGACAACGCAAAAAACTAGTTGGAGAATTTCAAACAATCGATAGGTATGACTATACCAGAATTGCTGTTGTCTGCAGTTGATAGACCGTTGTGGAGGAGGTTTTGTGTGGCTTGCGCATGCGGATCCTCCCACCACGGTTACAAAAGTCTAGGGGATAATGATAATACTTTACTTAGATTCTGAAAAAACAGCTTTCCAGATTCATATATGCTTTCCGTTTGTTATGGCTCATTTTTCGACGTCTGTTACCACTATACCAAGTTAGTTAATTATGTGTACTTGGCTGATTTTCATGTAATCAAATCTGGGCTCAGAATATTTATCCTTTTGTTGACAATCATGTATTCGGTTTTCTTATATTTAATGTTTACTTCTTTCTTCTTGCTACAATATATTAGAGTTCTCTTACGATTATTTCTTAATCTATCACCAATACAGTGTCACCTCCGTATGTTGTTAAGATTATATCCGCTAATAATAAACCTATGTAGGACTCATAATGTTTTCAGCGTTGTCTTGCTATGCTGTACATGTTTTTTTAAATCCGATGAGAAAACGGAGGTGTGTCCTGTTACTTTTATATGTCTGTGTATTCACTAAACTCGTGCTAAGCTATTTGTTTCCTTAAAGGCTACGGATTGATCAAATATATTTTCTGTTTAAATCAAGAGTTCTTAAAATTTATCTGATACAAGCTTCGAGGTCCAATCAAAGTAGAGGCTTACTGTAGAAATGGCAATGAATTAATATTTCACCTCTTTTACAAATATCACACCTCAATCTTCATAACCATTTTAGCACTAATTCTCTATCTTGAGTGGTTCTCCAACCTTGTATCTGATGAATTTTAGCATATAAAAGAACGACGATAAGGATGATAGATAGCAATTAGACATTGATTGAAATGGTGAAAAAAATTTAGTTCAGAGAAGTACTTACGCGGGCGTCTAGCCCACAAAGATGCAGTTGGTGGTGGTGAAAAAACGCTGCCGGGGCTTAGATTGATTCTTACATTTGGAACACTGATCACAAGAGGGTATTTCGACACTGTGAAAGTAGTATAGCATATCCTAGTTTTAAAGGCCTGAACTGGTGGAACAAAAGATATGAACTCGTTTGATCATTTGCCATGGAAATATTTCAAAGATAATGTACTGCTAAGATGTTTTAAACATTAAACAACCTAATTACGATAATTAAGCTGAACTGAAAGTAAAGAAAAGTAGCTTAAATTACTGAAGTTTGCAAGTATACAAAATTAGAAATAGGCTTAAGGATACGTCTATTCTCTAGATTTATTTAACGTCTAAAGCGTGGCAAATCCTTTGGGATTGGAAATCATACTAACATTTGTCTAGTGTGTGACGTCCCCCGAGGTGTCGCTGCGCCAAATGTGACGTCTGCCTGGCTGCGTCCGTCGTGCTATCCTGTCCTGTGACGACCAACTGGCTTGGTATCGGTCTCGGCACCAAATGTGACGTTCTAACCTTTTGGTGATTCGGATGGGAATCTGGTTAGATTCGGTATCAGCCTTGTCATTCCCAGCTCGCTTCCAACGTCTGGTTACCTAAGTAACTGCTTTGATTTCCAGTCTAACCTACCCACGTTGTTAATTGATCGTATGCAGACGAAATCTATCAGTCGCCGGGCCGTAATGCAAGCCGAGTTCGAACAAGGGTGATATCGCACCAGTATATGTAAGAGAAAATAAAATAATAACTCAAAAAGTTCAAATGTGTTAAAAAGGGATAACAATATTATATGGATTCGTGACACTTTGTTCTTGTTAGGCGAGTCTTAACATCTTAAGTTGTTTGTTCTTTTAAGAAACTGGTTCTTGGTGTGTCTTCCGGCGATATTCGCAAAACTTGTATTGGTGGCGTGAGTCTAAATCGTTCTTCAAAAACAAATTGTTCTTGATTAGAAGATGAGTTCGGAATTGCGTGAATCTTAGTCAGCTTCTGTGAGGCGGGTGCAACCTCAACTGCGAACTTCGAACTTAACTCAGCTGCCTCCCAAATGGAACTCGAACTGAACTGAACTTCGCTCGCTGCGACTTGCTTATATGGACGCCGACCAAAACCGGGGTGGGCTTGTCGGGGTTTGAAGTTGCTTCTCAACTGACAATCCACTTATTTGGTTTTGGTCAGGAAAATTTTATTATTTTCCATTTTTGGAAGTCTTCTCGTCCTCCCACCTTCTTCTGTTCTCGTATTGGTATCTCACCATACACTCAGAGGGTGTCAACGGGTTTCCCCTCTCTCTCACAGTGGCATCTCACACCTATCCCCTCAATGGGTGCCAACAGGCCTCCCCTCCTGCTTAACATGATTACCTCTGCCTGGCTCTCGTTATCATTCAGCTAATGGGCGCACAGCAGCCTGGGTGTGGCCAGACTAGCCTCGATTTAAAAATCTTACTCCAAATGAAAAACAAAATTTTATCTTTTTTTTTTTTACTTTTCCTTTTCCTTCTTCTCTTCGAGGAGACCTCACACCCTAGACTCCTTATCTTTAATGGTATTACCTGGAATTCGTCAATTAGCTTTTCGCCAGCATCAAGTGGGTTGCCATTTAGACGTATTTGCATTCTTGGTGCCAATTTCTGATCCGATAAAATAATTTCGCCACCACAGCCAGTTTTCGACACAAAACAGATGCCTTTTTCCAAACGATATCTGCCCATAGACAAAGGCTTAACCTTTCCTTAATGGTGGTCAGCGGACACTTGTTTTTGTAATTTTGCGACACAGTTAATTTTTATCTATTTAGAATTCTGTCTCTGAGGTTATTTGGCCAACCTGGAATTCGTCAATTAGCTTTTCGCCATCACCGAAACCTGGCCATGGTGGCGAACTTATTTTATCGGGAATAGATAGCGCCAGAATGCGAAAACGTCTAATGGACCACCGTTAGACGTTTTCGCATTCTGGCGCTATTTATTCCCGATAAAATAAGTTCGCCACCATGGCCAGGTTTCGGCACAAAACAGATGTCTTTTCTCTCAATGATTTCTACATATAGACAAAGGCTTAACCTTTCCTTCATGGTGGTCAGCGGACACTTTTGTTTTTGTAATTTTGCAACACAGTTAATTTTTATCTATTTAGAATTCTGTCTGTGAGGTTATTTGGCCAATCTGGAATTTCCACCCGCCCCGTAACGTAAATCAGATTAAATCCAGTATCTTCCATTCTCGACAATGGAAATAAAAAATCTTACCACTTTTCCTTGTCAGAAAATTGACACCGCTTAGTGTCCTTTTCGTGATGGCTTCTTATCACCTAAATTTAATTCTCGCCTTTCCTTTTTTTTTCTCTTTTCTCTTTTTCTTTTCTTCTTTCTCCCTTTTAGCAAGCTAAATAGTGTCACAGTGGGCACAGTTATAACAAATACGTAAATGATACTGTGTTGATAACAGACATTACACACACTCCTAGACAATGTAATAAAGGATATCAAGTAGAAATAACTACTGTATATAATCGTGTATAAGCCGAATGAAATCCCCGATATTTTTTGGAATAACTTGACTTTTCATACAGCTTGCATCATCCCGGATATATAAGAAAACAATGGTCTTCATTATTTTTTGTACAAATCTACCCCAAAATGGTGATAAAAATTACTTACCACAAAATAGATTAGATACAGTACTTTTGTTTTGGTTCACAGTTGATTTCTAACCACTTAAAAAAATCACCTGTGTATAGTGCGACCCCATATGTATGCGTAAAAACTGGCCCAAAAGATGCGCATTATACTTGAGGATATAGAGAAACCATTAATTGTAAGGAGATAGAATGTACGGTTGTCAGCAACAAAAACAGACCAGATTTGTGAGCTACAAATCGGAGATCTGAACATCAAACTTGTACAAAAATGAAAGTATCTGGGATGTACATTCAGAAAAGGGAAAAATATGAGAGATGCAATAGAATGGTGAATGGTGCATTCTAAAAGCTAAGCAAAGTATTAAGGAAAAGGAAAATTACTTTAGAAACAATGTTATGTAATATCAGACCTCCTATATGGCAGTGAATAATGAACAATAATATCAGACCTCCTATATGGCAGTGAATATGAATATGAACTCCTGGAAGGAGAAAAGAATATTAGAGACAACAGAGATGTGTTTCGTCAGAAGAATTATCGGAATGCTGTGTACGGATTGTGTGATGAACGAGAAAATTGTAAGGAAAATGAAAACAAAAAGGACACGTTTACTTAAAATCAGAAAGAGTCAGTCGACTTTTCTGAGACATATAATGAGGAAAGGGAGCTTTACTAATTTGATGCTCACAGGACAAAATGAAGACAAGAAAGAGAAAGAGAAAAAGTGGGAAACATTGAGTAACCTACTTCAGGAGCTTTTGTAAACGGATGTCTAGTCAATGAGAGTGAAGGGGTGGAAATAAAAGTAAACGCTTCTAGGAGATAAAAAGAGTAGGAAGATATGGAGTGCCATGAACAGCCATGTCTTTAAGGGACACCGCAAACAGAAGAAGAAGGAGGAGGAGGGGTGGGAGGAAGAAGAAGAAGAATAGGAGGGGAGGAGGAGAAGAAGAAGGAGAATGGAAGAAGAAGGAGGAAGAGAAGAAAGATGATAGGGAGGGGAGGAGAGGAAAAAGAAGAAGAAGGAGGGGAGGAGGAGGAGAAGAAGAAGAAGAAGAAGAAGAAGAAGAAGAAGAAGAAGAAGGGGGGAGGTGAGATGGGGAACAAGAAGAACAAGAAGAACAGCAACAACAACAAGAATGCCACCGGGCATTTCAGAATGGTAGCTAAGAATGTTATAAATCAAAAATAAATAGATAATCATGAAATATGGATTAATGTCTTAATCTAGTATATTTAGAAATATTAAAAAAAAATGATTATTTTACGTGCGGGAAATTAGAGTCAGAAAATTTAAAGCTGCCAATTTAAAAGACGAGACCTTTTTAATCGTCCGGAAATGTTTTGAAATATATGTACTATTGTGTGTAACCTATGATTTATTTATTATTCATCCATTTTTAATATTTGCTAAAATCGAAAGGAAAAATTCCGCAAAGAGTTTATTTCATCCATTAATGAAAATTTGACGCGGCACTGTATCAGGTATTTAGCGATGGAATTGCGTGACAAGATGCTGCCAATATTTAATTCATTGCGAGAAAATAAGCGACAGATGCCTTAGAAATCTTGATATATTTTTTATATGATGACAACTTGGAAGGAGAAAAGAATTTTACAAATGAATAAAGAAACAATTAGTCTTGAAATTAAATTTAAAGGCACCGCGTCGTAAATCAAAGTTACTTAAAAGAACTTTGTGAAGGAGAGAGAAACAAAGACAACACAAATTTAGTTTAATGAGTAAAAAAATCTGGTTGTTTCTAACAATAAAACCTCTAAGTGTTGCAGTGCAGTTTTAAGAGAGTGGAAAATTGCTAGCGTGTGCAAATTGACATGACAGCTGCATCGAAATAGACATTTTAGTAGCAGATGCATTTATGAGATTTTATTTTGCATGTGTTTGTGGGTGGGGATGTGATGGGAGAGTAATGTATTAATCAGATTCCAATAACATCAAATGTTTTATAAAATTACACGCAGGCACACACATACGCACATACATATATATATATATATATATATATATATATATATATATATATATATATATATATATATACATATATATATATATATATATATATATACGCGTATAAAAAGACAAAATATTTGAAAATTTAATAAAAATTGAAAAAGAGGTGAATATTGTAAGACTTTTAAATTCACATACACAGATAGAATATTTTCTTTATTCAAGTACTTATATACATATATTATAACATAGACTATATAATCTATACTATACATAAACCTATATATTATATATATTCATTTTTTCAGTTTTAATTGTCATTATATACATATATATATATATATATATATATATATATATATATATATATATATATAAACGAGTGTGTGTTTATGTGCACATACAACTATTTTAATTTACTTTTATGTGATTAATATATATATATATATATATATATATATATAAGTCGATATGCATATATAAACATATATATATGTGTGTATGTCGAAATATCTCTATATATATGTCAATGTATATGTTTATATAAATATGTGTCAACCTATATATGTGTGTCTGTTTAAATCCTGTATATATATTGCATGTGACAATAAACAGCTATACTTGTATATATCCATGTTTATCGTTTCATATATGTGTGCGTATGTGTGTATCTATGTGTGAATTAGTATTCTGAAAGGATTTACTTAGATTTTTCGAATTCGATATTTAAAGGTTGCATTAGCATAACACGCAATTCTCTTCTAAATGGATTAAAATTGCCTCTTCTCACGTTTTTGTTCAAAATACATTTATGTATGTAGTTCTTTTTTTGAAACGTGTTTATATTCTTTTTTTGCTTTTTGATTTGGTTCATATTTGTCGTTTGGGGGCTGGGTTTGTACATAAATTACTTCTTGTCTTGCAATAGCTTTCGGCTTTCATAAGCTATAATGAAAGTATTTATTTTGGGCCTGATAATATTGCCTCCATTGATACGCATTTAATTTCTTTTGGATTTTTCTATTGAATGTAGATCTATATTGTATAGACATTATGACGTGGCAACTATCGAATGGGCAGAAAAACTGGCTGTAATATTTCATATCTCAAAATCAAAGCTAGTTTATTTCCATCATCTCCAAACTGACCGTGAATCCGCACTGGTGCCAATGAATTTTACACTTTCAAATACTTGCGTTGGACGTTTATCAGGACTCAAGTTCATCCCAGACATCAAATAGAATATATACGCTTCTTCGATAAGGATCCTGCAAAAATATTCGGCTCCTTATAACGATCCAGAAAGGACTCCCATCCTTCATCCTTATAAGACTCAGATCAAACCAAAAAATGCTGCTATATATGATTTGGAGTTGTGCAAACCTGTCTTTCTAGCCTTGACATAGCTCAATGCCTCTATGAATTATACCACACGAAGACCACCATTCTACTGAGGAAATAGCCTCTTTACTTTATCGCAATTTTCACAACTGTTCAGAATAGGAAAAAAAACAAAGAATTATACCACATAACAGAAACTACTTCATTTCAAATCTTTCAATGGCAGTAACAACTAAAATGGATATCACATGATGGTAGAAGAGAAGATATTGACATAATTAACATATTGACGTCACTCGCTGATTCAACAAAAGATTAGGAAAAAAACCGCCATCAAAACTGGAAAGAGTTTTATGAATTACGGTATTTGAAAAAACATTTTTAACTTGTAATAGAAAAAATATTATAAATGATGTACATTTCCTGGTTCTAGCTCATTCTCCTCTTATTCACGACGTTCTGGTTTGTTCAATCAGCCTTTGGCTAACAAAATCTTGTCTATAATAGTGGCAATATACTGTTCTTAATAATTTCTAAGAGCTGTAGATATTGAAACAAATTCACCTACTTTGAATAGGTGATCTGCAATTTTGATTTATACGTAAGCCTTATCCGAAAATTGGAAAAAGACATTAAGAAATTAAACAGAAATTTAAATCTAGACATTCAATGTGGTAATGGACATTTTCTCGCGGGCTTCTGATATATAAATGATTTCAAATGGTCCCCACAGAAAACAATCCAAGGATGTGAGGTCTGGTATCCTTCGGTGGCCATTCAACAGGATCCCGTCGAACTATCCATTTCTTAGAAAACGTTCATTTAGAAAGTCATCTACAGCTTCGGAATAAACGTCATCTTACCACGATGTATAGCTGCTAGAAGAGATTCGACAGACCGGAGGCTTTTAAGCTGACGAATCTCATTATTATCCATATTCCCCTGGAATCATTTATAATTATTTATTTCCTTTCCCATGCCGTCACGAAGTCGATGTGCAATATAAGCAATTAAATCCTAATAAGATTCTCTTTTATTGGTTGCCAGTAAATTCATTGGTGTCTTCTTACTCACTATAATCATTTCATTAAACACCTTCAATTATTTGCATGCACATTATAGGTTTGCCGTGTTTTCTTATATGAGCATAAATGTAGCCATCGATCCATCCACCCAGACAGAGAAGATATGCATGCATATCCCGTTGTTCTATCGCTATTGTCATAGGAAATGTTCAAACAAACTTCATCCCTTAGTTTAGGTTCCACAATAGAAAACTCATTATCTAAGTTTTAAAATGATTTTTTTAGAAATTAAAAATCTTATTTAAAGCTTTTGTTTTATTTTTAATTTCTATTAGGTTGGTGCAAAAATAATGACGTAATAATGTCGTTTTTTGACGTATTTTTAACGTCAAAAAAACGACATTATTACGTCATTATTTTTGCACCAACCTAACAGTTAATCGACAAGATTTAATATTTCAAATAATCAAAAGCGTTGTTGTATTTTAACAGTAATTTAAATTCACCCCAGAGTCTTTTTCTTTTGCTAAAATTACTGATTAGCGCTCATTTTTAATCGTCTTTCAAGACAATGTAATTCGCTTTATTAAAAAATCTTCCAAAGATAAAATATATTTTTCTGAATCATATTTGAGGAATATTAGCTAAGTTAAAGTATAATTACTGATTTGAAACAAATATTTTTTTGCTAAAATGTAAAGTTTAAAAATATCGCGGAAAAGACTTTTTAACAGAGCGGTAATTATTTTTAAGATGTTGATGTGTTTGGTATCTAGATGGCAGGTTTATATTTATCTAATGTTGTTCTACGGGGGCTTTAATGGTAAAATAATAATTGAATTAACGTGAGTTCTCAATTTTTAAGTAGTCAATAATCTTAAAACTTTAAGAAAATATTCTCCATAAGCTAATGTTTTATTGAATTTTAGATACTTTCTGGCATTAAATTTAATTTAGTTAACGCTTTTATTTTCAGGTAATGTGTATGGTCATCTGTCTTTATAAAAATTGGAACGTTTATATACATAAAAAAAATTAAGAATAATTTTTTTTTAAATATTGGTGTTTTATGATTTGTACTAAGCTTTTTCCATTTATGCTTAGTAATAAATATAGTTTTTTATTTAATAATAATATCAGCTAAAAGGGTGAAATTAATACGGAACTTTAGTATATTTCAAACTCTATAAATTAATCCAATTAAAACGTTTGAAAAATGGAAAAAAATCTTGTAAAAATTCATGATACATCAAATATTTGTTTTTTCTTAAGGAAATAATTTTCTTAATATATCTTATTTATGAAAGCAAGCGCTTTGATAATTAAATAAAATCATAGATTTATTTCATTTTTTTTTTATTTTATGATTCAGAGCAGATTTTCGGTATATTGTGTTTTTCTTTGAAAAAACAAATTGATGATTTAAATTTATGAAGGCGTCCTGCATTTAACTGATATAAATATGAAGAGAGTGGAATTATAATTTCTCGAAGTCTCATAAAATTAAAATCGGAGTAACAGATGTAAAAAAAAAAATCTGTTTACCAAGATTTTCTCAAAAGAAAAATTTATTAAGTAATTTCATACATTAAAGAATAAGTTTTCAAAATTTAATTAAAATCAGAGAATTATTTGATTTTTGCAAGAATTTCCAAAATAATTTTTACCGCAAAAATAAGCTAAATTTCCCATACTAATCTTCGTTAATCTTTGCTGACGCAAGAAAAACAAGATTGTTAACCAAAATTTCGAACGTGCTAGAAAGCATTAAAAGCATTAATAGAGCAATCAAGAATACACTAGTCTTTCCTCCTAATAATAACTTAGATATTTTGACGATAAACCTTTGTTTTTATCAAGTTGTGGTATTTTTAGTCATGACATGCTTTATTTTAGCGAATTTAATTACTTAACTATTTTCAGAATACCATAGTGAATACCTCTGCACACTTTTACTTCTCCAACTTGAAAACTGATCCACTGGTTAGTCTGGATTATTTACTGCTTCACGTTTCATTCGAGACAAAGAAGGTCGGAAAACAACCCTCGAGTGACTATTATCGGCCCTCTTACGTACCTTCGTAGGAGCTGCAACAAATCTTTTCACAGTTTGGTGATATCTTCCAAATGTTTTGGACATTACTAATGTAGAGTTTGAAAGTTCAGATGTTATAATATCTTTCTCAGAGTGGGTCAAGTCACATTTGTCACCCATAATTGCACGATTATAATGGCACTCTTTTATAGTCTGTAACACTTTTATATCCTGTTAATTTTGCAAATGACCACCGTTTGTTTCCTGTTGCGCAGAATAATACCGTTTTTATACAGCCTTTGTATATACCTATTGCTATGATACTGTGAAAATTCCGTTACAACCCAGCTGGTAGTTTTTGAAAAAAAGGAAGAAAGACATATCATTAATAATTTGAAATGCAGTGATGTTGTATTTCAATTGTTTGTTTTGAACCATATATAAAAGTATCGTTCTTATAAGCTGTAAATATATAGTTATATATTGTTAATCCATTTATATGTTGAAATTTTCTACTTCATTTTTTCAAGTTACTAAACGTTAATGTAAACAAGACTTTTAGATAAGTAGCAGTATTGCGTTCTTGATAATTAATGACACCATCCAGAATCGACGATGCTCCAATTTAGCACAAATTGATTTGTCAGAGTCGACGTATTGACTCAAATGTGTCCTACCGTGAGGTCAAAGGCCAAAATATGAAGCCTAAATCTTGCCACCGATGGAACCTGATAATTGTTATTAACAAGCGGGTCGTACTGAAGAGATTATGTCTACTTGCTGCTCTCTTATCTTACAGCTTTAATATTCTGTCATTTTCAAATTGAGCTCACACCATCATGGATTAGTCGCCCTTTTCATATTGGATGCTGATGATTACCATATGTTGAAGTGAAAGTTACAGGCATTTCGCTTTTCATTCTGAGTGTCCTTGTAGCGTAGAAGAGGCCTGCCCCTGCGGTGGATTCCTTAAGAGATTTCCGAGAAAAACGTTCTGCTTTATGCGGTTAGTTCTTCTTGAGCATTACCTACAATACTTAGAAGACCGGCGTGATCCATAACAAACGTGTTTGTAAATATGTCCTGAAACTTTATACCCATTATTTTTCTAATCATCTGTGGTGGATTTTTTTTTTTTCATTGCTTTATTGTGGCGTCTGTAGATAGAGACACAATGCCATAAAAAAGGAAGGTAAGTACGCATGGTACACAGCTATTTTCGTCTTCAGTGCAGGCCATTTCTCCCACCAAATTCTCTTTCTTAAATGCCTCCCCCCCCCAAAAAAAAAGAACTGATTTTAACGTTGCGACAAGTTATGTCTTTGGCAAGCTGCAACTAGCTGCGACACAACTCCCAAGACATTGGAGATGCTCAACATTGTTCAGCCTTTGGTCATCAATAAGTATACATGGTTCCTTTGTCAGGGATGCTGAGGTAGGCTGCAATCGAACCACAGTCTTCTTGATACTGATAGGGAGCCTATACCTTTTGGTGACAACAGAGAGTCTGCCAGTTAGATCTTTTACGTCTTGCTCGGAGTTGGTGTCAATAGCAAAGTCGTTTGCATAGAGCATGCCTCTAATAAGGGATTCTGTGGGTTTTGTGTTTGCTTTCAGTCCACGAATGTCAAATATTCTTCTGTCTGTTCGTTTGCATAGAGTATGCTTCTAATAAGGGTTTCTTTGGTTTTGGTGCTGGTTTTCAGTCCACAAATGTCAAAGATTCCTCTGTCTATTCTTAGCCTCTCTATTACACCTGCTCATGCAGTTTTGAAAGCGGATATCGGGGATTAATCTGAGGAGGATATTGAACAAGGTCAGGGCAAGGATAAAGTATTTTAATAAATGCTTGATTAAGAAATTCATTAGTTACAGTTCTTTTTTTTGTTCCTTTTCTTTTTCTTTTAATTATTTGTTTTTGTTCTTTTTTGTGTTGTCTTTTTTTTGTTCTTTTTCTTGTTATTCTTTTTCTTTTTACTTTTTTTCTTTTTCTTCTTTTCCTTGTTGTTAATCTTTTTTTTCTTTTTTTCTTGTTCTTATTTTTCTTTATCTTTTTCATGATGGTTTTCCTCTGTTTCTTGTTCTTCTTCTTTATCTTATTGTTTTTGTTGTTCTTGTTCTTCTTTTCCTCCTTCTTTCCTATATCATGAAGTTTTAATAATTAGCTGAATTCCCACTGAATCTCCGCAAATTTTATATCTGCGTATTAGGCGTTCAATTTATGCATATATTGATATTCAAATTATCTGTTAACAGATATTGCGAGTAAATCCAGTAATACTATCTTTATACGCGAGATAAAACATTTGTGCAATTATTGCTTCTTTGAAGAACGCCTTGTGCTTCAAGAAATTCTATACATAATAAGCGTCCTTAAAAGTTTGATTAATTAATTGAAACCTGATATTAAAGATTTTAGCGTGAATATATTTATTTTTGTGTGCAAGTGAAATATTAACAAGAACAAAATATCCGAAAAGGTATGCGAAATAAAGTAATATTTTAGATCATGAAACAATTTAATTTTTCTAATTAAGGACGCCACAAATGAAAATATCTCTTTTGACTAAAAGAAAGAAACTAAATTAAAAAAATATATTTAAAAGAATTTCAAACTTTCAGATTAAGTAATATTAAAAAGGGAGGTAATTCATATAAAAAATATTTAATATAAGATAAATATAAGTAGATGAATAAGATATAAATAGATAAAAATTTTAGGGCATTCAATTATTATTTTCAAATTTCAGTGATTATTTAAATTCTCGTGTTTTTAAAATATGTGACACTCAAATTTTATTTTATCTGTGTTTTATTTTTAACAATGGTACGCATATTTCTATTGCTTCATATTTCTTTCTTAGAGTGTAATATCTATAAAATATGAATTGCGTTTCAGACGAAATTCAAACAGATTTTCTATCTCGTATGGCTATCATGCAAAAGTCATATATATATATATATATATATATATATATATATATATATATATATATATATAAAAAAATAAAAAATATATATATAAATAAATAAAAGACATTTTTTTATCTTTATACGTTCTTTTTATAGATACAAATATTTAAGTAGATGATCTGTTTATAATAAACGGTATTAACAACATTTACAGGCCTGAATGTCCGAGAAATGTTCAAAGAAAATATACGTCCTCCGACAAGAATCGAACCTGTATCCTATACGGAACCGTCATATAGCCTGATATACCTTAACCGATTTGGCCACAGAGGAGCGTTCGGTTAGGAAGGTCAGACTTTGTCCATTTCATACTGTATTACGTCATTTATTTACATTTGCTAACCACTCCTTTTCTTAGGTATATGTCTATTTAGAAAGTAGCGCACAATCAAAGAAAGATGTTGTGGTGCTCTATGATGTTGGTAGAACATGTTTATTTATATTTTTTATTTTATTTTATTTGTATTAATTTATTTTATTTTATTTTATTTTATTAATTTATTTATTTTCTTATTGTTTATTTTTAGTAATTTATTTATTTAATTATATTTTATTAATTTATTTATTTTCTTATAGTTTATTTTTATTAATTTATTTATTTTATTTTATTTTTATTAATTTATTTATTTTATTTTATTTTATTTTTATTAATTTTTTTATTTTATTTTTATTAATTTATTTATTTTATTTTATTAATTTATCTTATATCATTTTATTTTTATTAATTTATTTTATTTTTATTTATTTATTTTATTTTATTTTTATTAATTTATTACTTTATTTTATTTTATTTTTATTAATTTTTTATTTTATTATATTTTATTATCATTAATTTATTTATTTTATTTTATTTTAATTTTATTAATTTATTTATTTTATTGCATTTTATTTTTATTAATTTATTTATTTTATTTTATTTTATTTTATTTTTGCCAATGAAACTTTACACATGTTATCCAGTAAGAAACTCGAGAGCATATGGACGTAAGTTTCAAGATTAATTAAAGATGGTGTCTGCGTCTACGAACGTTGGTTTACTGTGTGATGCTAGACAAATTTCCTTGCGGGAATCTTTCTTAATAAGAAATCAAACTAAAAAATTAAATCTAAACATTCCTTGTGGTAACTGAAATTCATAAAAAGCTAAAACGCCAACCCGATACTCTAAGATAACAAATATGATATTTGAATATCATTTAATTCTGAACAGGGCAGCTTCGGAATAAACATTATCTAACCCCGATATGCAGCTTCCAGAAGAGACTCAACAGACTGGAGTCAACCATTGTCCGTGAGCTGAATACTATTTCGCATTTGGCGTGATGATTCCACCATTTATCTAGAGATTATTGAAGAAATCAAAAGAAAATTCTATGTTATCTGTCCTAACTTGGCATATCGTATTCAGTCATGCTTCTAGCCCTACCTTGTATCTTTCTTGTGCCTTTTCTATAAACATTTTCACGCTGTGACGAGCTTTCAACTTAAGTATCACAGATTTTAATACTAGATTGCCATCTAGGTCTCACCATTTAATGTTTAGTCGTAAGTTCTATTCTAAGATCTTTCCCATTGGATTTGTGGAACTCTCTTCAGGTTTATTTCGTTTTTCTCAACTACATTATTCAAAAATGCAAATACAACGTCAGTCATCATCACTTGTCTCCGTGGATCCTGTTATTTTATTAATCTCTCCTATCTTCTTTCCCTTTCAGTAATTCTTTTCGTCTAAATATATTTTACGCTCTTACTTGAATTGAAATGATTTAAAAAAAAAAAGAAAATTGAAGGAAAATATGTCACGGTTCTGATAAGAGATTTAATCTCTGAAAAATATATATTAAAAATATATATTAAAAAGAATAAGATATAATAATAAAGCCTCATAAAAAACAAAAAAGATGATTCATGGATCATATGAGTCTTTAAATTCGACGTTGCGAGTCATAAATCGTAGAAAATATCTCTAAAAAATTATCCCCCAAAACCGATAAAACTGTTCATTAAACCTCTTTTCTAATGGATTTCTCAACTTATGGGGCATTTCTGGAGGTCTGAATTCTCTGAGGCATGGACTAAAAAACACTGTCCTTTATTTAACTGATACCAACTTTCTCGAATAGTTTCGTCTATTTATCTTATTATATGTGACGCGCCACTACATGGGTGAACATTGCGCTTCAAAAATTCCTTTCCATTGCATCCCTTAGATATTTTTTCCTGTTGCTAAGGCTCCCAATCCCGTTCTGCCATCCATCTACACAAGCTTGTCAGGTAGGAAACTCGCTGCTTTCCCCAATCTCTCTTGCTTTCAATATGCCCGGTAAGGGTTAAGTTTTCGAAGATCTCCTTCCTCATTACGTGTACAAGGTTTTCCAGCTATCTCAGCCTGATTCAGAGTATAAATTTTCTTTTTGCTGCCATTTTCTGTAAGGTTTTCTCGTTGATTACGCACTCCGTTATTGAAATTCTCAGTATCGTTCTGTAGAACTACATTTCTGTTATCTCCAGTTTTCTTTTCATCTATGAAGGGATTTTCCAGCATTCACCAGGATGGATATAAAATAACAATCCAGGAATCCTTCCTGTGTTTCTAGCGAAATTTGTCCTTTTCTCAGCAATTTAATTAGTTTAGGAATGATTCTTTCGCTAGCCCAATGCTTGATTTGATTTCGGTATCGTATTTCTCACCCTCTGTAGAAAAAAAAAAAAAAAAAAACACTTCCAAGATGTTTAAATTTCTGATTTTTTTTTTTTTTTAGTTGACATTTCCTATTTGTAACTTGCATCATGTTTACTTTTTTCATTGCTGATAAACATACTTTCTGTCTTATTTCTTGCAGTTGTCTTTGCATAAATTTGATACATTGTTAACCCCATTTAGGTCAGGACTCTTTGCTAGTAATAATATTTAGTTTATGTACTCTTCTTAATGAAACGAAACTCGTCGTATTCCTGAAAAAAATGAGTTCTTCAGCAAAACTATTTTCTATCAGCAATACGAGAAAAATGATGACCATTCAATGCACAGGTGTGCATTGACTGATGGAATAAACGATTACCATTTGCCATGTTACAATGCCTCAATGCAATCGCTTACCACAAATGAGTGGGTAAATGAAGCCATTTTTTTTTCTTCTTCAGGCCGTCGTCTTTATATATTAATTTGGAAGAGTACCATACAAATGTTCAAGCATCATTGCCTGAGCCGATACAGCTTCCTGAATAGTCACTGACTATTCCGTTACGTACAATTATCTATACTCTATGATTGCTTGTCTACAACCCACTATAAGTGCGTTTTCTTGTTTAGGTCTTAATGCTCATTTTCAATGACTATTCCTGTAAGGTAATTTCATTTTATTCAGTCATTATGTTGCAGTTTTCGAGCAATGATCCGTGTCTGCTGCTACTTTTTTTTATTGCCTTTTATTATAGAGGTTGTATTTTCAAGGCATATCAGTTTGAGTGTTCTATCGTCATTCATTGATATTTTTTTTTTGTAATCTACGCTTACATATTCTTTTTATAACCTTTTTAAATATATTAGGTTGGTGCAAAATAATGACGTTTTTTGACGTCAAAAACGTCATTATTTTTGTACCAACCTAATATATTTTAACTTATCCTTTTATATTCCTTGTACCTTTCGCATTGTAGGTGACTACCATGGCTCTCCTTAATTTTCCATCCGTTGTAGCTCTTAGAAATATTTCTCTTTTTTTATCCTGCTCACTTCCTCTTCTGTCATTCATTTGCACTAGCACGTTAGGCTGTTTACTCGTATTCCTTTGTTTTTCTTTTCTCCAATATGCCTTGTGACTGGTAGATTTTCCAGACGTTCTTTTCTCATTAAATTCTTTAAACTGCCTCTTTCTGATTTGATGTTAAATTATCCTTTTTTTTTCTGATTTCCTTAACTCTTCTTCACAGCACACAACTACTGTTCATGGCATGTTCATCATCCGTATGGAGAACACTTTTATCTGTTGTAGCGTCGCCTATTTACCTGCGATTAAATTGTTCAACTATCGCTAATATAGAGGACTGTTATTACATAGTAGCTGAGCCTTTTTTTCTTTGTTCTTCCCTCTTGAAGTAGTTTTCTAGAGGAGTAACGTTATTTCGAAGTCGTGTAAAGCAAAACTGTTTCCTATAGTAAATCTGATTATTTTATAGATTATTTGTTCTGAAATGAGAATTTTGTAACTGTGGTGATTAAATAATGTTTGAACAGCTAACATATTCCGAAATGTTTCAGATCTTGCCGATTTAAAAAAAAATAATAATTGTTCAACACATGAACCATAGAGTAATTTGAGGATGTTTCTTTTATTCTTTTTTCTTATAAATTCGCGAGAATTATAATACTTGGAGCTATTTATAAAATCTCCATTCACTTAAATCACTTAAAAGGCAGAACATATATTGGGATTGTGCGGATTCTCTCAAAAACGCACACAAGGAAAAGAGGATTAGTATTATAATAGATATTTATAAATCGGTTAAAATTAGTTAATTTTAAAACAGTGTTTGTCCCATTAATGATTTAAATAAATGAAAGTTTATTAATGGTTTCTCATTATAATAGAAGGGCATTTTTATTTTCGGAGCTGCTTTTCCACAATCTTCATATATATATATATATATATATATATATATATATATATGTGTGTGTGTGTGGGTGTGTGTGTGTGTCTATGAAATTTGTCTTATATTATTAGGTTGGTGCAAAAATAATTTCGTTTTCTCACATAGTAACATATGTTAGAAAACGAAATTATTTTTGCACCAACCTAATATTATGATTTTGCTAAACTGAATGTTTTATGTTTTTTAGACACACTTCAATATATGGCCCATACAACAAATATGCGTTATTTAAAGCTGACTGCTTTTCTTTTGTTAAAACAGCTTTCAAAACTTTAGCTTCGAGCCTTTCTTTGCATTGAGTTTTATATAAAATTATATAAAAGTTTGCTAAAATTTTCAGTTTAGCAAAATAATATTGACATATATTTCGGTAAAAAATTAAAATTTGGTGTAGGAGACAGTAAAATGAAAGACTAAATTCTGGAGGCTGTTTTAATAAAAGACAAATAGCCACATTGAATAATGTGTATTTCTCCATAGGGAACAGTACATTGAAGAACGCATTAAAAACACGTAAAATAATATATATATATATATATATATATATATATATATATATATATATATGTATGTGTGTGTGTGTGTGTGTGTGTGCGCGATGAATTATTATTGTGCAGAGCAATAATACGCGGGACATAATCTGTCATTTAATCCAACACGGGACTATATTAATTACAGCCAGTCAATATGTGTGTATGTCCCTCGTCTGAACGTGGAACTTACTTTCTCATGTTCTGTCTTCTCTCTAATTTTCCCACACATACAAGCCAGCCAGATTTGGACCACCATGGCACATGTCAGGGATGCTAAGGAGATCGAGTCAAACGCGTATCTCCACTCCTGGCTAGGAAGAAGCCACCACATGTCAACTCTTATCTTTTGGTTTGTTTTGTTTTTGTTGGTTTTCTTCACTTTTGTTTTTTTTTTTTGTTTGTTTTACGGCATATCAACACATTGGTTCATTATATATCGATTTTGTTTCAATAAAGGTTTGTATTAAAATATTTAAATAGTAAAAAGCTTTTTGTTTTGGTTATTTTTCATTATTCTGTTTAAAACTGTTTTGTTGTTTGGTAGTATTTTAAGAGAATTGAATAAAAATTGCTACAGTTTATCAGTAGGTATTTTATGGGGAATGGATCTTGGCATAACCATACCACAGGAAGGACCTTCGTTTTTAAGATAATAGAATGGCTGTATGTCAAATATAGACATAATCACTTCTCTTCTAGTTTGGTATTTCTGGTGCCCTTTTTTTTAAATCAATACTACGTAGTAATAAATTCATTATTATTACATTTGCATCTAATGTTATCATTTATTTGTATCTTTATGAAACAAAATGAATTTCAATAATCACTCAACTAATCCAAAAATGTTTTAAAACAGGATTTTTTTTTTTTTTTTTTTTTTTTAAGCAGGCCGATTTTTTTCTTGAGTGGTAACTCTGCGGAATATAATACTGATTTAATGTTCTATTAGGTTGGTGCAAAAATAATGTCGTTTTTCTTTTAAAGTTGAACGTCAAAAAACGACATTATTTTTGCACCAACCTAATACAACCTGTTTTGGTATATTTTACGTCTGATTAGGAGCCGTCCGATATGTACGTTGCTATTTTAACTACCTTAACCGTGGAAATTTACTTGGTCAACTGTATATTGGAGGCCGTGAAATGGTACTAATTACTTTTTATTTAAGATAGGACAGTGGAATGGGTTATGTCAAAACCAGTTGGAAATTGTATGGCTGTTTAATTTGTAAAATTCTAATGTGATTCTGAACATTACAATATAAAAGTAGTCTAGGACTGACATTATAGAAAATATGATACAATGAAGACATCTGACGATGTCCGGACCAAACGTACGAAACATTATGACAAGGAAGATGTGGTATTTTTCCGAATATAAATAATGTAGATAATTGAAATTCTTTTCATAATCCAATTCTAATTTCTAATAGTCAACATTTTTCACATTTTTCCTCCTGCTCTGTTCTATTTATATTTATAAAAGTCAAATCGGCCGAAAAATGGAATATTGATATGACATATCTCTGCTGAAACTGCCAAGTCCTCATTGTGGAGACTTGAGGGTATTCACAGATGTCAATCCGGTTTGTAGTTGATTATTTTTCCACTCTACGCTTTCTTGCAAATGATATGGGTAAACGTTTTCTCTACTGTATTGTCTCTTCCATCGCAGATATTTTGATGGGTGGTATTCATTAGTTCCACCAGTCCAAACCTTTAGAGCTAGGACCCTTTATGAAATTTACAAGGGAAGAAATCATTCCCATTCTCTTCATATTCCTTTATTAAGAAGGAAGTTCTATACGGACAGCTTCTTCCCAATAACCGCTAATTTGTTTAATAGATTCTCAAGAGAATGCTTTCGATCGCAACGATAAACTACAACTGGAAGCAAGGCATATGACCGAGAGATTAGAATTATTGAGGAGTGTAGAATCACCTTTTAATTGCTGTTGTTCCTAGGCCCAACTTTACTCCGGTTGTTGTTAGCACAAATTAGGCCCCCAACTATGAGGAAAAAGATAACGCCTAATCTAAAGTAAAATACTATGAAAGCATAAAAATGTATTTTTTTAATAGAAAATATACCAGCAATACATATTTATATATCAAAATTACCAATAATAACTATTTATAGTAAAATGATCACTACCTAGTATAGTAGAATTACCAACAATACATTTCATAACAAAATGACTTACAATGCATTTATTTATATTTGAAGATGTGTTCAAAATATATTTAGTTGAAGGAATGAAATTTTGTTCAAAATATTTTGATTTTGGTATTAATTAACACATAGAGGTTGATATGTCGCTAAATAAAATTATCCAGCTGAAGAATCAATAGGAAATAACTCTTTCATTATATTAATCCATATAATCTACTACAATTTCTTAAAATAAATCAAACTGCTTCCACATAACAACATAAAACATTACAGCCTTTAGTAATTATGTCCACAGAAACAGGTATATGCTCAAAAGCAGGGTATCATCTACCATGCATTCAACTCTGAATGTAGAATAATATATATCATATTTTTATTACTTTAAAGATCCTAAGAAAATTAAATGTCAGCATTATATGACGCATAAGGTGGAGATATGCTATTAAACAATCAATGACTCAATCGATTACAACAAACTTGCCCTTTTCATGTTTAGTGCCAACATCTATCTTTCCTACATATCCTCATAATCTGCACTTTTCATCTCATCCGCTTACATTCATACAATAATATCATGTAGTAACGTTCTAACCCGTGTGCCATTTTAGCCATGTATTGGGTCAAAAGCAATATTAAAATTGTTAATCATTTAAGGATAGACCCATGGAAATTCAATCCTGAGATTATAAGAATAGAAGGAGCATAAAAAAGCTGAAAATAATTTTAAAAAAGGTTCTGACAGAATTATGCGACATTAACATAAGAACACTATTAATAGTGACTATTGGCTATGATAGAACGTTAAAACAACTGTCGTATCAATATCAATGCTTTTACTCAAGAACTATTTCTAAAAATACAAATGGAATATTATCACAAGAAAGAGAAACGTTACTACATCAAAGACATTAAAATGTTTATTTGCCTTCAGAGTTTTATCATGGGAATAAAGATGGACAAATTATATGGAATAGAAACAAAGTTATATATAATTTCAGAAACGGACGGCGCTAATCATGTTCGTCTATTCTTAAAGGTACATCAAAGAATTGTTAAACTTGTCTGCAATACGATTTGCAAAAATTAGTATCGACTAATCTGTTGTCACAGTCACTGTATTCTCACATGCTTACTGAGCAGACGCTTTGTTTTATATAAATACTTTTGTGTTTCTTTTTACATTTTTTTCTTTTAAAACAGCATCAAATTATTTTTGCTATTAGATAGAAATGAGAAACTATTTAAATAAAACATTTCAAGCGAAGAGATTTTACAGGCTGTTAAAGAAATGTTATGCTATGGATGAAGATAATGATATGACGATCAGGTAAAAGTTAAATGTAGAAAAATCTAATATATTTAGTGAATTTCATCTGGAAAATGGCTTCATTGTTTAACTGATCAACAGAAGAAGAAGAGGAAGAGGAAGAAGAAGAAGAAGAAGAAGAAGAAGAGGAAGAAGAAGAGGAAGAAGAAGAAGAAGAAGAAGAAGAAGAAGAAGAAGGGTATTTGGTAGAAATATATTAGAGAAATAGTGACAAAGTAAACAGAAACAAATAGAATATTTGAATATAGCGGAGATGTTGATGATGGTGGTGATGATGATGTGGAAATAAGGCAGAGGCTTGGATGTATGAAAAAGGTGAATATGACAGTGATGAAGACGAGTTGGAGTTAAAAAGTAGATGATTAAGGAGAAGCCGCAGGAAGAGGAGGGTAATGGGTAAAGTGGGGGTATGGTAAAACTAGGTCTGGCACCCAAGAGGTGAACGATGCTTGGCTTGAATTTACATAATTTTATATAAAGAAAAATCTAATTTGAAAAGTCAACACAATGAATCCTTTACAGATCGGCCGGTACATCAAGTCCAATATATCACCACAGGAAAAATAGATGTATATTTATTTCTTGCAGCAGTTTGATCATCTTCATCAAACGAAATCAAAAGAAAGCACGGCACCTCAACAAGTAAAAAGAACACCTTTCAGATGAATGCAAAATGTGCATTATTCACCTGGCTTAATCAATAGTCATTGTATACACAGTCTGACTTTCCAGACTCCCCTATAGCGATCTCATAAATTAATCGATGACATAAATGCGCGCATATATATATATATATATATATATATATATATATATATATATATATATATATATATATATATATATGATGTGTGTGTGTGGGTGCGCTCGTGCGTGTGTGTTTTGCGTGTGTATCTACAACTTCAAAGTTTATGTTGACTTTATGTCAATTATGCACTGCTCTGTTGTCTCTTATAACGTCTTTTATTTAAGTTTCAATTTCCTTCTCATAATTGACTCCTAACCTCACAAGCCATCATAAATCGGTACTTTCCTAATCAATTTAATTTTTTTACATCTACATCAAAATCTACAATATATTATTACTTTCTCAGAATATCGTTTCCAAAAATACTGATTTATCTCATCCGATATCCGGTCAAATATGGCACGTTATGTATTTTTAAGTGAAAATTAAAGAAAGTTTCTGAGAAAACGTGCAACTACTTTTCGAAAACGCACCGAAAAGTATCTGTCATTTCCCATCTTTAAAAGCGTTAGATCATAGCGAAAATGGAATATTGATATCATATCACTGATGAAGCTGGTCAACCCTTAGTTTGCCGCCTTGACAGCGTTTAACAACATTAATGCAGCCTTAACGGGAGGAATTATAGCCTCTCGCTAGTCTATCGCTATTTCCATGACATAATGTCTGACGAGCCCCGAAGACAGCCACGAAAAATACACGTGGTAGAATCAGAATCTTTCTATTTGTATTCCATTAGTAAAGAGGACATTCTTCTTAGAATGAAAAATGTATTTTGGGGTTTCTTCCTTCTACAATGTTAACCACTGTAAGTTCAGAGTTATTTTTATCGATTCTCCAGATCCTCATAATCATCACCCTCCTCCTACTACTCTTAAGTCTTCCATACTACTCGCTTCATTCAATACCCATCTGCCTTCAGTGACTCTTGAGCCTTGTAAGCGTTGAACATTAATAGAAAAATGTATTTTCAACATTTAATCTGATTTATCTTTTAGAACCAATAGAAAGGAAATTATTACCACCGACTCCTTATCCAAGAGGCTTTTTCAGAGAATGCTAATATAATGCCTGTGAATTTGCAAAATAGAGGTGAATGTATTGAAGTAGATATCACCTCTGAAATTGGGATTTGCGTGTAATGTTCAGATAACAATCAAGGACTTTTTCCTAGTTTCGCATAAATAACTTTTGAAAAGTTTAATCCGTCAACTCACCGGTCACTTTGAGGATAAGAGCACCTTCGTTGGCAACCAGCTTGCGAGAATTTCTACCCTTAATTCAAACCCGACTATGGCTACTAAACACTACTGGCTTTTCACAGATTACTTTTTTTATTAGGTATATTTTGTTTTCAGCTGACATTTAGTGCTGTCTTTAACTGCCGATTAGACTTACCGCTTATTTTTTTACAAACTAAAAGTAAAGTTTTATAACATCCATATTATATGTGTCATCCACAGACTGTTTCGCTGTATCACAACTCATCAGTATGTCTAGACATCCGATTTTCTCAAGCCAAGATTTGACCCAACCGATTTGACATCAGTCGGAGATTTTTCCCCCCCTTGAGTTCTCAATTCATAGAAGAGCTTTTGCATCAAAAGTAGCAGTCACTGTTTACAAAGTCGCGCTTTTCCCTCTAAAGTGCTCAACCGAATTTCATTTTTTCGGGGGCGTGTAACATCTATGTTATTATATTTGGTCAAATAATTATTAAAAATTAATGTGATATTTATTCTTTTACACGTTCATCATGGGAATCTCAGTGAATAAAAGCTTGCTCGTATCTTTGTCACTTTTCCAGAATCCTTGTAGACCCGAGTGATAGTCTGGTTTTGACTGCTTAAATGTTTCTTCATATTTCTAATTAATCCTATATAACATGGATTTAATATCTTTGGCTCAATTCCAAATTCCTGCACTCTTTCTCGTACAACGTTTCCACCTACAACAGCCCGGACAAAGACTTTTCAGATTTGTGTCGTACTGTTATGTTCAGAAGTCATTGCCAATAGTTCAATCCATCTACTATAAGCCTTACAGCTACATCTCATTGTAACTCAGGTTCCCGTAAGATCGCCGCAGTTAAGCAAATTCGACTTGATCAGTGCTTTGATTGGCTACCGCTTGGCAATGCCAGGTGCTGTAAGCTTCGATATACGGGTGGTGGAATGGATATCTCGGAAATTTTTAATTGGAGAGCTAAGTTCCAATTCCTGTTGGGGGCGTTATATTATCTTACGCTTAAATGCCATTAGGAAAGGTATGAAACAATATCTTCTTCACTGTTAAATATGGATTAATTAGTAAGAATAATATCACTGAAACGATTATTATTTAAAAAATGAAATGCTTACAAATTATAGAGATTAACTAAACTAAAACACGCAATCAACTAATCAGTTACTTCCTTTTAGAAGGAACCGACCGTTTATTCGGCATAGTTAGCTATCAATCAATGTATCAACTCAACACTTCTTCCTACCTTAATTAATAATACTTATATCGCTAAATTTTTATTATCTCCCCCCGACAAAAAAAAAATTCTTACAAATTAAAAAGACTTTCTCGCTTTGAATACACTGTAAAGATAACTGTCATTTATGTTGCCATTTTCTCTAAGATTTATTCATTCCTCACATAATATTTTCAGCATTCTTCTGTAGAACAAAGATTTCAGAAGACTTACGTATTTACTTTGTCTATGGGAAACTTTTCCAGCATTCACTGCCATGTAGGAAAAAAGTACAGATAGTAAAACAATATCTTGGTTGTTGAAGAGCGTGTGAGCGTTTAAAAATTAATTTTAAAAATTCCATCTCGTCTGATAACTATTCAAGATGGTATATTTTTAGGACTTTCAGTTATTCAAATATTTAAAAGTTTTATTTCAGATAATCCGTAATTTATTGTCTGAAATTTGAGAATCCTGAATTAACTTTACGAAACTACTGTCAAATATATGGCCAATTTGCAATCTTTAAACACCTTTTACTTCACCAACTGTGATTAATGCGAACCGTGACAACTCATAATTATAATAAATTAAAGACTATTTAATGCATAACCTATTCATACTTCATTCAATTGCAACAGTAAAATGACTTGGAAAGAAAAAGAATTATTCCTGAATTTTTTTTTTTTTATTATGTGCACTAAATAGATTTTAAGGCTCGTGTAGTAAAATGGAAAAATCAATATTTTGCCGAAAATATCCTGTTTTCTTACTTCCAATTCAATAATTGGTCCTTCTTGAGATATGGAATTAGTTAAATAGAAGACAAGAATGGGTTTCTCTGCCATCTTTAAGACGTCTGAGAGAGGAACATTCACGAATTATTTCTCATGAAGAATGGACACTCAACAAATGCCAAATGAAGAACAAAAAGGAAACCGTAGCAGTGGAGAAGTGAAAACCCTCATCTAAAATGCACATGGCATTTAAAGTTGAAAATATGTCTAGGTGTCTGTCTGCACATTGATATTAGCTTAGTAGGGTAATTCTGCATTGTGACCTATGAGGGTAAATTTCAGTAATGTTCTAACAAAATTGGTAAATTATGCTTCACACCTGATCACTGTTAAGGTTGAACGACACTGCAAAGTTTCATAAGTCATTTCAGAGACACTGGATGCTGAAAATAAAATATTTTCAAACAAGGCACTTAGTCATTTTAATCACCATAAACTCTTTAGTGATTTATCCACGCGTAGCTTGGATGTGACAGAAGGCTGAAAGTAAGGGGCACCCAGTGAGGATCGAACTCACCACTCATTCATAACTGTTCTCGCCAGACAGGCTTGCTAACCATTACATTACCTTGAGGTGGCCTACACCGCAAACTCTATATAATAATTACCATTGCGTATTTACTTATTAGATCTTTCGTGTCACGCTCTATGAAATGCTATTAAAACGTCAGAAGGTTAGCCATTTTGGTATATATTTACCAACTCCTGCGTTTCCTCATAGAGAGCAGTACGTAGCCCACAGAAGAATAAAAAAAATTTAAAACCTCAAAATAAACATCGGAAATAAAGATAACCAATATTCTTTAACAGAAAATCTTCACAAGAAATGTAACGATAAAAGAATAAACTGTCTAAATAATTCATTAGTAATTTCTGTTTAAGTTGTGAGTTTTGAAATTACTTCACCATTTTACAACGCATAGATTAATGCTCTTTTCATTTTAGCAATTTGATATCAAAAGTAAAAAGACAAGGATTTAAAAAAAAAAAGCTTATTACACGAAACGAAAAATGCAATTATTCAATGTATTCTCATAAATCGAGTAACATCATGTCAGTATTCAACACAATAATAATAATAATAAACTCTTCTAGACTCATTGGATTACTTAATTATAATTATCTCAAGTCCTCCTAATAATTTCTATCACTTGTATATCTTTGCTTGAACCGGCTTCTAATGCCCTGGATGGAGCAGCTTGGTGATAGTAGTCATGGCTCGTGGGGACACAGTCCTGTGAGTATAAGAGAAACTCGGATGAGTTCCACCACGGAATATGTGATCGAGCGACACCGAGGCGCGTTGGAACAGTTGTTATGACGTTTGCCTAATAACGTAACTGTCCGGGTTTTAATTCTCGGTAGTGGATGCGCACTGCAGATGAGTCCTAAATATAGGACGAAACGGTCGTCCAGTGTTTTCTGCATTCTGCTGAGTTTTATTCTAGACGAGATGAATTACTTAATTATAATAATAAACTCATACGGATATAAATATACACTAGGCTATATTTTATAATGCAAAGTAATTTTTTTCAAATGGATTCATATTAAGCAGTTGATATTTTTCAAATTTCCATCATATACTCCTATTTGTATACTAAATATGATACGTCGATTTCAGCTAAAATATCCTTTGTTGTTTTTTTTAGATATGTTTATAATAACTTTTGTAGGTATATTTTAAAATGTAGGCTGCGTGCCGTTTATCATATTGTCAATATGACGTCTGAATGAATAACATCCTTTCATATTGTCTACGAAATTGCATTATCGAAGATTTTCTAACGATGTGTGAATGAAAGCTACAGCATACATCTTTAGTCAAAACCAACCTGGAAAAACTTTTTCGACGTCGCTAAAAAGATCTCGCTCTACATAATAATTGATTCAGTGCTTGGATAGTAAATAATTCGCCATCCTTTACTCGAATAAAGAAAGTGCAAAAAATTTCTACAACCACAATCATTACTCAATTCGTTCTTATGCGATTCCTGCTTTTCCTCGTGTTTATGTTTACGTAAGGCTGTGTGTGTGAAAACTGATATCTATTATCATCTTTGACAAGAACCAGCATACATATTATATGTATGTATTCCCGCATTGCTGTTCGTGTATTTCTACGTGTCGTTAACTGATTCGTTATCTTAAAAATAGTCCATTCTACAATGTCAATTGAATGCATTTTGCTAAATATGTATGTGCGTGCATGATTGATAGATAGATAGATATTAGATTGGTGCAAAAATAATGACGTAATAATGTCGTTTTTTCACATTAAAAATACGTCAAAAAACGACATTAATACGTCATTATTTTTGCACCAACCTAATAGATAGCTGGTTTGTTTATTTGTTTGTTTGTTTGTTTGTTTGTTTGTTTATTTGTTTGTTTGGGTTTTATGGCATATCAACCACTGTGGGTTATTTAATGCCAAATCCAGTTTATATATATATATGCCAAATATATGAATTTTAAATGCCTATTTTGTATGGAACATTTTTAGCAACCTAGAGCTCATTTGCTTGTAAATCCTAGGTATTTTTGTTTAAGTCAAGAATTTCCATTTGATAATGACATTTTATTTCAAAATGGTAAAAGGTAGGATATGTTGTTTACACATCAGTCTACATCTTTGATAAGAGACGAATTCTTTTTAGAAAATCCAATACAATTTTTGGTTCAGTTTTTGCAAATAATTTCTTCATCTTCTTGATTGATTAATTGTTTTGTTTAACGTCATCTCAAACTTAGTGGTCACTTTATGCCGAAAATGATTTTGAATGACTTTAAAAGTCAAAAACGTATAGCTGGCAACAGTATGGTTTAAAAAAAAAACAACAAAAAAAACGTACAGCTGGCAACATTGTTTCAAAAACGCATAGCTGGCAAAATTTTTCCGAAAACATTATCTGAGACCTTGCTGCTGGATGTAGTTTATCGCCGTACCCAGGACGCGGATGTAGTTTATCGTCATACACAGGACGTTAATAGCTAGCTAGCTAGCTAGCTAGCTAGATAGATAGATAGATAATTTTACTGTAAGGTTCATTCTGTACAAGGCCTGAGAGCTACTCAAGGTAGAGTGTTTCATTAAGAGCCAGTTTATACGGATACGAGGAGAAGATAACGCTTAACCCTAGACAGGTTGAAGCTGTAGTACCCAGAGAAATATCCACTTGGGAGTGAGTTTCACAGAGTAGTGTTTCGCGGAAAGAAACTGTTCGAGTTGAACTTACCTCACCCCTATGGAATCCGGATAGAATATGGCTGCTCTGCTACAATGTAAATGGCATGGTGGAACCAAGGAATGTAATAGATAGATAGATAGATAGATAGATAGATAGATAGATAGATAGATAGATAGATAGATAGATAGATAGATAGATAGATAGATTTAATTTTATATAAATACTTTCATGGTAATTTTTTTTTTATGATCTTTCTTCGTTAGCACCTCGACTTTATAAATTTAAGAACAGCACCAGATTGGCAGGTAAATGTAATGATTTTACTGTTGAAATAAATCGATGTAATAATAAATTCTATGCTACCAGTTTCTTCTCTGGCACTTCCTGCATGTGGAACTTTCATTCGGCTTCTTGCTCTTGAGTCAACTTTGATCTTCAAAAGTTTAAATGCAATGGTCATCTTCCGTCTATTTTTGATCATGATTTCTACTTAATTTTCCCAAAAATATTTTACACTCGTAACCCCTGAAAATTTCAGTTTGGTGTGTTTTAGCTTTACGTATTCCCTGTACAGCGAATTGACGGGATAATTTATTTTCATAGGATACAATGACGAGGGAGACAATAGCCGTTTCTATATAAGAAATATTTGGCATACATTGACCGAACAGTTAGCATTACAGCCGGTTGAAATGTATATAATCTTTCTTTTTTTTTGAGAGAGAGAAATTGTTTCTTAATCCACTGTTATCATTATTTATATTAATGATGGGAGTTTTCCTTCTCACCTTTTGTTTAAGGCAATGTCGAAAGTCAACGTTTAGATTATAATAATATTTTGCTTTCTAGTTACATGTGCTATCGATTTTAGTTTTTACTGATGTAGGAAATGTTCAGATTATGTGTGTTTTCGAGATTTAGTAAAGTTCATTGTCTGTGCTCCTGGGTTCTAAAATAATATTTGATGAAGGAACGTCTTCTTTACGACCTGGAGGATTCATTCACCTGAAGCTATTTTTTAATCATTGATTTGAAAATACGGTTGCATATAGCTGAGAAAGAGTTGGTCGCTATGAATGACACCCATATGGCCATAAAGGAATCTAGATCTGTCAACCTGATGCGAGATGGGTAAATTGCCGCCATTTTTTTTTTCGCGCATACGTGTTGTTTGTTTTTGATTTTTTTCGACTGCACAGTATAGTAGGTTCAGTTGGGCAACGTCTGTGAGAAAACAGCACCATGACGCAATTGACTCCGCCAGGAATTTCGAAACGGCAGACTCTACTGTGTCACATTCGCAACGTAAGATCCAATACGAACATTTAAGAACGACTTGGTGTCGGTCTGAGAAGAGTACAGGTGTGGATGACTCTGATTGGGATTACGAATGGATTTGGAGTGATCACGAGTGATGGCGACGTTATGCTTCCATTCATCATCCCACATGGCCAGAATAAACACAGAGGCCTACATCAAGTCCCTTGAGGAGGAAGTGCTGCCCTGGTTTAAGAATATGGCTGCCGGAAGCCCTATATCTGGCAACAGGATTCTGCACCATGCCACACCAGCAGAAGAACCTAATCATGGCTGTCAAACAATTTCTGCAACCACATCACCCCTTACATCTGACCACCTGACTCACCAGACTTCAACCCATTTGATTATTATGTGTGGGGCGCTGTTGTGTGAGAAACCAACAAAACCCCTTCTAACACGAAGAAGGTAAGGATTATGGCAGCATTCACCAAATTAGAAACGATGACAGTCCAGAAGAGTTGCAGGAGATTCCGTAGTCGTCTGGAGACCGTGGCTAAGCCAATTTTATTAAATAAATTTAATCTTTTGTATTTCAAGAAGTTTTTTTTTGGGGGGGGGATTTTGGTAAATATATCTGTTAAAATGATATGTCAGTATTATTTTCATTTTTTGCGTAATGTAGATGACATGTTTTTCAATCGCGTCCTGTAGATTTCTCTCAACAGTTAATTACAATTTTCTTTGCTTCAATAGATCATAAAATTTGTCTGAGGTTTACTGTCATTTTAGTAACACATCTACGGACTGAGAGAATTTGAATATACCTATATTTTCTCGAAATCATAACGTTTAAAATCATTCATTATAATCTACATGTGGAATTTTTTATTTTTAATCTGTTAATATTTTATAGTTACTTTCGATAAATAAGTTGCGTGTTTGTAGGAGTGGGATTGAAATAGAAGCTACAAATGAGTAAAAACTTAATTTTAAGCAAAAATAGCACAGTCGTTGTTAGCAAGTAATGAGTGAAATAGAAATGAAATAATGTGTAACATTTAATAATATATCGCGTATATTCTTTCAATGTGTATGCGTATATAATTCCAGCGATTTGCAGACATTAACGCGTAGTGTTGAAAGAAACTATATTATTTTTTTTTTCTTACACTGAATTTTCGATTAGACGATTTTTCCGAAATAAAACTTAAATAATAGGGTTAGAAAGTCATTTGGTGCCTTTTTTTCCTATTAGGAACGTATTCTGTATCAAAGGGAGTTAACAATTACGAAATTACAAGTATTCTTTTTCCTTTGTTCTTTGTCTTACAACCCTGTCATCCAAACGTGCTGTTTGAAATGGATACCGTCTCCTTGTCTCTCATTTGTTTCAAATGAATTTAAAAAGCGTTGAAATTTAAATTACTCAAAGAATAATGATCAGTTAGTTACACATACTTTTTATTAATTTTTTTGAATCAATATATCAGTACTGAATTGAGAAAAATAAAAATAAAAAATAACACCTCTTATTAATTATTTTTTAAGAATTTCTGCATAAAATATTTTCCGATTGTAACTCGGTTCATAAAAAATCGCACTTGTAGCACCTCAACGTGTTATCATGGTTGGCAAGCTTGTCTGGCTAGAAAAATTACGATTGAGTATTAAGTTCGATCCACACTTGGTGCTCCATATATTCGGCCTTGTGCCACATATAGGGTACGCTTAGAAAATCACCATAAAATATTTCACTTGACCAAAACCATCTGTAATTAAATATATATTAGGTTGGTGCAAAAATAATTTCGTTTTCTAACATATGTTACTATGTGAGAAAACGAAATTATTTTTGCACCAACCTAACATATATATATATATATATATATATATATATATATATATATATATATATATATATATATATATATATATATATATATATATATATTAAAATAATGAGAAAGAACAGTAAGATTTATAATCCGGTGTTCTTATTAATCATTTTATTTTTGCAAAACAGTGCTCAGTACAATTCAGTAGAGCCTAAAAATGATAAATTTACTAATTGAAAAATATGATTCCATAGCTACACAGGAATTACCATGTTTCAAAAACATAAACTAAACCATAAATTTTATAGAATTTAAAATCTTTATCTCTGATTCATTTTTAAGTGATTTCAGGAATTGCTTATTTGGAAATTTACTAGGTTTAGATGCACACACACACACACACACACACACACACACACACACATATATATATATATATATATATATATATATATATATATATATATATATATATATAGGGAGAGAGAGAAAGAAATGATGGAAACAGAAACAAAAAGAGTCGATATCAAATCGGGTAAATTATAACCCACAAAACATATATTTAAGAATTTTAATTTAATCTCTACACACCCCCACCTTTTGTACGTAGGCATGAGAAGAAATACCAATTTAGTCCTAAAGGACGAAATACGTTATACTATGAATTTGTCATACATTTTCTCGTAGTCTGTCTGTCTGTCTGTCTCTCTGTCTCTGTCTCTGTCTCTCTCTCTCTCTCTCTCTCTCTCTCTCTCTATATATATATATATATATATATATATATATATATATATATATATAAAGACAAAAAGTTAAATTAAGCTAGTCGACGCGTTTCATCTTCCTCCGGACTTTTATAACAAATATTTATAAACAAAAATGAAAATATAATGTCGTTGGCTATTCGAAATTTTTAAACTTTTGAACGTTTATAAATATACATCAGGTATGATTTTTAAAAATGTACTTCAGGTATAAAAAGTTCATCATAGAAGAAAATATGTTAGCTAAGATAAGTTTTTCTTTTGTCTTTAATCATATTCCTTTTGAAAATGATATATATTTATTGGTGTCTACTTTTTTTTGTTTTGAAACATTTTCCTAATTTCTGGGTAAAACTTAAAATTAAATTTTTGAGTCTCTTTCGGGCGTTTTCGATATTTCTAACATGAAAAAAATATTCTGTAGCTGTATATATGTGGCATAAGAATCCAATTCAATTGATGACCAACCTTCATAGATAAAGCTATCATTACATAATACTATAATAATATACTTTGAGCTATATCACTGCTATATATTTTTACTAATGTTAGCACGATGCAAGATCCAAGAGCCATCAACTTAGAGGGTTGGTCAATAATGACGTATGGAGGTAAGTAGTGCATTTTGTGAGGTTATGTAAGAGGAATAACAGTTAACCCTACACTGGAAGACAAATTGGTACGTATCACACACACATACACATAAACAGACACACACACACATATATATATATATATGTGTGTGTGTGTCTGTGTGAAGAAAAATATGGAAAAACAAAAATTCGAAGATGCAAGTATGCTGTTTTAATGTTGTTTCAATGTTGAAACAAAATTAAAACAGCATACTTGCATCTTCGGATTTTTGTTTTTCCATATTTTTCTTCATACTGTCGGATCTATATCCACATATTTGCTTACACGCACACACGAAGGTATATTACACAAAACATTCATACTCTGGCTTCCATCATTCAAGAACCATCAAGAGAATGGTGAATAAGTTTAAAAAAGAGGGATCAGTAGAGAGGAAAACTGGATCAGGAGGTCACAATAGGAAAAGGGATCATCATTTCAACTTAGAGCTAAAGCGATCAATTAGAAAAGATCCAAATCAATCCATAATACGTTTGTCACGAGGGAAAGAAGTTTCACCTGTGAAAATCCAAATAGCAGTGAAAAAAAGACTTAAAATGAAATCCTACGTGAAACATGTGTGGCAAAAAGGACTGAAAATTAAAATGTTACAGCGATCGAAAATCCTATTGAATAAGTTGGAAAATGATCTTGGAATATATATATATATATATATATATATATATATATATATATATATATATATATATATATATATATATATATATGCATGTATGTGTGTATGTATGTATGTATATGAAATTTATTTCAATCCTTCATGAGATTCCGATCCTTAGCTATGATTAATTCATGATGAAAATGTCATTTCATTTATGATAGATTTCATCACAATTCTGCTGTTAAGCTTGGAAAGTATTAGGTTGGTGCAAAAATAATGTCGTTTTCTCACATATGTTACTTTTATATATGACTTCTGAATTAATTCATTGATATATATATATATAGCCATGTTATATATCATTTTGAAGCGCGTTTTTCGCTCTATCGAATCGTGTTATTCGTTACCGTTCTCAATCTCTCCATTCATTTTTTTTGCAGGCTTTTCGACAGCATGGACAAAATTCAAATCCGCACGATTTTCTTGTTCCAGTTCAAACTAGGCCGAAAAGCTGCCGAGACAGCTCGTGATATCAATGATGCGTTTGGCCCAGGAACCACTAACGAACGTGTGGCACAACGGTGGTTCAAGAAATTTCGCAATGGTGACGAGAGCCTCGAAGATGAAGACGGTCGCGGCCGGCGGACCGCGGTTGATAACGAACATTTGAAAGTCTTAATTGAAGCCGATCCTCGCAAAACCACACGAGAAGTTGCTGTTGAACTCGAGATCGACCACTCAACAGTCGTTCGCCATTTAAAGCAAATAGGGAAGTCAAAAAAGTTGGATAAATGGGTGAACGATAATCAAAAAAAATCATCAAAAAACGACATTATTTTTGCACCAACCTAATAATTATGCATTCTTATTTGTCAAAGTAGATTGCAATAGTGTTATAAAAACTTCTGAGAATTCCACTAATATATCTTTAATCATTTCTAAGATACAACGAAGCAAAATTTAATGCAACAATTGAACAATTTTGCTGTTACACGATTTGGACATTGTTGCTGTTACACATGCTCCCCCCCTTTTCCCTTTTTCTCTCTCTCTCTTTCTCTCTCTCTCTCTCTCTCTCTCTATATATATATATATATATATATATATATATATATATATATATATATATATTAGTGAATACTAAGGAATGTAGCTGGTCAGAACATTTGCCCGGAAAATAGAGTAAGAGACTTGCAAAGTTTCATTTGTGGGGAAAGGGGTTGTAGGACCCAAAATAATTAATCCCACGCCAAGCCGCTCAGACTCTTTTGAACTCTTTCCAGACAGCCAAGGGAGGCCTAGAAAGCTCCATCCCAGATATGGCAGCAATGCAACAAATTTTAAACATAATCATATAAAATGTCTAACGAAATTTTACGCATCATACTCCAGATTTTAACATTTTCAGACGGATCAGAAGCCTTGAGCTGGCGACTTCCAATCTCTCACAGGAAGACCCCAGGGAAAATGCGACGGGTGTGCTGGTTGCGCTGAACAGTCTCTAGGTCGAGTGGCTTTATGCATGCCAGTATTTCGGTGGTTGTTCGAGAATAGTTAATGATATTTCTAATATATAGCTTCATAGGTGTCCCGATTTGAATCTTCCGGACAGGTAGACACGACACACCACTGACTTTGCCATACGAACGACAAGTTGAAGGCTACTGCTGAAAAAAAATCGAGAACTATCTGTTCTTGGTAGGTATCATCTCGGAGGCCCTGTAGCTGAGGAATGAATTCTACTTTGTAACACCTTTCTGACAAACGAAATTCTGCGATCCTCTCCCGAATCTATCTATATGATAAATATTCCGACGTGATAGATTGGTTACCCCGACCAGTTTAAAAATTTATGGCTACGACTCACCATGTCACGTGCCCAGACTGATTCATCCACTGAATTGCGACTTTATGAAACTACTCCTAAGACTATACCTCTTCGATCTTCATCTCCTCAGATCTTCTAATCGTTATCTATCTTATATCTAAACTCATAATATACATCTCTTCCCCTATTATATTAAACACATTCAGTAGCCCTCTAGCGTTTATTGTGCCTGGACGTTTTATTCGGTGAAAAAAAAAATTAAAAAAAAAAAACAGAAATGAAATTGATTCACTGAAAATATTCCTCAAATTAATTCTTATTACGATATATTAAAATAATCTGTATATGACCATGAGGTTAAAATGTTCGCTTTCTGAACATGAAACCCGGTTTCGAAAACCTGCCATGGTTGAGATGTCAGAAAGGTGATTTATATCATCGATCTGAGGGAGTTTCAGCGTGCGACACTTTTGAAATATGCCTGAAAACCTTACAACTGTTTGACCCAAGCGTTGTTAATGAAATTTGATAGACGGAACACTTTGGGAGCCGTCGATGATTATGCGAGCATGAAGTCAAAAGTCAAATCGAGGGTTTCACCGTTCTGGCATTGTTCGGATTATGGAGCACGAATTCGCTCGCCCCGAGGAACTGCAGTATAAACCACAAGTTGGCTCTGTGGTTGTTGAACAAATGTACCTGAGCAGACGTCTGCAACATGGATTATAATGTGCTGAGACTTCTACAGTCATCATTAGGTTAGGTAGATCATTGGATCATTTTTTCTTCCGAAACAAACTTTGGACAAGTTCCTTGTCTTATTATTTGTAATTTTGAAAAAGTCGGTTAATAAAATTAATCGTCACCCAATATATGTTGTCTTTAATAAAAGTTATATTATAGAATATTTACTATCTATCTATCTATCTATATATATATATATATATATATATATATATATATATATATATATATATATATATATATTTATGCGCGTGTGTGCGTGTGTTGTAAACGTTATGTTAGCATGTACAAGTATCTGAGTAAAGCTATCTCTTCCTTTACAAATTACAATGATAATATTTGCCGTTTCCTTATGAGAAAACATTCGACATTCAAGTAACCAGTTTTGCGTTCGGGTGAACTTTATAAAATATTTTTATTAGAATGATTTTTCAGGAAAATATGTTTCTTAAGTCACTCACTGTTATTGTTTTTTCCAGTATTGATTGGGGTTTTCTTTTTTGTTTAATTGAAGCATAATTGTAAGGCAACATAGGTCATTTTAAATGTGTTTATAATTTTGGTAATATTTTTTAAAATTTTGTTTTATAAGTAAAAAGTTTGCTTCTTTTTTTTTTCTGGTAAATTCCCTGCAAAAATATAAATTAAGGAATAATATATAATATTTCTTCTCCTATACATAATAAAAGGTAATTAACTCTACTTAAAGATCGATAAAATTCATTGACGGAACATTTGCTTCGATAAAGCGCGAAGCTTTGGTTCCTACGCCACCTCTAATTTCCTTGCATTCTCTTTTCATTGCAGCCAAGATTTCGCAACGATTTAGATTCTTAAACTAATTCCAGTAATTCATTTACCATCATATTTGTATTCTTTTTTTTTCTTTTTAATCAATACATCATGAATTAATGAAAGGCAACGTGAATTACCAAGTTAAATTGCAGACCGTCTTCAAGAAATGAGACTCGTCTTTGCTTGAATGATTTACTGTTTTTTTTTTATCATGGAAATTTTCCCTATCATACAAAGTAAATTCTTCATTAACTGTGAAGGCTATTTTTTATATAGTTTTTTTTTTTTTTTTATGTAACAGTAATAATGATGAATTTTAATAAATTGAATTCTGCTGTTATCTGCTAATAACTTATTACACATGCCAATATCAACTTCGCTTCTGGCTATAAAACGGAATATTTGTATTTAGTTGCTCCAAAAATCTAATATATATTGCTTCGCCATTTGTAAATAATGAGACGAGATTTTTTTACTCTTTACACTGAAATTTGCTGTAAATTGTTACCTGTACATTTATTTATATTTTTATTGATTATTGTGAGAATTGTAAAGCTCTCTTTTTACAATTTTTCTTTCGACTTCAGCAATGTTGTATCTATACAAAAATATTTATTTTATTCAGAAATAAAATTGGTTAGAAAATTAAATTTGAACAACGGTCGTAGTAGCCATTTATTTGAAACCAATACCATATATTCCCAACACTAAAATTCTAAAAGAAATTACTTGAATTTTGAAAATAAAATTAGTTTCTCCCATTATATTACTTATATACATCGAGATTCGTCATCAGTAGTGACTTTTAATTGAGGTCAATTGACAAAAGTTATCCCACATGCTTTAGTTTACGATTCGAGGTAAGAAATTTTACTCTTTGCTTAATTCTGAAGTTACCTTCAAGCTATTCGCAGTCTCCCTGAAATAGTTCCGAGGTTTCCAATAAAAAGAAATACTATTGTCATTTCCATATTCCATATTTTTCTGGATTTCTCACAAAGCATGTTGAAGTCATGGATAGTGGCTCTGTTTGAGGAATCGGAGAGCAGACTTCAAATTCCAGCAGAATTCATTAAAATTACAGGCTAATAAGCTTAGGAAATGTATGAATCCATTTCTTCCGCACCAGCTATGGGTAAATAGACTGGACTAATTAGCCCTGGTTGGCAGCCAGTCTAGAAGAAGGAAAACTCTGAATGTAAACCAACTTGGAACTGCACGGATCACACTAACTTATAGTGGGCATACATGGGCGGTTGGCAACCGCTTGTGAATTCAAATTCTCACTGAAACCCCCCTACTATGAATTTGTACGTCCTTCAGATTCGTTTGACAGAACTAACACAACTTATCTCGCAAATCTGCAAAAATATAAATTACAATATATTTTCCCATCTTTCATATACAGTTTGAATTTGTTCTATACTTGCTAAGAGGAATCTAATATCTGTCAATTATTTTCCTGATGACGAAAATTTTAACTATGCAACTTCAAAATGATTCGATTTTGATTAAAAACTAAGTTAAATATTCTTGTATTACACCAAATTGAATGTTAATCATAACTGTCACCAGAGTGCGGTCAGAGGTGCGATGTTGTTTGCTTCCGACAGTTGATGGTAGGCTTATTAATATTATTGCTATCTAATTGTATCAAACCGTGATATTACTCCATTGAAAAGAATATCCTTACTTGGGTTTTCGTTTGCTATTGCTAATAATTTACCGGGATTTTAAATCATCTAAACCAAATATATAACGTATTCAGAGAGGAGCATAGTTGTCTTCGTCGAATACTTATCAACTGTCTTGTCTTATTTGCCACCCAGCAGCCATGAGCCAAATTTAGAATGCATACTGAGATTTCTATTTCCAAAGCGAAATTGAGGCAGACATAGATAGATAGATAGATAGATAGATAGATAGATAGATAGAAAGATAGATAGATAGATAGATAGATATATAGATATGAAAAACATTAGATAGATAGATAGATAGATAGATAGATATGGAAAACATTAGATAGATAGATAGATAGATAGATAGATAGATAGATAGATAGATAGATTTATTCTGCATTTATTTTCTCTTTCTTTGTTATCATTTTCTTGGCAGTTGCTACTGTTTTTTTTCTTTTCTGTATAACTGCCGTTTTAATCTTTTCGAATTCAGTATTATTTTTCTATTTAATCTGAATTTTTTTGGTCTTCTCAAGTTTACTGAGATTTTTTTACGTATGAATGTAAACCTGTTTCTATTGTAGCGCTAAATATACCCTCAAACCTAATATTTATTTAAGTAATGTATATCTATATGGAACTAATAATAATAATAAAAAACAGAAGACAGTTCATAATAACAATCATAAAAATAATATGAAAAATAATCACAAGAAGGATTATAAGAATAGTAATGAGAATATTAAGAATAATAATCTTAATAATAGTAATATTAATAATGATGATCATAATAAGAATAGAATAATCACAAGAAAATCATAATAATAATAAGAAAAAGTAGAAGTATCATAAAAATAAGAGTAATAGCATGTGAAAAGAAACGAAAGATCATAATAACAATATGAAGAATATTAGAAGAAATATAAGAATAAGAAGAATTATAAAATTTTGAATCATAAACACCATAAGAAGAACAATAATATGAACTATCATGAATCAGAATCATATAAAGAATTGTAAGAACAATTAAAAGAAGAATCAGAAACACAAGAACAAGAATCATCATCACACGAAGAATCATCATCACAAGAAGAATCAGAATCACAAGAAGAATCATCATCACAAGAACTAGAATCATCATCACAAGAAGAATCAGAATCACAAGAAGAATCATCATCACAATAAGAATCATCACCACAAGAAGAAGAATCAGAATCACAAGAAGAATCAGAATCAAAAGAAGAATCAGAATTACAAGAAAAAGAAGAATCATCATCACGAGAAGAATCATCATCACAAGAAGAAGAATAAGAATCACAAGAAGAAGAATCAGAATCACAAGTAGAATCATCATCACAAGAAGAAGAAGAAGAAGAATCACAAGAAGAATCAGAATCACAAGAAGAATCATCATCACAAGAAGAATCAGAATCACAAGAAAAAGAAGAATCATCATCACAAGAAGAATCATCATCACAAGAAGAAGAATCATCATCATCAGAAGAAGAAGAATAAGAATCACAAGAAGAATCATCATCACAAGAAGAAGAATCAGAATCGCGAGTAGAATCATCATCACAAGAAGAATAATCATCACAAGAAGAAGAATCATCATCACAAGAAGAATCATCGCAAGAAGAATCAGAATCACAACAAGAATCATCATCACAAGAAGAAGAAGAAGAATCAAAAGAAGATTCATCATCACAAGAAGAAGAATCAGAATCACAAGTAGAATCATCATCACAAGAAGAAGAAAAAGAAGAATCACAAGAAGAATCAGAATCACAAAAAGAATCATCATCAAAAGAAGAATCAGAATCACAAGTAGAATCATCATCACAAGAAGAAGAATTATCATCACAAGAAGAATCTGAATCACAAGAAGAATCAGAATCACAAGAAAAAGAAGAATCATCATCACAAGAAGAAGAAGAAGAAGAATCATAACAAGAAGAAGAATCAGAATTACAAGCAGAATCATCATCACAAGAAGAAGAAGAATCATCATCACAAGAAGAAGAAGTATCATCATCACAAGAAGAAGAATCAAAATCACAAGTAGAATCATCTTCACAAGAAGAAGAATCAGAATCACAAGAAGATTCATCATCACAAGATGAAGAATCAGAATCACAAGAAGATTCATCATCACAAGAAGAAGAAAAAGAAGAATCACAAGAAGAATCAGAATCACAAGAATAATCATCATCACAAGAAGAATCAGAATCACAAGTAGAATCATCATCACAAGAAGAGGAATCATCATCACAAGAAGAATCAGAATTACAAGAAGAATCAGAATCACAAGAAGAATCATCATCACAAGAACTAGAATCATCATCACAAGAAGAATCATCATCACAAGAAGAATCATCATCACAATAAGAATCATCATCGCAAGAAGAAGAAGAAGAATCACAAGAAGAATCAGAATCACAAGAAGAATCAGAATCACAAGAAAAAGAAGAATCATCATCACAATAAGAATCAGAATCACAAGAAAAAGAAGAATCATCATCACAAGAAGAAGATTCAGAATCACAAGTAGAATCATCATCACAAGAAGAAGAAGAAGAAAAATCACAAGAAGAATCAGAATCACAAGAAGAATCATCATCACAAGAAGAATCATCATCACTAGAAGAAGAAGAAGAATCACAAGAAGAAACATTATCACAAGAAGAATCAGAATCGCGAGTAGAATCATCATCACAAGAAGAAGAATCATCATCACAAGAAGAATCATCATCAAAAGTAGAAGAATCATCATCACAAGAAGAATCAGAATCACGAGAAGAATCATCATCACAAGAAGAAGAAGAAGAATCACAAGAAGAATCATCATCACAAGAAAAAGAAGAAGAATCACAAGAAGAATCAGAATCACAAGAAGAAGAATCAGAATCACAAATAGAATCATCATGGCAAGAAGCAGAATCAGAATCACAAGAAGAATCATCATCAAAAGAAGAATCAAAATCACAAGTAGAATCATCATCACAAGGAGAAGAATGATCATCACAAGAAGAATCAGAATCACAAGAAGAATCATCATCACAAGAAGAAGAAGAATCATCATCACAAGAAGAAGAATCTGAATCACAAGTAGAATCATTATCACAAGAAGAAGAAGAATCATCATCACAAGAAGAAGAAGAAGAAGAAGAATCATCACAAGAAGAATCATCATCGCAAGAAGAAGAATCACAAGAAGAATCATCATCACAAGAAGAAGAAGAAGAATCATCACAAGAAGAATCATCACAAGACGAATCATCATCACAAGAAGTAGATAAATCATCATCACAAGAAGAATCATCATCGCAAGAAGAATCATCATCACAAGCAGAAGAAGATGAATCATCATCACAAGAAGAATCATGATCACAAGAAGAAGAAGGAGAATTATCATCACAAGAAAAATCATCATCACAAGAAGAATCATCATCATAAGAAGAATGATCATCATCAGAAGAAGAAAAGAATCATCATCACAAGTAGAATCATCACAAGAAGTATCATCATCACAAGTAGAATCATCATCACAAGTAGAAGAATCATCATCACAAGAAGAATCATCATTGCAAGAAGAATCATCATCACAAAAAAAGAAGAATCACAAGAAGAATCATCATCACAAGATGAATCATCATCTCAAGAAGAAGAAGAATCAGAATCAAAAGAAGAATCATTACAAGAATAATCATCATCACAAGTAGAATCATCATCACAAGAAGAAGAATCATCATCACAAGAAGAATCATCGTCACAAGAAGAATCATCATCACAAGAAGAATCATCGTCACAAGAAGAATCATCATCACAAGAAGAAGAAGTATCATCATCACAAGAAGAATCATCATCACACGAAGAAGAATCATCATCACAATAAGAATCATCATCACAAGGAGAAGAATCATCACAAGAAGAAGAATCACAAGAAGAATCATCATCACAAGAAGAATAATCATCACAAGAAGAATCATCATCACAAGAAGAAGACGAAGAATCGCAAGAAGAATCATCATCATCAGAAAAATCATCATCACAAGAAGAAGAATCATCATTTACAAGAATAATCATCATCACAAGAAGAAGAAGAATCACAAGAAGAATCATCATCACAAGAAGAATCATCATCACAAGAAGAAGAAGAATCATCATCACAAGAAGAATCATCATCACAAGAAGAAGAATCATCATCACAAGAAGAATCATCATCACAAGAAGAAGAATCATCATCACAAGAAGAATCATCATCACAAGAAGAAGAAGAAGAATCACAAGAAGAATCATTATCACAAGAAGAAGAAGAAGAATCACAAGTAGAATCATCATCATCATCAGAAGAAGAAATAGAATCACAAGAAGAATCATCATCACAAGAAGAAGAAGAATCACAAGAAGAATCATCATCACAAGTAGAATAATCATCACAAGAAGGAGAATAAGAAGTATGACAAGAAGAATCATCATCACAAGAAGAATCATCATCACAAGAAGAATCAGAATCACGAGAAGAATCATCATCACAAGAAGAAGAAGAAGAATCACAAGAAGAATCATCATCACAAGAAGAAGAAGAATCACAAGAAGAATCAGAATCACAAGAATAAGAATCAGAATCACAAGTAGAATCATCATCGCAAGTAGCAGAATCATAATCACAAGATAATCATCATCACAAGAAGAAGAAAAAGAAGAATCGCAAGAAGAATCAGAATCACAAGAAGAATCATAATTAAAAGAAGAATCAAAATCACAAGTAGAATGATCATCACAAGAAGAAGAATGATCATCACAAGAAGAATCAGAATCACAAGAAGAATCATCATCACAAGAAGAAGAAGAATAATCATCATCATCACAAGAAGAAGAAGAATCAGAATCACAAGAAGAAGAATCAGAATCAGAAGTAGAATCATTATCACAAGAAGAAGAAGAATCATCATCACAAGAAGGAGAAGAAGAATCATCATCACAAGAAGAATCATCACAAGAAGAAGAAGAATCATCATCACAAGAAGAATCATCATCACAAGAAGAAGAAGAAGAATCATCATCACAAGAAGAATGATCATCACAAGAAGAATCATCATCGCAAGAAGAAGAAGGAGAATCATCATCACAAGAAGAATCATCATCAAAAGAAGAATCATCATCACAAGAAGAATCATCATCACAAGAAGAAGAAGAAGAAGAATCATCATCACAAGTAGAATCATCATCACAAGAAGAAGAAGAAAAAGAATCATCACAAGAAGTATCATCATCACAAGAAGAATCATCATTGCAAGAAGAATCATCATCACAAAAAAAGAAGAAGAATCACAAGAAGAATCATCATCACAAGATGAATCATCATCACAAGAAGAAGAATCAGAATCAAAAGAAGAATCGTCATCACAAGAATAATCATCATCACAAGAAGAATCATCATCACATGAAGAAAAATCATCATCACAAGAAGAATCATCGTCACAAGAAGAATCATCATCACAATAAGAAGAATCACAAGAAGAATCATCGTCACAAGAAGAATCATCATCACAATAAGAAGAATCACAAGAAGAATCAGAATCACAAGAAGAATCATCATCACAAGAAGAATCAGAATCACAAGAAGAATCAGAATCACAAGAAGAAGAAGAATCATAAGAAGAATCATCATCACAAGAAAAAGAAGTGTCATCATCACAAGAAGAATCATCATTACAAGAAGAAGAATCATCATCACAATAAGAATCATCATCACAAAAGAATCATCATCACAAGAAGAATAATCATCACAAGAAGAATCATCATCACAAGAAGAAGACGAAGAATCGCAAGAAGAATCATCATCACAAGAAGAATCATCATCACAACAAGAGGAATCATCATCACAAGAATAATCATCATCACAAGAAGAAGAAGAATCACAAGAAGAATCATCATCACAAGAAGAATCATCATCACAAGAAGAAGAATCATCATCACAAGAAGAATCATCATCACAAGAAGAAGAAGAAGAATCACAAGTAGAATCATCATCACAAGAAGAAGAAGAATAATCACAAGAAGAAGAAGAAAATCACAAGAAGAATCATCATCACAAGAAGAATCAGAATCACAAGTAGAATCATCATCTCAAGAAGAATCTCAAGAAGAATACTGAATGGGGATTCAGAATACGCTGACTGCCGCTCTGCAATACCCGCCACCCAAATGAGGCGTACTTATTATGACCATCAAATACATCCAGAAACAAGGCTGAGACCAGGAGGTTTTGAAGAGCTTGGAATCTCTTCTTAATTACTGTAGTTCCCAGGTCCACATTGACCCGGGATGAGAGCGCCTGTTAGCTCCCCAACAATGGGCAAATAGTAAACTTCCAAACTATGACCAAAACACTATGAAAGTGTAAAAATAGGTTTTTATATTAAAAATACCAGCAATGTTTTTTTTTTAAATGTGTTAGTAGTAATACATTTGTAAAATATTATTAGCAGCAATACAGTTTTTGAAAAAAATATTATTGCCAGCAATACAGTTTTGGAGGAAAAAAATTTATTACTAGTAATATATTTTTCGAAAAAGTTGATTGCCAGCAATACATTTTTTGAAATAAGATGTTACCAGCAATATATTTTTCGAAAAAAATTTATTACCAGCAATACATATAAAAAAATACCAGCATTACATTTTGCGAAAAACAATATATTTGACTCTAGAAAAACCTTCTTTACAAAAATACGTCAATGAAACCTGGTCTACAAAGAGATTTCTTACATAGAATATATTCCTGAAAATCTTGTCGGCATTAAATAACCCATTGAAATTGGCATGCTGTAAAACAAACCCAGTAGAATACAACTAAAATAAGTTTCATGCAATACTATATACAAGTGTAAGGGATATTGGCGCGGAAAGTGAAATTGGTTTATTTTATTGGAATCATTTTCACACTATTGCCATGAGGAAAATATAAGTCCGTCTCCTCTTCCCAAGCCATCAGATATGCTTGAAATGGCAAGGTAGACTTTTGTCTTGCTTGGACAGCCCGGGATTCCAAACCTGGAAAAATACAACGCAAAACTATTCCATTATATTTCCTAAGAATGCATCGCTGTTCAAAGATAAAATAAAAAAGAAGCTATGGATAGACATGACCACTCACATCCTGAAAGGACCTACCATTAAAAATAACTTACCTTAACCCTTTATGCTCTGTGTTCCTAAAAAAATTTAACACTTCTACCTGAGCTTCTATGTCAAATAATTGCTATATAACGTTTTACGGTAGATATAAATATAGTTACACGTATCTACACACCGTTCAACCGGTAGCTGAGCATTAAGTTATTTTTATCTACCGTTCTACCGGTGGCTGAACATTACGTCATTTTTCTCTATCTCTGGTAAATCGGTGGTCAGCGCTCAAAGGGTTAATATTCATCCATTATTAAGTGTTGGAAGAACAATAAATAAAGGTTCCTTAAATACTGAATAAAAACCATTGATAAGAAAAGGTGTGTGTTGAAAATTAAATACTTGTTTGCTAGTTAAATGCATTTTCTTCATTCAACATTATGATGTAACCTACCGGCATACAGATCACAATCAGGAAGTTATAAATGTTCGAAATGTTTATACAGCTATATTTACTTCTGAAAATGAGGAAACATTATCAATGAAGTTAAATATAAACGAAAAATAAAATTTAGCGAAAACATGAACCTTTAGGGATAATAGTAATCAGTATAAATATCCTCTCATCTAACAAGTTTCCTTTTATGATGTAGGGTTGCAGAAATGGCTTATCTCCTTTGGTGGAAGATAAATCACGTGGTCACATGACAATCGCTTCGTGACGTCACTCCATACAGTGACTCAAAGCAGGAATCTATTTTCAGTTCGTGAATAGCCACCAAACGAGAAGGTATTTTTCTTCTAGCCTGAGCCAAAGGACAAGGGTGGGGTTAAATCTGCCTCTCCAGCGTACATGCACATGATACTGTTTCTTTGGGACATAAATGAATGGTCTTTTAGCCCAGGCTGAAGCTAAATCTGCCTCCCAACTTACAAACACAAGATGCCGTTTCCCTTTGGACATAGATGGATCCGGTCCGTTTAAACCTGGGTTCTTCTCCAGGTCAGGAATATCTTCAAATAATATGTAAGATCTTTCCTTCTCTTCCTTCTTATACCATGCTTTGCTATGTAGATATATATGATACATAGATTCTTTGCGTGGAGCCAAGTAATATTAGTTATCAAAAATGTATTTAGTATAACAGTGCATATGTTTTTTTATAGCAAAAAAAAATAATACCCTAACATAGAAGATAGTCTACTTCACACTGTTCTATACGCTGCTCTCATCAGCCCCTAAAACTTAGGGGCTGATGATAGCCGCGTATACGGCTTCTATATTGAGGTCGTTTTTCGTTTCTTGCTTTAATATATATATATATATATATATATATATATATATATATATATAGTTTTTACTGACAAAATCTTGTCTATCTCAAGCATATGTTAAAGCGGAAGAGAACGGTGTTTCTTCTGTTATCTTGTTGGCACAGAGTGTTGGAACATTTCACTTCTACCATGGTTTTGAGACCTATCTAATGTGAATGCCGAAATCCTACCGTACATCGCTTGATATCAGGAACTCAGAAGGTAAAAGCATTCTACAATTAACACCGACTCATTTGGTCATTATTATAGTCACAGCCAAATATAGCATTTCAAATACTGATTTCCAAGGAAGGCAAACAACCTCTTTCGATTTACAATGACAGCTTAACAAACACCTTTCTACCTCACATTCTATTTGATCTTATTCCAGACTAATTTAAACTTCGTATACCTTTTCACATTGAAGTTGTATACATTATCAAAATTGAATATAAAAAGAGTTTCTCGCTCAGAGAATGAAATGTCACCGCCGCTTATTTCCTTAATTTTGTGCAGCCTTTCTCTTGGAAAGCGGGAATAGAAACAAAGATAGAAAATAAGAAGGAAAGACAAAGGGAGAGGCGAGACAGATGAGACGAAACCTAATAATTTTCTACGCATTAATATTTATAAGTCAGTATTTATGAGATGCCGTGTAATGACTGCCACCGATTGATGCTTCTAGACTGTTGTCGGCGTCTTTATTATTTTTCTCACATTTCAAACAGTCTAATCACCGATTGTCATCAGGTGTCACTCATATTCGGCTGCTTGAAATTATAGATGGTTTCCAAAGGTGGATGGAAGTGAAGTCAGAAATCACTGTGTCTGCTTTGCACATCGAGAAGTTAACCAAGCCAAACACCTGTGACCTTCAACGAACTGAGGTCGTCCACTTCTGAGTACAAGTCAAATCAAAATCGAACAGTTTATGATAGGGTTACTTTCAAAATCAGCCTTTCTTGCTTTGAAAGTCAGCATGCTTATCGCCAAGTCTAAATTTCCTCTGTGTTTAGTCTTTATTAATCCCTGAATTTTTAAGGATACAAGTTATACAGCGTCACTGATTTTATTCCAGTTGAATTTCACACTTTTGCTTTCGAAAGTTTATTCTTATGTCATTCTTTTTGGAATATTGTTTCTCAAATAATTATTACTAAAATAGTTTGTGCAGAGAATCGGCAAAAGCGCATAAAGACGTTTAGTCCGTTTAATAATTGATTTTTTCATAACCAAAGTTGCTATGATAACTCAAACAAATATGTTAATGTAGCGGAGTAAATAATATACTCCCGGTAACAGAAATGAACTCGGCAAGACGCCTTAAATAAAGAGCTCAAATCAAGTGGAAGGTCGCCACAGTCAGCTGCCTGGCTCGGCGAACTCTCTGTCTTCGGCTGGAGAGGAACCCAGACGAGGCTATGCTGAAGGACAGTCTCGTCTCGTGAAGTAGACAAACCCGATCCCCGTGTATGCGGGGTCTACGGGGAATTTTTGCCCGAGCCTAAGAGCTCGGAATTGCTCCAAGTAAAAACCGGTCCTGTGCAACATGCCTGCCTTATGGGGAGGTTTGACAAACACCATATCGTCGCAGTCAGTCACAGGCTTGCGACAATACGAAACCGCTGTCTTCGGGCGGAAGGTCACTCGGTCGGGTTTCTCTCTTCGCATAGAGACTCGGCTGAGTAAAAACAGACATTTTGGAATGAGACAGATCACTGACAAAACCTCTGTCATCGTGCTGAGGGTGATTCCGTTTTGGCTTTATTCGGATAAATGTTCGGCTGAGAAAAAACAGACATGTTGGAATGAGACAGATCACTTCTTGGCTTGCTACTGACAAGACCTCTGTCATCGTGCTGAGGGTGACTCCGTTTTGGTTCTATTCGGATAAATGTTCGGCTGAGAAAAAAGTACTGTACCCGAGGTCAATTTTGTGGGGGTCGCGTAAATTTTGACCAGCGGCCCAGGTGGAAACGCTCAGGTTCTCCACATAAAGCTTGATCTTGCGTCGCATCTAGTCTGAAGTGGGGACACCGGTAAATACAAGTCTGTTGGAGTCAATCGGGAACGAATTCTAATGATGTTACGGCGAGTAGCCTAAGTAAGACATAATAACATCGTGAGTGGCGACATGAAATCGAAACATATGTGTACATTTTTGCTTCGGCGCACATGGTAACAGTGACGATGAGGAATTAGAACCTCTTTGATTTATTTGCTTTTCTTTGGTTGTGCAAAAAAAGAAATACTCTGAAAAAAAAAGGTATTTGTTAAACATGGAGGAATCTTTAGCCGAAGACGCAAAAATACAGCAACAGTTTTTGGAAATCTAGAAACAACAACAAAATTTAATAGAAACAATACGGAAGAAAATGAAAAACTTACGAAGTTCTTTCACTGCCGTCACTCTATTTGAATTCACTTATAACTCACGTGGTGGAATTGCCTCTCTTGCTTATTTTAAAAGATACAAGCAACTTTTCTGAGAAAAATCCAACGACTGGGATAACTAGAAAAAAATTTTGTGTAGAAAGTTAGCACTAGTAAAACATGAAAACTACTGAAATTTTGTAATAACAAAAAATTATTGTAATTTCTACTACCGAAAAACGAGGGAAAATTTGCTTCGAAAAAACAAATAGTCTGACTAAAATTTTAATCGCGAAAAGTTCGTTATTCAGTATTCGTTGGAAGTGTATGAATCTGACGAAGAAAACAAGACGAAGATTTGGTCACATATGTTGGACTTGTTAAGAGTGTGAAATATTCAAATTAAACGAACTCCCAGCGGATATGTTTAAATGGTTAATTTTTCGTTCACGTTTTAAGAGGGGGGAAAAAAAGACGCAGAAATATTAGATTGGTGCAAAAATAATGACGTAATAATGTCGTTTTTTGACGTATTTTCTAACGTCAAAAAACGACATTATTACGTCATTATTTTTGCACCAACCTAATACGTTCCAGAATTTAACGAAACTTGAAAAGAATGAAAAACTAACACTACAAGAATTATCAGACGAATGTCAGAATCCTAAATCTGAGACGTACTACAGAAGAAAATGAAGAAAAAGAATGCGCATACATACAAACAAAAGATAAATGTGGAAAAAGAAAATATTTCGGGTGTGGAAGATTGCATCTCGGAGACGATTGTCCCTTTAAGAATTCAAAGTACTACAAGTTTAGAAAAGTAATACATAAAAGTCACACAGTAAAACTAAAGCAAGGAAAAGTTCTCATTGAAAATTTTCGTACACAACGTTCCAACGGAAAAGTAATTACAGAAAACCTAAGAAAATGTGTGTGTCTGTGTGTGCGTGTGAGTGTGAAAACTAATGTGGATGTAAAAATGAAATTAGACATTGGTAGTGATATCCCAATAATCAACGAAGCAACATGGAAAGTAAACGGAAAACTATATTATAAGAACTTTCAATATCGCACGTGGCACGTTTATTAGTGAAATGATTTGTAACGTTTCATTTCGTAAGTGTGCCAAAGCTAAAGCTTATGTGTTAAAAATACAAGCTTATTCAGTATTGAATGGATAGAATTATGCGCTGTGTGAATTACCTATAAATGTTCATTGAAGTCATCATTTCAAAAAAAGAACAGCGAAAATTTAAAGGTGGAATTGAAAAACAAAGTTTTCTGGGTGTTCATCTGATGAGTTGGGTGGGTGTTCCAAAGTCAAAACAAAATTTCAAGTGAAAAAAGGAGTCGATGTCAATATTTAAACCGATAAGTAGTATACCATTCGTAGCATTGGAACACGTCAACGAAGAATTAGACTTGAAGAAAAAATGGATGTCATCGAAAAGATTGACCATTCAAAATGGGCAGGACCAGCAGGTGTATGCAAAGAAAAAAATCGTGCGTGTGCTGATTTGTCGACCGGATTAAATAAATGTCTAGAATCCCATAACTACATATTACCAAGTCCAGAGGAATTTTTTGCGAATTTAAACTGTAGAAATGTCTTTCTGAAGCGGATTTCCAAATTCAGTTTAAAGGAGAATGTTCAGACTATATATTATATATTTATAGTTAATAACTATAAATACGCACAAGGGATTATATAAGTTCAACCGACTTTCTTTTGGGATAAAATTGACTCCAGTTATACTTCAAGAAGACATGGACACCATGCCTGCAGATTGTGATTTCACAGTCGCTTAACTGGGTGATATATTAATTAAAAGTATATCTAAGTATTAGGTTGGTGCAAAACTAATGACGTAATAATGTCGTTTTTTGACGTATTTTTTAACGTCAAAAAAAGACATTAATACGTCATTATTTTTGCACCAACCTAATAACAACATATGGGGCATATGAAAAAGTTTTTTCGTTTTTTTTTTTTGTTTTTTGTTTTTTTTTGAGAAAATACGAGAATACTGGTTAAAACTCAGTGAGGAAAAGCGTGAATTGTTTTTGCCTAAAATCAAGTACCTAGAAAACAGGATTGACAAAAATGGTCGTCAACCAGATCAGTCGAGAGCAAAGTGCAATTAAGAATATGCCTCCTCTAATCTAGAAAACACTAACGTCAGATTTATCATTAGCGTACTACGATCCAAATGCAGAAATCGTATCCGCTTCAGATGCTAGTGACTTTGGTATAGAAGCGGTAAATCTACATAAGCATGACAACGGTATCATGAAAGCCGTCGCACATGCATTGCGTTCGCTACTACCGGTAAAAAAAAGAACTATAGGCAGATCTAAAAAGAAGCGTTAGCAATAATATTTGCAGTGAATAAATTCACTAGTTTATACAGTGAAGGTGCTTTCGCTTACAGACGAAACACAGAAAACTATTATCAATTTATGACTCGAAATAAGGAATTTCTACGTATACAACGGCTAAATTACAACGCTGGTGTATCTTACGACTTTATGATGGAATACCAAGCGCCCCCAAAATTGTGGACATGCTGATGGTTTATCAAGATTGATACCAAAATTACTGAACAGGAGACTGTTATTGAAGCATTAAAAATTGAAACAGACATAAAAAAATATTATGCAATGTAGTGCGCTAACTTCTAGTTACCCGGGAAGAAATAAAAGTAAAAGCAGAACAAGACATGTTAATTTCGAAAAGAAAGTAAGAAAGACGATTATTAGAACGCAATCCAGACTTGAACGCTTACTTGCGAGTAATGATGCTTGCATAAACAGCAGTAATAGCTACATTAAAAAAGCGGATATTAAATGAATTTCATGCTGGACATCCGGGAATTTCAACGATGAACTCTCTTATGAGAAGCTATACTGGAACAAAATGACTCAAGATTGAAACAAGAGTGAAAGCCTGCAGACGTTGTGCTCCTGCAACAAAATCATCTACCACGAAATTTCAACTTTGCCTAAAGACAGATACATAAATTTTGCCGGTCCAATAAATGGATAACATTATCTTGTGGTAGTGGATAGCTTTACTAAATGGCCTGAAATTTCTAAATTCAAAAAAAAAAAAAATACTCCTTCCACAGTTACTGTGAATTTTTACATGAACTGCGTGCAAGATATAGCATTCCGGATTCCATGGTTTCGGATAACGTTACACGATTCAGCTCTTAGGAATTTAAATAATTCTTTAAAATGTTCTCCATTGAATATATTACTATCCCGCCGTATCACCAACGGTCAAGCTGAACAGTAGCTGAGTACTTTTAAGATAGCTTTGATAAAAGCAAGTAATGAAAAAGTGAATGAAGAAGCACTACAAAACTTCTTGAGATTGTATTGGATAACGCCGAATCCCAATACACCGTCAGGCATGTCACCGGCAGAATTGATGTCCGTAAGAAAAATTAAATCGATGTTTCACAAGTTTTTACCAGATCAAAAAAAAAATAAGAAAGAGAAACAAAAAGAACACAATATTTTTATTTTTCAGAAGTGGCGAAAAAGTGTATTTCAGGTTATATAAAAATGTAAAAGTAATGTGAGAAGACTTAATAAGGCCACGAATCTGAAAAATGGTATATATATGGTAAAAGAAAAAACTGAGAACGCAAATGGCAGTGGAATCAGTTAAAGAAAAGGTTTGCAGAAGAAAGGCCAACAAGAAAGGAAGAACCTATGCAAGTGGCACAAGGCCGAGAGTGGTCTTCACTAGCTATCTTATACCTAGCTAATCCGATTGACGACCCATTCACTCATTACAATTTGCACATTCACCACAAGAACTCATCCGTCACCAATCAATCCTCCATATACCATAATGCCACATAATCCCAGGGAACCTAAAAAACGCACTTATGACATAATTTCATGATCATAAAAACTTTATAAATAAAAATCTATGGATGATTTACAATGAGATGGGAGGGGATGAACCCAAAAACAAACTAAATATCAAAACAACGGACAGATAACTGATGTTAGTAGGTCCCATTGAACCCTCAAAAAAAGAGGCCGCTGTAAGTATTTTATGATATTTTTGACGCACCAATCCCCGACATATTCGTTGAACGTATGATTACTATAAAAAGGAAATAGACAGAAAAAAACTAGAGGATGACACAAAACGAAAGTAATACAACGTTTAGTACGTTATAAGAAAGAAACTAAAATATTTACTAGTAAAAAATACAACACATAATCTCGAAAGTGGGGTATCTTGTGACGTAAATAAGACACCCCCGGTAACACAAATGAAGCAGACAAGACACCTTATGTAAAGGACACAAAGTAAATCAGCGGAACACCGTTAGAGTCAGTCGGGAAATAATTTTTATGACGTCACGACTAGCAATCTCAGCATGAGGTAATATTATAACAGCTGGGAGTGAGTTATAACAGTTAATCATCTTCAATTCAGATTTAGTTTCATCTACTTAGCTTTGTCTGTGGACATGTCAATTCATTATGCAGTTTTAGAGTATATCCTAATGAGGGTGTTTGCAAGCATACTGCAAAGCACTTCAAGATTTTCGGATACCAAACACACCTGAGGATGGTCGAAGAAATATCAAATTACATTGTCAAAAATAATTTCATATGCAGCTTATGATTCTCATAACTGTTTCATCCCATTAAGAAATACTGGTAGTTTATAAAATCTGTGTGCAATTCTATATACTTAAGATTTTCTCTTCATGATACTGTAGCGAATAATTGCTGTAGTTTATAATGACGAGGTCACTGTTGGTCACTACATTGTCGAACTTAAATAAATTAGGTAAATATTTAAAAATGAACGAATTAAACATTTTCAAAAGAATGAACTTAAAACAAGTGAAGGAAATTTTAATATACATTTAAAGAAAAAAATAGCGCACAAAAGAAGCGAAAGAGAAAATTATATTTACATGTACACGGGTAGCTAAAACATGAAAGAAATCAGGTATGTACTTAAACGTAGTATGTGATGTCCACGTACCTTTCTTTTAGCATCAACTCGACTGTTTGCCGTGTAACTATATCGGACCAGAGAAGACTGAACGGATTTTTACCTACGGCATCCTGTTTCTGAGTAAGCAAAAAATTAAGAGAATGATCATTGTCCGTTCATTTCATAGCCCTGAACATTTTCACTTACCAAGCCTATTTATTGGCTGACAAAGTGGGACTAACCTCTATAATATAATTAATCTGTGCAAAATATATATCCATTTTTCTTGTTATTCGAAAAATGATTATTACCTTTTTTGTCTACTATCATTTTATCACCGTCCAAATTAAACTTTTTTGTTGCATATTCCATTCAAAATTGTTAATGACTCCTGACCTCACTAGGAGAGAGGGTAGATACCGTTTTGGGGTGGGATATTTAAAATCTCTCGTTGTTGTCCAAAGAAGTTTTTATAATCATTACACTATAGAAATAATACACAGGGATTTTTTTATCGAAGTGGACTAAAAAAGTTTCAAGATACCGGTCCTGTCAATGATAACTCACTGTCTGGTAGACTTGTGTATAAGTGAAAGACTCTAGCATCCGTAGTAAAATATAACAATGAATTTAGCAAAATTATTTTTTCTCATAATTAAAAAAAATAATTACATAATTAATAAATAATAATTACATAACTATAATCAATTAGCACACAGACTTTCACGGTACTTAATGTTAATGCTTTTTCTTTTTTTAATTTACAATAACAATGTCACTAACTATGCTATTGAGGAGTTTACCTAATATTTCATGACACTGTATGAAAAAGATACTCAGATATATTATTCATTTATTAAGAATTAAAATGACTTCCTGGCGCTTTCAAATTCATATATGTACATATGCATATGCAGATATCAGTTTTTAAATCTTTGTTTAGACATGAGAGCGGAATGTATATAGATGTTTTTCTAGCAAGTTACGCTTGTACCTCTAAAATATTACTGCAAATAAAAATACGTCTAAATAGATTCAGACATCAAACGAACTTACCCTCTTTCTTCGCTCTTTTTTAATTAAAAAGGAGAATGCCAAATGATTTTTTAAATGAAATAGCATTACAGCAGTGAATTTTCACCCCAGTGCGGCCAACATGTTCAAATTCAATATTGTTCACCAAATTGGAATTTTTTCTCATGATAACCTAGTGTGACAAAAGTTCACTTAATCCTCTCTTACAATTAATGGGTATTTTTGTTTAGTTTTTAGCGATCATGAAAACAGATTTTATTTGTAACCATGGCAATAAGACTATAGGATAGAATGTGTCATTTCTACTAAGATTTCTTTCGATTTAATGAATCAAAAACAAAATAAAGATTTTATCTTTAAATATCTTGATTTTTTCTGTAACAAATAAAATAAGCTTTGGAAGTAGTGGTTTTCAACTCGATTAAACTGCAGACAATTAGCATTTGTGAACATTAAGTAAACGTACTTAATATTCAAACAGTTTCGAATAAAATGAAAATATATTATTATACTATTTAACTTAGTTTTCTAATATATATATATATATATATATATATATATATATATATATATATATGTAAGCATATATATATATATATATATATGTTTTAATAAAACGATCTGTTATTATTTATTTCAAATATCCAATTTAGATAGATAGATATCTGTTTTAATAAAACGATCTGTTATTATATATTTCAAATTAGATAGATAGATAGATAGATAGATAGATAGATAGATAGATAGATAGAGCGATTTTAGCCATATAGCGTTTTAACATAGCAATCAACGTTGCGTGATGGCTGTCAATTCTACTCTTCAATGTTGTCATCTTTACACTGAATCACCAATCAGTA
>OZ010594.1:47062769-47065269 GCA_963932145.1 Acanthosepion lycidas
GGCCACATAATGATGCAGATTTTGCCAACTCCTCTCTGCCCGCGTCACAGTCGAAACTGTCTGTTTCTTTTACCTCGGGCCTTCTCATCTTACAAACAAAATTCAACATGAGTTACAAAAACCGAAATATTAACCCTAAACCAGCCTCTCAAAAACCACCTAAACCCCTCAACATTTCCTTCTCAAACATTCGGGGCATTAGGACAAACTTCTGTAATCTGGAATCCTTCCTCACTGCAAAGGGCCCGGATATACTCTGTGAGACAAACCTTGTCTCGTCTATCCCCTCTTCCGATCTCTCGATCCCCGGGTATCTTCCTCTCCTCAGAAAAGACTCTCTAACCCACATGCACGGTCTTGGTGTCTACGTCAAGAAACATCTCCCTCTGGCCACAGAGTCCTCTCTCGAATCGCCAGACCAGTCATACATGTGTCTTCGACTCTCTCTCCTCAATGCGGTAAGCTATCTCTTCTTCCTTTACCGCTCTCCATCCTCTCAAGACTGTGAGATACTCGATAGCATTTCTGACAGCATAGACAAAGCTCTTTCCCGCCAACCGTTTGCTCACATTTTTGTGTTTGGTGACATCACACCTTGTGGCTTAAGAATGCTACTACTGACCTCGCAGGCATTCAAACGCTCAGTTTTCAATCTCCCATTCCCTCACACAGATAGTTAACTTCCCCACTAGTTTTGCCTTCAACCGGGAAGGTAATGCCTCTCTTCTCGACCTGTGCTTTACCTCCATCCCCGAATACTGTAGCGCCACGCAACTCTGCCCTCTTGGTAACTCTGACCATGCAGTAGTATCACTTAACATCTCCTTCAACTCAACCCCCTATAAAGAACCTCCTACCACTAGAACCTCGTTCTACTATTAACGAGCTGACTGGAACGCGTTCCGTGATTTCCTCCGCGATGTCCCCTGGGATGGAGTCTTTAAGCTCCCCGTCCAAGATTGTGCTTCTGAAGTCTATTCCTGGGTTAAAGCTGGAATCGACGCTTTCATCCCATCAAGGAAATATAGGGTCAAGTCGCGCTCCTCCCCCTGGTTCTCCGCTACTTGCTCAGCCGCCATCGTCCATAGGAACCACTACTTCCACCTATTCCGTAGTGACATGTCTGACTGCAATAGACGTCTGTTTGCCTCCTCCCGTAACGAGTGTAAGCGTGTCCTCAACGATGCTAAGTCACTATTTTCGGCTCGGATGAAGGAACGTATTGCATTTCGCAAATTTGGCTCCAAAGATTACTGGCGTCTCTGCAAGAGACGATTGAACAATTGCAAACCCTCTATACCTCCTTTATTCAACCAGTTTGAAGTCCTGACCTCCTCTACCGACAAGGCTGAATGCTTTGCTCGGAAATTTTCATTCATCTCGACGCTCGACTCTTCCGGTGTACCCAAATCTGACTTCCCTCTTAGAACTGAGGCCATATTGAGAGGGTTAAACATAATCCCATCTTTGGTACTGGGCGTTATCTCCAATTTAGACCGCAACGAGGCTAGTGGTGGAGACAGGATACCAGCCATTGTCTTGAAGAAATGCGCGCCCGAACTGGCGCCCGAACTGGCGCCCGAACTGGCGCCCGAACTGGCGCCCGAACTGGCGCCGCCCTTTCTAAACTATACAACTACTGCCTCAAAGAATCTTCTTTTCCTGACTGCTGGAAGTCCTCTTCGATTGTTCCTGTCTTCAAGAACTCCGGCGACCCCTCTGACCCTTCCAACTACCGTCCTATCGGTCTCCTTCCCCTCTTCGACAAAGTCTTCGAAGCCCTAATCAATACCGGGGTGGTTAACCATCTCACATCCCATAATCTGCTCTCAGACAAGCAATATGGTTTCCGCTTTGCCCGATCTACACCCAATGTGCTTACGGCCATCACTGAAACAGTCTACCGAGCTCTTCAAAATACTACATACGACTATGCGAAAACTTCCTCCGTCGTAAATTTAGCCACCCCCACCTTACCGTGACCCGGCATCTATGAAAGTAACTCTATACTGATACAAATTATTAACACCCCACCCATGCCGATTCTAAACAATCCGCCCTTGATGTTACCATGGAAATTTTTGATTTCAATTCTGACCATACTATTAAAACTCGTAAATTTCAGAAATAAGTCATTCCCAAAAAAATTTCGCTTGAAGATGGAACAGAGCCTACTTTAACTCAAGTTAATTCAAATATTATTTTGAAGTTTTCGGCTCTTGTTTTGAAACATGAGACCACTTATGTAGCGAGTTGGAATCATATTTTTAAATAAATAATTATATATATATATATATATATATATATATATATATATATATATATATATGTAAAAGAACATTTTTCTTTATTGAATCGTTACGTCCTCTGATGTTCTTTATCAAGGCAAATATAAGGATGTTATCTTCATTAAAGGAAATATTTCCTTTTGTCTTTATTCATATTTTCTTTTTACAGAAATATTTTGATTCATATGTGAATTTTTACATACGCATAAACG
>OZ010594.1:47070269-47142769 GCA_963932145.1 Acanthosepion lycidas
CACACAGAGGATAGAGATAGAGAGAGGGGTACCACAAGAATAGTCGATTACTTTCAATATAAGTTAAATCTGAACACTGAAAGTCATGTGGATGGTCTTTATTTGACCTTGCACGAGTGAAATTCTATTTAATGGTCAGGCGACAAAGTTTATGTGGGGAGAGACAAAAATTGCGTAAGCCCTCCGGCCTCCACCGCAGGCGTCCAGGCATACACAATAATCCTGCCCCCTATAAGAAATTGTACTCCCCGTGACGCTCCAATTTATCTCTTCTCATGCCCGAAGCTGCAAGTCCGAGTTGTATGGATATTGCTTTCATGAGTGTAAATTCGCATGAGATTTAATATTATCATAAGTTTTAAAGAACAACAACTTTTTGAAAATACGATTTCACCTCGCTGTTCTAAAAGTTACATTTCCATTTGGATGAATTTACGAACGGCAGATATTACATTACTATACGAAATACAAATTTGCCGTACATAAGTGTCTTTAATACAAATAATATATAAAAATTACAATAATAATGATTATATCAAACATAAATGAAGGGATTTTAAATACAGATAAATAATAATAAAAAATAGAACTAAATATAATAAAGATGTTAATTTAGCAGGACAGTCATAGATCCAAGTATATATAAAGAAACATGCACCAACCCACCAAAACCGTGCGATACGCAATATAAACACACATCCATATATCCATATATAGATACATATACATGAATATATGTACATCCATATGTGTTAGCACCCATATAAAAGAATCAACACTACAAGTGTGCATCCTCCCCTCAAAAAAAAAACAAAAACAAAAAAAAACACGTTTTTAGGGAATTTTACATTTGTACTTATGTCTACAATTGAAAACCAGTTTGTTCCTTTGAACTGAATAAATGCTCTGTATTTGATTATTGCATTTTTTCTTCTATACAAAGGACGCATCTGTACCGGAAGTTGTTGGGGTTTTGAAAGAGACAGATGATTTCCCATTTGATTAGGGGGTTAAACTATTATATTTAATCCTCCATTAATGCTTAGATATAACAGTTTGGTGTTTCAAGAAAGCATTGGAAAAGAAATGTCGGTTACTGTATAGTCGCTGGTGCCAATTTCCAGCGGATATCCCTATACATGTTTTTTGTCGATGATGTTTTCTTTCGGGAAAATGGCAGCTTGGCATACCGCATTTTCCGAATTACAGATATCTCCGATTGGGCAACTGCTCTTGGTTTTACAGTTATAAGAATGCTTGTTTTCTGAGGTTTTACCGTCATGGAATGCTTTTAGTGTATGGCTGTTGTGTGTGTTAATAATATTCTGCGTGTTTTTGCTGCAGTAATAACTAATTCTGAGAGTTTTTCTATTAAAACTTTTCTGTAGGGGTTATTTTGATTTAAATTTGTGTCTACTAAGTTTAAGATATATCTCCCAACATTTACGCTGGATAGCTTACAGAATTGGGGTTGAACCATATAATCTTTCTTTTACTCTTTGTTGATTTACTCGTTTTATTATTTTTCAAAGATTTCTGGGAAACTAATTTCTGTTTCAAATTACTCTTACTAAGGGCTTCGTTATAAGTTATTTTGTTCTCCTTAAATATTTTTGTTAGACGATAATTTATTTATTCTGGTGTTTGCTGTGTAAGGGATTTGTTTAATTATTAAGCTTGTGTGATTGGCGTTTGCATTAATGTGAATAGTAGTTTGAATTTTTTTGTGAAATGGCTTATAGGTATTGTTAGAGTGGGTGGAAATGGTATCTAAGTAAATGGCTATCTTAAGGTTAGACCAGATTTTGATTTTGAACCCTAGAAATTGAAAAACCCTTATAATTTTCTTCTGTATTCTAAAAGATAGAGGACCGTTACTATTTGGGATGTAAATAAATCCGCCATCTCTGAAGAAGGCCCACTTTTTTAGCATCAATAATTTTATCAAGAGTGTCTAATATATAGATACCTACTAAATCCGCAATTTGAGCAGAGTCATAAGCTCCCAAAGTAACGTCAAAGTTATCATTACGTCTTTTGACGCAACTGGAATTGTTATATATTAGTAGAAATTGTCTAGCAGCTAAGATAACACCAGATTCATCATCAGTAATGCCAATTTTAGTAGTTGATCTTTTGAAATGGTGGGGTAGAAGTCTATGACGTCAAATTGGATAAAAGTGACTTTATTTTTATTTTTAATATTCTGGACCCATTTTATAGTACCCGAAGAATTTTTCCAAAGATTATTATGGTAGGATTTTTGTATCGTCTATGTTATTTTCATGAGTATATTTTTAGAAATTAAGTCTAATTCTTCTCTAGAAGGATAATAATGTAGATTATTGTCGAAATTATGTTTGTGGTCTTTAAAAAATAAATATGCATTCATGTGAGTTTTCACCATTTTGTCTGCAATATCAAATTTATTAGCAAAAATCGCAGGATCTTTGTTAAGTAAGGATTAGTTTTATGGTCATTATCTTATTTTAAGTACTAGTTATTTTATTGAGAAGTTTGTGATAGTTCGAAGATTCAATTTAGAAAAAGTTTTTAGACTTATCGGCTTTGATCCACATCGTCGTAGAAAATGATTCTAATATATTGGTTTAATTAGTATTGGAATTGGTTAGATTGTTTTCTATATTTCATTTTTTTAATTAAGTTAAACATATCGAAAGGATCTAGACGTTTATTATTACATGGGGTACTTTGAGATTTATGTATATAATATATCTCTATCTATAAAAGGCAGTATATATATATATATATATATATATATATATATATATATATATATGTGTGTGTGTGTGTGTGTGTGTGTGTGTGTAACGAATGCACGGCCGCAATATTTGACTGATTTGCATCAAAGTTTACATGCACATGCACTGATTTCGCAGAACTGGGTTGGGTGTGAAAAAGTATTTGTTGTTAACATTCTTTTTTCATTCGGTTTTTCCAGTTACCAGTCCTTTTTTAAAGCTGATCGTTTTGTGTTCATTTTGTTTAGTTCTTTTTTGGTAACAGATTTAATGTTTAGTATACAGCTTAGAAAAAATTCGCAGTGTGAGATAGGCAAGAAGTAAGGCATGTAGCAACATCATCACGGCAACGGGCATTCCTTGAAGGGCAAAAATAATTTAAGTCAAGTGATAGCCATTGCTTACGATTTTCGAATCAAGCACGGGAAACGCCGGGCTATGCTGCTAGTATAGTATATTTCTCCTTACAATTTTGTCTGTTTCCGGGGTTTAATTAAAAGTACGTTTTTCATTGTAATCTTTTATAAGGTCGATTATTTTATTTGTTAGTGAAAAATTCCCCGAGAAATGCGAAGTAGGGAAAGATTTTCAGGGAATACTCCCCAGTAAATTTTTTCCATTTTTTGGTGAAAACGTCGATAACTATAGTAATCAAAAAGGAATATTCCAGTGAGAGCTCAAATTATGTATATTAGGAGCAATTATAAATATTACCAATTTATGGCTGGTAGGGATAATTCCAAAGACGATACTAATCCAGGGAGAGCTCAATGTAAACTACAGAGAATAATAATAATAATAATAATAATAATAATAATAAAGAAAACCTTAAAGAGTCATTTCGGTTATAAATTATTTAATTATGTGTTTATAATTACTACTTACATTGCATTACACATACACATACATACACACAAATAGCTCTATGTATGTATACTCTATATGCACTGTGCGTATTATCTCGCACACATACTCATACTCACACAGACTCACTACATAAATTCATTCATTCTCGAATCCCCACTCGATAAAATTCAAATTACCACACTGTGAGCGTGCTCCCGACGTTGGGAAACACGAATTTATATTTTTGTCCAGAGCTATATAAAATCCAGATGTTCTATTTTCAGTTTGGTCATTTTAAGGTTACTTCATGATTTTATACTCTCCATATTTGGAATCGTTCTAGATGATGAACTGGCCGACGAACCTTTTAATAATTCCCAGATAACTGATCCTTCTCATTAAGAGAATTATATAGGGATCCAAACGTACAAGTGCAGTTAAGTACGGCGGGTGTAGTTGGATATATCCCAGCCAAGCTTTAATAATTCTCACCACGTCTGCAAAGAGGGGTGATTTCTGACGTTGTACTCATGGAGGATGGCAGCCTTCCGATTGGAGAGTTTCGGGTGAAAACCACCGATTACTGCCTTTAATTGGTCCAATTACGAATAGAACTAATTTGAATTCAACGTTTGATTTGACAGAAAGGATTCGTAATATACGTCGCCCTTTCAAACTTTCCACGGAAATTTGATTTATGAAACTGATTCCAAGAATCGGCTCTACGATCGCTACAATATGAACCTGCTTATATTTAGGGTAAATCTTTATCTTCAACACGTATCCGCATAAACTATGCTACATACTCTGTAGCTGAAGTTAATGGTGGCTCATTTTTCCGCATGAACTTTTTTTAGCTTTACATTTTAAACACTTTATTTGTGAGGATTATTTACCATTTGTTATGGTTCTTTGCGACAAATGATCAGAAAATCAAAGATTGAAATTGTTGCAACCTAGGGAAGGTTATTGAATAATCACACGAAGGTTCGTAATTAACGAAAATACTTAGGGCAAGAACAACACATAAAATTCGCCTGCAACACGGAGAAGTCAACTGCTAGAAGATAGTCAAGTGAATTCTTCAATGAATCTCCAACTGCAGAATATATATTCGGTTGGTGCAAAAATATTGTCGTTTTCTCACATAGTAACATATGTGAGAAAACGACATTATTTTTGCACCAACCTAATACCAACCGCACCACGCGGTCAGATGTAGAACAAGGCCGAATTTAATGTGGGTTAACCGATCCCGTAGGCTCGGCCAAAAATCCCCCTTAGAACCCGTATAATACGGAGTCGGGTAGCTGTTTCCCCGAGACGAGACTCTGCCCTTCAACATAGCCTCGTTTGGGGATCCTCTCTGCCCGGAGGCTGAAAGTTTGACCAACACAGCTGGAGACGAATCTCTAACTGCAGGATATCTACCAACCGCCCTACGCGGACAGATGTGGCATAAGGACGAATTTAATTTGGGGTATCCGAGACCCTTTATAAAATGGGGTCGGGTAGCAGTTTCCCGAGACGAGACTCTGCTCTCTTACATAGCCTCGTCTGGGGATCCTCTCTGCCCAGAGGCAGGGAGTTTGACCAACACAGCTGGAGACTATTCAACTGTAGACAAACATACAGTATTTACTACTGTATTTATTGAGTGGGGAGATAACCATTATCCTTTGTAGGTATGCTACAACAGAAATGCAATCGTGAGATATCCAAATATCGTAACGATTCACATATCAAAGTTTATACGCAGTATTCAGATTTTGTATAACCTGAATCATATTAATCAGAGTTTCGATTTGGTCATCAACAACGTCCAGAGACCAGTAGGGACATTATTGCTATTTCCTAGAAAAACACTTATGGACAGTCGTTTCAGCTACAGCACCATTTTCATGAATGTCAACTATCTATTTTTTTTTCTTTTTGAACATTTTGTTTCCTTTCTGGAAAAAAAAGACCATGAAATAACGAAAATGAAATTCCATTTCCTCAGTTTTCTCCTTTGATATAAAAATATTTGACATTCACGATCGAGATACGAATCAAACTGAAGGACTTGAGTTATCGACTTCCATATGTATGTATGTCATAATGTTTAGGCATACTCGAAAAGAAATCACTTGTTCAAACGAATATTACTTTAAAGACCCATATATTACCTTGCTGAAGTAAATATTCCCTTATCTAAATACTAAATTACTGGTCTAAACCTTGCCTTTCAGAACTAAATATTAGTTTGTTTTTATACTAAATAAGATACCGAACTAATATATATATAATTGTAAGCTAAATAGTAATCTACATGGAAAACTATTAGATTACTCTACTAGTTATTAACTTACTGACCAGTATAAGTTTAATGTAATAACTCTTACCGTAGTAAACTAAGTGTTACGTAAATTAGATTTTAAGACATTTTTATGTTTATACATTCTTTTTATAGATACAAATATTTAAGTAAATGCTCTTTTTATAATAAACAGTATTAAACAATATTTACAGGCCTGAATGTCCGAGAAATTTTCATAGAAAATTTTCGTCGTCCGACAGGATTCGAACCTGTATCCTATACGGAACCGTCATATAGCCTGACGCCTTAACTTTTTCGGAGCGTTCGGTTAGCAAAGTCGATTTTACTGTCTTCACTCTGTGGCCGAAACGGTTAAGGCACGACAGGCTATATGACGGTTCCGTATAGGATACAGGTTCGATTCCTGTTGGAGGACGAAAATTTTCTATGAAAATTTCTCGGACATTCAGGTCGGTAAATGTTGTTTAATATTGACTATTATAAACAGAACATTTACTGAAATATTTGTATCTATAAAAAGAATGTATAAACATAAAAATGTCTTATAATTAAATTAGATTACTAAACTAAATATTTCCTTAATGGACTAAATTGCACCTTGCTATAAACATATTAACCTATTGAAATAAATATCATATTATTGAACTAAATATAACGTTACTGGCTTGAATATGATGATGATCATCATCATCACCCTCCCATTGAGTTTTGTAATTGTAGGAAGGGGGTCCGAATGCAGAAAACATTCTGAATCTCCTCCATAACGGTCTATCAAAGGCGGCCATCAGCAATTTTGGTATAGTCATACCTGTCCATTTGAATATCCTCATACTGATTTAAACATTACGTTACGAGACATATTTTACCTCACTATACGAAGTCTTACATTATTGAAATGAATATTAGATTACCGGACTAATTTTATCAGATATGATCTTTGCAGTATTACCTTGTTTGCGGTTTGCATTCTGCAATTTCTGTTCAACCTCAGAAATCAACAATTCATAAATTTAAAGCACAGTGCTGCTGGCGATTCAGATATGAGAAATTTAAATCGTAAAATTATTATTGAATTGGAAAGTTGAAATTTCTCGACTTAATATAGAAAATTATATGCTGAAGCTCCACAAGCAATCGTCTACTCAACAAATAAATTTTATTAGAGTACATTTTTATAAATATAATATTTGGAGATACCAAAATCAAGCAATTCTAGCGGTTTAAATATCTGGAAAGTGTTTTAACAAAAGACGCATTGGGAAAAAGGGAGATGCCTTTTTCAATCCTAAGTAAATTATAAAGAAGCCGTAAAAGTTTCGTTAGGAACAAAGAAAAGATGGTGGAACTGGGAGATGCTAGACCTTCTCCTCACTGGTTGAAGGAAAAACTGGAAGCGACAGAAATGGTCTACAGGAGGATATTGAGAATAGCATGGACGAAAGAATGAGGAAAATATGGCGTGCTGTTATTGCTTACACACACCCACATTAACACACACACACACATATATATATATATATATATATATATATATATATATATATATATATATATATGAGTATGTGTGTATACTTTACTTGCATATCCGTATACACACATGCATATACACATTATATATATATATATATATATATACAACTAATTATCGTACACATATATATGTACACACACATACCCATTTGTGTACCTCTCATCTATATCTATACACACGTATACACACACTAGGTACACCTATATATATATATATATATATATATATATATATATATATATATATATATATATATATATATATATATATTAGAGGCAATCTCTTTTTCCGTGAACTGATTTAATCTCCAACAATACCAAAGGCCACTGATATAGATTCAAAGAACAGGCGAGATACACTCTCTTGAGTCTGGACATTGGAGGTGATAAGGTATCTGATGTAATTTGATTTATAGTCACTACTGATATCTAAATCTCTCTCTCTCTATCTATCTATCTATCTATATATATATATATATATATATATAGAGATGTGTGTGTGTGCGCGCGGGGGAATGTGTGCGTTTGCGTCTATGTTTGTGTGTGCGCGGCTGTGTGTGCGTGTGTATGTATGTATGTATTATTTTATTTCCTTTGATTTCTGGTGTGTACACATTTCTTTCTCCGCCCCGCCCAGAGACCTAAGGCTAGTAATGGCATCATGACATTTTCCACTGACCAATTATACACACACACACACACATATTTTACATATATAAAGCCCTTCGTAATGTGTGCTCTGTACTCGTGAGAACAATTTTTTGTGTTTCTTTAAGGCACGAGTTCCCAGGAATCCCTACACTGAGCCTACTGGAATCCGTTCCAACCAATCCGAGGGCTCCAACTACAACAGGGATTGTTAATGTCCTCATGAGCCACATCATTATTATTATTATTATTATTATTATTATTATATTATTAGGTTGGTGCAAAAATAATGTCGTTTTCTCACATATGTTACTATGTGAGAAAACGACATTATTTTGCACCAACCTAATATTATTATTATTATTATTGTTATTATTATTATTATTATCATTATTATTATTATTATTATTATTTTATTGAATCATGTCTTCCAGCATGAACAGGCAATATTCAATTTAAAAAAAGATAATTACATAAAAAGTACAATTTTATCTCTCTCTCTCTCTCTCTCTCTCTCTCTCGATAGATAGATAGATAGATAGATAGATAGATAGATCACTTTTTATTTAATTAAATTTAAACAATGGAAGTTAGCTGGATATTATTTATTTACCTCCACATTTAATGGAAGTGAAACATCAAATCTATATCTGTAGACACAAAAGTTGCACAATATTTCCGGCTTCTAACCGCAGGCGTTCAATACAACCCACTCATCCTTTACCTATGTGGCGATGAAGTTAGGCTAAACTGTTAACCGCTTCTGAAATCGACATTATATATAGATGTTACGTCCCTCACCAGGTATAGTACCGTTGGAATGGGTTTTAAAACGTACTGGGTATTTTTTTTAGAATTGAAATCAAACTGGTTATTTAATTATATATTATTTATTATATGTTTAAATTTATTAATGCCACATAAAAGTTAGACTAATGAAATAGGATTTTTTCTTGCTCTTATAATGTTTTGCTAGGCTTATAATGTTTTTAGTAAATCTATGGAAATTACTTTCATACTTACTTGCATTATACCTACTTTTAGAAATATTAGCCTTTCCAGTGTCATGATTTCTAGTGGTATCATTCAAAAATAAATAAAATCAAATAGAAAAATCGCGTCACATCTAGTTAATACATTAAATATCTATTAAAGCTCCGTCCCAGTTTATCTAATAACGGATTTTATTTTAATTCATATAATTAATGACAAAATTTACTATGAGTAAATGAAGTAGAAGTCAGCAACTAATTTTGGATTTTATAAATACCGTAATTCTGTGTGTATAAAACAAAGCTCCCAATTGTGTCCAAATGTCTGTTGAGTCGTATAATTTAAGTTAGAATTCAATCCCATTTTTCTAGGACTCAAAAAAGAAAAATTGTTTCAAACTGGATTTATTTATTTACAGGAGAAATATTATCGAATAGAGTACTGTAACCAAAAGAAATATATCTTCCATGTTTAAACTCAAAACAAACAATTCAAAATTCAATTGTCTAAATGTGCATTGGCGATTTAGTTTTCAGTATCACATTTTCAAAATGCTTACGAATCAAAAAAGTAAACTCAATGATCAGTATTTTTTTTTTTAGTATTTTCCTTTTTCAAAAGTTTTGCTCATTTTTTGTCTCTAAAATCGGGTGCACTTCATACATGAAAATAAGCTTACTTACCCTCATTTTTTCTGCTTTTGTCTTATAATCCCTTGGAATCTATACACAGATTATTACGGAATATAATTAATATTTGATTTTTTTTAACCTGTATTTAATAGCCGACTTATTTTAATTCTTTTTTTGTATTCTAATTTTAATAATTAATCCCGGATTTTATGGTGGGCATTGATATCTTAATATGATCAGTTATTATATTGTTAAATGCATCAGTTTCTTCTGATACTACTGGGTAAAATGCAAAATAAAACTCTCCTAAAATCATCATATTCATAATAAAAACATGTCCACTTTATACAAAATAATTGTTACAGTTTTTTTTTTGTGTATATATACGTAACTAGGGGATTTATTTTGTAAAATATTATACAAAATTGTGGCACGTGGCCGTTGAAGGGGAGGGGTAAAGGCTGGTCCAAACTCACTATCCTATACCTAGCTAATCAGATTCACGGCCCATTCATACATTACAATTTACCCATTCACCACAAGAACTCGTCCATCACCAAACAATCCTTCAATCAGCATAATACCACATTCTTACCAGGGGGTCCTAGAAAAAACGCGCCCCACACCATAAAAATTTGATGATGAAATATATGCTATACATTAAAATTCTAATAATGATAGAATGAGAGGGGAGGGGAGATGAACCCAATAATCAAATACATATAAACACAAAATACAAACTAAACATAACAGATGTTAGTAGGGGACCGTCCAACCCTCAAAATAGAGAGGCCGCTGTATTCTGCCCAGTGGACAAAATCAAGAGGCAACTCTCGCTAAGGGAGTGGGAAGAAGGCTAAAATATTATGCGGGAATGGGAAAATAGAAAGCTGACCCAGTCGAGATAAAAGGGTCCGAAACAAACTGGGGAGGTTGGGAATCTCGACTTGGACCATAACCAAAGAGTAGCCGGGTTACAGGCCAGGAACAATACTTACTCACATTAACCAGGTACACTGAAGCTTGTCTAACCTAACCAAGGGGAGGGTTCCACAGGAAGCCACCCCGATGTGCAATAGGTTGACCTAGAAGAGAAAATCAAGGCTAGCCTCGGTCACACGAACCAAGCTCGCCTCTTTTACCCACCTTTCGCCAAAGACTGTCGAATGCAATCGTTTTCTATCAGATCTAATCTTCATCTTGAGCTGATGCTCAAAGAATTGGATTAGATGCTGATGAGAAAGACGGTTGCCCCGCAAGACTTCCTCCTTTCGCGACGTCCAAATCACCATTCGAGCCGTGGCCAGCAGCGTCAGAAACACCATTCGTTTCACCCCGGAATACGGGGGCGACACATTGTCACACGCGTATGCGCGATCAATGGACACAAGCTGTTCGGTAGCGAGACGAGCCGTCAGCTCGCCGACATGGTCCCATAAGGGGCGGACCCGGGGGCAATGGTAGAAGGCGTGCGAAGCCGTTTCTTCTAAGCCAAGACTACACCGTTCACAGTCTGGCAAATCCGCCAAACCCCATATGAAAGCCTTGTCGTTGAGAGGCAGCCGATTCCGAGCCAATCGCCATGTAAGCGAAAACTCAGGGTTACTGAGGTAATCCGCCGCTGGCGCCCAAGACCAGTAGGAGCGATACTCCTCCTCCGACAAGCCGAGCGTATCACGTAGGGAATCCTTCGAGGGCCCCTCCACTAATCCACGATAGAAGACCTTCCTAGGCCGTGAAAGGTCACTGGACCGGGGAATGGCCTTCAAGGCCGACCGACACTCGCGGATGAAATCCGACTCGTCCCGGGGTTTACGACGGCGCTCAACCCTCGAGATGGGGGGACTGATGGTAAGGCTAGGGAAGGCGTCCCTAACAATCCCCTCCAGAATCGGATCTCTCCCAGTCAATGCGCGGCGTAGGAAAGCCAACCTAGAGGCACGGACGTGATTCAAGAGGTGCGGCATTCCCAGCCCCCCATGACACGGACGTTTAGTGCAGACTCGTCTGTCGACCCTGTTCACGCGTCCCCTCCATAAAATGGAGGATAGCGATCGCTCGAGCGCCTTTCAATGGGTCTCACAAAGAGGAAGTACAGACAATCGATAAAGAATCAGGGGGAAAATGTATGTAGCACACACCTCCGCCCTGCCCTTCACGGACAACCGCCGTCGATTCCAAGTCTTGCCGGCAGAATCGACCTTTGCAAGTACTTCAGACCAATTCTTCTCCAGCTGGAGGTCCGGTTCAAACCACACTCCAAGAATGCGGACAGGTCCATCCGTCCAACCGAAGCGGCCCCCTTCCAGGCACCTAACCGCAAGCCGGAAGACTTGTCGCGGTTTATCTTGGCCCCTGTCACCTTCTCGTACCGGTCAAGCGCCTTCTGTACCGCCTCGATATCGTCCCGGGACAACACGAAAGCAGATACGTCATCGGCGTACGCGGAAACCCTGGCTCGAGCCCCTCCAGGAACGGCGATTCCGCGTAGGGCCGGACTGCCGGTCTCGTCCTTCAGCCGGCGAAGGAGAGGCTCCAACGCCAAAGCATAAAGGAGAGGCGACAGCGGACAACCCTGACGAACCGACCTAGACAGCACGAACGCGTCCGACAACCTTCCGTTCACCTGTACCACAGCACTGGGGGAGCGATACAGGAGGCTAATCCAGCGGCAGAAGTTGGGTGCGAATCCAGCGGCCTGCAGGACAGTAGCAAGGTAGCGATGGTCGACCCTATCAAATGCCTTGGACTGATCCAAATTGATCAGCGCGGCTTGCTCGTCGTCTTTTACACCCTCTATGATCGTGCGGATCAGATGCAGGTTGCTCTGAATTGTTCGGCCCCTCACAGAACAAGTCTGCTCAGGTCCCAACAGAGACTCGGCAACTGACTGCAAACGCTCCTGCAGGATCTTGGCCATAATCTTTAACTCTGTGTTTAGCAGGGTTATGGGCCTGTAGTCATCTAGTTTCCCCCCACCACCTTTGCCCTTTTTCAACAGAGTGATCACGCCCCTGGTGATCCGATTGGGGATGGACCCCGACCGAAACCAGTTGTTGAACACTGCAGTCAAAATCGGAACAAAGATGTGCGACAGCCTCAAGTACAATTCATAGGGCAAACCATCCAGACCGGGCGACTTGCCTCTGCCGACCTTCTTCAAAACCGCGTAGACTTCGCCCTCCGTGATCTCTCCCTCGCAGCTAGCCGCTTCAGTCGGCGAAAGCCGAGGAAAGTCAGCCAAATAGCTACGAAACTCCTCCTCACGGAGACCAGGCTCCTTGGTAAACCGGCTCTCGAAATGGTGCCGAAACGCCTCGCACATGTCGTCAGTGGCCCGAAGAGTACGCCCCTCCGGGGATTCGACTTCACGAATGTAACGATCGCCACCTCGACGGACCTCTTCCCTGCGCAGATCTGCGCCCAAGTTCACAGCTTCGGAAGACATCTTGCTTAACTTATGTCTAATTACCTGGCCCATGTACCGCTCGCTATTCGAACGATCCAGGGCCTCTTTAGCTAAGGCTATCTCTAGGGGATCCCCCCAGCCACCGCCCGGGTGTAACTAGCTTTAAGCGTCTTCACCTTGTCAGCTCTATCTAGAGCGAGCCGCTTGCCGAAATCAGTGGTGAAGGACCTAATCCTACACTTAAGGCGTTCCCACCACTTATTCCCGATAACCGCCCCCACTAGCTCCCGCTGCACTAGTCTAATTAGCTGTTCCCGAAAGTCCTCCCTGTCCAGTAAGGACAGATTGAACTTCCAGTAACCAGCCATTCTAGGCCTACAGTCTAACGCCACCCGGGCACAAACGAATTTGTGGTCCGAATAGCCTACCCAGTGGAACGTAGGGCAATCTAACAGATCTATGTCGGCTCTTCTAACTAACATTCTGTCAAGGTAGCTAACTACCTTGTCAAAAGGCCAATTAAGAGCCCACGTCCACATTTTCCCCCCGGGATAATCGACCCGGTATCTATCGACGAGACCATAATCGTCGATCAGATCAACCAGGCTACGATCGCCCCTTCTCCCGCTAGCTCCCCGCCCCCTGTCTAACTTGGGGTCCAGGATGGCATTCCAGTCCCCCATTAAAACTAGGCGCGTTGAATCCACCAGGAACGGCACCAACCGCTGAAAAAACGAGACCCGCTCCTCCCGGTCGTTGGGCGCATAAACCGCAACGACTCAGAACGAACCACTTTTCACGGCAATATCGGCCACGATCAACCGGCCCTCGGCATCGGTATGCACAAGGTCCACCTTCGCATCGAGAGTACGCCTGACAAGCAAAGAAACTCCTCTGGCAGAACGGTTCCCATATGCTGAATAGACGACAAAGTCATCGTCCAGCACACATGCATCGGAACTGCAAACAAAGTGGGTCTCCTCGATCGCGGCAACATCCACATCCAGAGACAGAAGGTCCCGGAGCAGGCGGGCAGCCTTACCCCGATCCCTTAAGCCCCTCACATTCAAAGTCGCTATCTTAATAGACATCATCAAATCCTGCAAAGAAAGAAAAGAATAAGTGCAATAAACCTATTCACATACGGGACGGAAATCTGCAGCTGACAGGACCCCGACGGATTGTCCCAGGCTCCCTACACCTTACTCCGACGTCATCCGTCCCTCTGAGACAATCCCGCCGACGTCCGTGGGGTAGGTTAATTTGATGGCTCTATATAAGGAGGGGTGGAGTAACACCGGGACCCTCCCAGAGCAAAATTGCCTTAGTTTTTTTAAATTGGAATTCTCCAATTCAAACATTCTTATGTTCGGGAACGCTGCCTTCGCTTCATATAGATAGTTCCAAACTTCAAGCTGGTTCCCGGGTTATCACTCCTGGAGCTCGAGGGAAATTTCGAGGATCTTCAATGCTTTTCCCCTCTACAGTCTCTATTTTATAGAGTACACCTAGAAGGACTTTTCTCTGTTTGGAGAGGTCCTTTTTGTACTCTTCTCTGTCTATTCTACAGATCCATTCCGGATCAGCAAAGGTCTTTTTCTTTCTTTTCCCTTGATGGATGAGGAGGGGAAGAAGTGGGTGGGGTGGAAACAGAATTAAGGGGAGGAGTGGAGGGAGAAGGGGGTAATACGGGAAGCGGAAGAAGAGTGACGCCTGGTTCTTGTCGGTTCTTGGACGTCTTCGACATCTTTGAACGAAGCAGGGACGGAGATTGCCCTGGACCTCTCCATGACCCTCTTCGCCCTACCACGGTCATGGTGCCTTTGTGGAGGTTCTTCGTCATCTTCCTCCCTTGACCTCTTGAGGGATGTAGCCCGAGGTGGAGGCATTTGTTCCATCTCTATCTGTTGTTGATCTTGTTCCTGTTGTTTGGGTTGCTGCTGTTCCAACTGTTGGGGTTGTTGCTGTTCCGGCTGCTGGGGTTGTTGCTGTTTATGTTCGTTTTGTTGATGCTGCTGCTGTTGTTGCTGCTTTTTGTCCTGGTGTTTTTCTTGTGCCTTCTTTGGAGGCTGCACCTCCTTTTGTGGCAGCTTCACTTCTTGGAGCTTCTTAGGATGTGGTGCATCCTGTGGGGTCTGATTACTAGGGGATTTTCGACCCCTCACCACCTCTTTCCATGTTCCCTCCACTGGTTTGGAGCTTGACCCCGTTGCTGTTGGTTTCGCCACCACTGTCGCTGCTGTTGTTGCTGGACAGGATGGATGTTTTGGGTTTTTCCCAGGGCACTCTTTGGCCATGTGCCCTACAGCGCCGCATGACCAGCAGAATGGTCGCCTGCCCTCAACTACCACCAGCATCCTTTTCTCTCGGCATACCAGGACATTGGGTATATTCTGAAAATTTTTCTGATTGACCGTAATTTGTACCTCCATGTCCCCTGTCGCAATCCCATATTTACTTTGAGGGCCTTGACTTCGTGTACATCTCCATATTTTGAAAAGAAGGCGCCCATCCTATCTTCCGAGATATCCACCAATACTCCATGGATTGTTACTTTTGTTCTGCGTGAACCCATGTACTCAGTCTGCAGGCGCAGGATTTTGGATATCAGTATACTGCCTGCTAGTTCCTTTGCTTGCTGCTCTGTTGCAAGTAAGATATCCCAAAGGGCGTTCGTTCTTCTTTTGGGCATATATTTAAAGCTTTTAGCGCTTCTTCCATAATGTCTCTGTTGACTCCAATCAATTTCCGCGATTTGGCGTTGGATGTCAGCAGAGAAATAGTGCGAGTACTCACGGCATTCAGAGCTTCCTTAATGGTTAAAAACTCGCTACCGTTGAACGAGTTTTAAAAATTTTTCATTTGATTTCTGTAGAAATCCGGATCTTTTGTGAGCGGCCTATCTTTCGACCAGGCCGTTTTATCGGGCAACACCGGTACGGGGAGCGGTGTATTGGTTTCATTCTTATTGTCGGCCATGATGGGATTTTTCCGGCCCACCACGCCGAACAAAAACGTTTTGTTTCTTTCTTTAAGCTATTTTCTCTTTTTTCCACAAACGTAAAATAATAGTAGAAACAAACGTGCAAACTCAAGTGGTAAAAAACAATTCAAAACAAAGGGAGAAGGACAGACAGCAAAGCAGGGAAAATCAAAAAGCTGAAAGAAAAGGAAAAAGAAAAGAAAAATTCAAAAACAAAAAAAAGAATTCAAACGGAACACAAGGATAAAATATATAGAAACGCAAAAAACAGAACAAGTAAAACTGATATTCAAAAAGGTTGCAAAATTTAAACTTAAAAGCTTATCTTTCAACGGCGCACTGCAAACTCTAGCTCAAATCACACAAGTACCAGACTACTCCGCTTAGACTACGCCGTATATATACGTAACTAGGAGATTTATTATGCGAAGTCTACATAATTGTGGCACGAGGCCAAAAAGGGGAGGGGTAGAGGCTGGTCAACACTAACTATCTTATACCTAGCTAATCTGACTCACGACCCGTTCATACATTACAATTTACCCATTCACCACAAGAACTCGTCCATCACCAAACAATCCTTCAATCAACATAATACCACATCCTCTCAAGGGGAACCTAGCAAAACGTAACTAGTGAGTTACTCTAAATGCCGGGACTCACTTTATAGTCCACAAATATGTTAACCAATCAGAAGACGCAGAAATTTCTATCCGTCGTGTATAAAGGCGGCCATTTTTGTTTACCCTACCCGAATGTCCAGTCCAGCTTGTCAGGCGAAGAGAACCAGAAGGACGAACTATACTCTGCTACTTTTATCGAAATATCCACTGCTAACCTGAACAATGCTTTCCTACTGTCTTCGAAATATTTACTGCTAACCTCTGGATTCTATACTCGAAGACGACCGGCATGATGAATAACAATAATGATATGCATTTAACACTGAACAATAGTTTTTGCAAAAAAAAATTGTTCTACTCATGAGGTCTCCTCTCAGCACTCTAACATTCTTCTTTTCAGGATTCTTATCAAAATACCACCTACGTTCGCTATTTAGATGATACCTTACTAATAAAATTACTAATAAATACACAATCAGTCAATTAAGTACGATACGCTTGGTCGATCGTATCTCTTTCAATCCGTTACTTACTAGACAGTCTATTTTTCTGCAGTAGGTTGCCGTTTCTTTCTGTGGTAGACTACTTATCAACCAATGCTATTGGACCTTGTCTGCCATTATCCATTCAATCCCACCGTACATTCACATAAAGCTAAATTACTAGATTTCATGAGTAAACTAAAAAGAAATATAACTTATATGTGAATTTATACGGTTATAAGAAACAATAACCTTACTTTACGACTTTATGAATAAAAAAAGAATAAAAAAGAATTTTAAAAAAGAATAAAAAAAAACCCTCATGAATTCACGTTACAAAAATAATATAAAAACCTGGAATAATAGTTTTATGGGGGACGAACATTTGCGCCCCTAGACAAATGCCTCCCTGCATAATTGCGTACCTCTGATAATTTTTTGAATTTACTTTTTCTTTTTAAAAAGTTGTTTAATATAGAAATTTGTACACCAGTACCTTTAATTACTCTAAACAAAAAGAAAGTTAGTTACCATAAATAAAAAAGACAGAAAAAATATTTTTTAAAGCAAGAGAAGGTTTAGCTAACCGTTTCAGTCACTGCAAGCATCTAAAAGATTACAGATTTTATAGATTATATTTTTATTTAAAATCCATAGCTAAGTTCCGAAAGCCAAACCATGATAGAAAAATATTTTTTGACGTCGAAAATTACAACTACCACGATCATAAGAAAAACGCCGATGAAACAAAAACATACTGGAGATGTGTAGTGCTATCTTGCAACACTGTTAATATCTTATTGTATTTTAAATAGTAATAAACTTTTCATTTTTTTATTTCTTTAATTCCTTTTTTAAAACATTATAATTATTACCTATACTTTTTTTCAAAATTCAAGTTAATTGCCTTTAAAAGTTTCAAACAACTATCAGAAGTACGCAATTATCCATGGATACAAATGTCCATGAACGCAATTGTCTGGTACGCAATTGTACGGGGCAAAAAAGTCCGGCATGCAACTGTCCTAGAACCCTCCATGTTGACTAATTGTTTGCGATGTCCTCTGACAATTGTCAGTATTCGTGTGGATGTAAATATTTGCATTACCCACAAGTTAAAGCTTAAGTTCACTGTATTTTCTGCCACTAAAACCTTCTTGATAAGACTTTTGACTTGAAAAGTAAACATAATTTATTCAGATACATTGATATTTTTAATCATTTAAGCATTAAGCTAGAAGGTCATTAAGCTGCATGGGGTAACTAAAAGGGAGATAACTTGAAAAAATGATTATAGGGAGAAGGCAATAAAATAACACCATTCAAGATGACTGGAGATGAGATTTGATATTGCATATATGTGAAGATCAAAGATGACAGGAAAGCAAGAAAATGGAAGAGAGAACGGCAAGCGAGAAATATAAAACTATTAAAATAAATTTACTATTACACATCTATCAATTTTAACCGTAAAATGAGGCGGTTGATTTATCTAGTGCTGCGTTTAAGTTCGTAAATTTGAGTTAACAAAAATGAAAGCTCATCAGAACAGTTAACAAAAAATATTTATAGTAAAGCCACTGTGTAGCTACGTCATTCCCAGCCCCCCATGACACGGACGTTTAGTGCAGACTCGTCTGTCGACCCTGTTCACGCGTCCCCTCCATAAAATGGAGGATAGCGATCGCTCGAGCGCCTTTCAATGGGTCTCACAAAGAGGAAGTACAGACAATCGATAAAGAATCAGGGGGAAAATGTATGTAGCACACACCTCCGCCCTGCCCTTCACGGACAACCGCCGTCGATTCCAAGTCTTGCCGGCAGAATCGACCTTTGCAAGTACTTCAGACCAATTCTTCTCCAGCTGGAGGTCCGGTTCAAACCACACTCCAAGAATGCGGACAGGTCCATCCGTCCAACCGAAGCGGCCCGGAAGAGCGACCCCCTTCCAGGCACCTAACCGCAAGCCGGAAGACTTGTCGCGGTTTATCTTGGCCCCTGTCACCTTCTCGTACCGGTCAAGCGCCTTCTGTACCGCCTCGATATCGTCCCGGGACAACACGAAAGCAGATACGTCATCGGCGTACGCGGAAACCCTGGCTCGAGCCCCTCCAGGAACGGCGATTCCGCGTAGGGCCGGACTGCCGGTCTCGTCCTTCAGCCGGCGAAGGAGAGGCTCCAACGCCAAAGCATAAAGGAGAGGCGACAGCGGACAACCCTGACGAACCGACCTAGACAGCACGAACGCGTCCGACAACCTTCCGTTCACCTGTACCACAGCACTGGGGGAGCGATACAGGAGGCTAATCCAGCGGCAGAAGTTGGGTGCGAATCCAGCGGCCTGCAGGACAGTAGCAAGGTAGCGATGGTCGACCCTATCAAATGCCTTGGACTGATCCAAATTGATCAGCGCGGCTTGCTCGTCGTCTTTTACACCCTCTATGATCGTGCGGATCAGATGCAGGTTGCTCTGAATTGTTCGGCCCCTCACAGAACAAGTCTGCTCAGGTCCCAACAGAGACTCGGCAACTGACTGCAAACGCTCCTGCAGGATCTTGGCCATAATCTTTAACTCTGTGTTTAGCAGGGTTATGGGCCTGTAGTCATCTAGTTTCCCCCCACCACCTTTGCCCTTTTTCAACAGAGTGATCACGCCCCTGGTGATCCGATTGGGGATGGACCCCGACCGAAACCAGTTGTTGAACACTGCAGTCAAAATCGGAACAAAGATGTGCGACAGCCTCAAGTACAATTCATAGGGCAAACCATCCAGACCGGGCGACTTGCCTCTGCCGACCTTCTTCAAAACCGCGTAGACTTCGCCCTCCGTGATCTCTCCCTCGCAGCTAGCCGCTTCAGTCGGCGAAAGCCGAGGAAAGTCAGCCAAATAGCTACGAAACTCCTCCTCACGGAGACCAGGCTCCTTGGTAAACCGGCTCTCGAAATGGTGCCGAAACGCCTCGCACATGTCGTCAGTGGCCCGAAGAGTACGCCCCTCCGGGGATTCGACTTCACGAATGTAACGATCGCCACCTCGACGGACCTCTTCCCTGCGCAGATCTGCGCCCAAGTTCACAGCTTCGGAAGACATCTTGCTTAACTTATGTCTAATTACCTGGCCCATGTACCGCTCGCTATTCGAACGATCCAGGGCCTCTTTAGCTAAGGCTATCTCTAGGGGATCCCCCCAGCCACCGCCCGGGTGTAACTAGCTTTAAGCGTCTTCACCTTGTCAGCTCTATCTAGAGCGAGCCGCTTGCCGAAATCAGTGGTGAAGGACCTAATCCTACACTTAAGGCGTTCCCACCACTTATTCCCGATAACCGCCCCCACTAGCTCCCGCTGCACTAGTCTAATTAGCTGTTCCCGAAAGTCCTCCCTGTCCAGTAAGGACAGATTGAACTTCCAGTAACCAGCCATTCTAGGCCTACAGTCTAACGCCACCCGGGCACAAACGAATTTGTGGTCCGAATAGCCTACCCAGTGGAACGTAGGGCAATCTAACAGATCTATGTCGGCTCTTCTAACTAACATTCTGTCAAGGTAGCTAACTACCTTGTCAAAAGGCCAATTAAGAGCCCACGTCCACATTTTCCCCCCGGGATGATCGACCCGGTATCTATCGACGAGACCATAATCGTCGATCAGATCAACCAGGCTACGATCGCCCCTTCTCCCGCTAGCTCCCCGCCCCCTGTCTAACTTGGGGTCCAGGATGGCATTCCAGTCCCCCATTAAAACTAGGCGCGTTGAATCCACCAGGAACGGCACCAACCGCTGAAAAAACGAGACCCGCTCCTCCCGGTCGTTGGGCGCATAAACCGCAACGACTCAGAACGAACCACTTTTCACGGCAATATCGGCCACGATCAACCGGCCCTCGGCATCGGTATGCACAAGGTCCACCTTCGCATCGAGAGTACGCCTGACAAGCAAAGAAACTCCTCTGGCAGAACGGTTCCCATATGCTGAATAGACGACAAAGTCATCGTCCAGCACACATGCATCGGAACTGCAAACAAAGTGGGTCTCCTCGATCGCGGCAACATCCACATCCAGAGACAGAAGGTCCCGGAGCAGGCGGGCAGCCTTACCCCGATCCCTTAAGCCCCTCACATTCAAAGTCGCTATCTTAATAGACATCATCAAATCCTGCAAAGAAAGAAAAGAATAAGTGCAATAAACCTATTCACATACGGGACGGAAATCTGCAGCTGACAGGACCCCGACGGATTGTCCCAGGCTCCCTACACCTTACTCCGACGTCATCCATCCCTCTGAGACAATCCCGCCGACGTCCGTGGGGTAGGTTAATTTGATGGCTCTATATAAGGAGGGGTGGAGTAACACCGGGACCCTCCCAGAGCAAAATTGCCTTAGTTTTTTTAAATTGGAATTCTCCAATTCAAACATTCTTATGTTCGGGAACGCTGCCTTCGCTTCATATAGATAGTTCCAAACTTCAAGCTGGTTCCCGGGTTATCACTCCTGGAGCTCGAGGGAAATTTCGAGGATCTTCAATGCTTTTCCCCTCTACAGTCTCTATTTTATAGAGTACACCTAGAAGGACTTTTCTCTGTTTGGAGAGGTCCTTTTTGTACTCTTCTCTGTCTATTCTACAGATCCATTCCGGATCAGCAAAGGTCTTTTTCTTTCTTTTCCCTTGATGGATGAGGAGGGGAAGAAGTGGGTGGGGTGGAAACAGAATTAAGGGGAGGAGTGGAGGGAGAAGGGGGTAATACGGGAAGCGGAAGAAGAGTGACGCCTGGTTCTTGTCGGTTCTTGGACGTCTTCGACATCTTTGAACGAAGCAGGGACGGAGATTGCCCTGGACCTCTCCATGACCCTCTTCGCCCTACCACGGTCATGGTGCCTTTGTGGAGGTTCTTCGTCATCTTCCTCCCTTGACCTCTTGAGGGATGTAGCCCGAGGTGGAGGCATTTGTTCCATCTCTATCTGTTGTTGATCTTGTTCCTGTTGTTTGGGTTGCTGCTGTTCCAACTGTTGGGGTTGTTGCTGTTCCGGCTGCTGGGGTTGTTGCTGTTTATGTTCGTTTTGTTGATGCTGCTGCTGTTGTTGCTGCTTTTTGTCCTGGTGTTTTTCTTGTGCCTTCTTTGGAGGCTGTACCTCCTTTTGTGGCAGCTTCACTTCTTGGAGCTTCTTAGGATGTGGTGCATCCTGTGGGGTCTGATTACTAGGGGATTTTCGACCCCTCACCACCTCTTTCCATGTTCCCTCCACTGGTTTGGAGCTTGACCCCGTTGCTGTTGGTTTCGCCACCACTGTCGCTGCTGTTGTTGCTGGACAGGATGGATGTTTTGGGTTTTTCCCAGGGCACTCTTTGGCCATGTGCCCTACAGCGCCGCATGACCAGCAGAATGGTCGCCTGCCCTCAACTACCACCAGCATCCTTTTCTCTCGGCATACCAGGACATTGGGTATATTCTGAAAATTTTTCTGATTGACCGTAATTTGTACCTCCATGTCCCCTGTCGCAATCCCATATTTACTTTGAGGGCCTTGACTTCGTGTACATCTCCATATTTTGAAAAGAAGGCGCCCATCCTATCTTCCGAGATATCCACCAATACTCCATGGATTGTTACTTTTGTTCTGCGTGAACCCATGTACTCAGTCTGCAGGCGCAGGATTTTGGATATCAGTATACTGCCTGCTAGTTCCTTTGCTTGCTGCTCTGTTGCAAGTAAGATATCCCAAAGGGCGTTCGTTCTTCTTGCTAAAACTTTTGGGCATATATTTAAAGCTTTTAGCGCTTCTTCCATAATGTCTCTGTTGACTCCAATCAATTTCCGCGATTTGGCGTTGGATGTCAGCAGGGAAATAGTGCGAGTACTCACGGCATTCAGAGCTTCCTTAATGGTTAAAAACTCGCTACCGTTGAACGAGTTTTCAAAACTTTTCATTTGATTTCTGTAGAAATCCGGATCTTTTGTGAGCGGCCTATCTTTCGACCAGGCCGTTTTATCGGGCGACACCGGTACGGGGAGCGGTGTATTGGTTTCATTCTTATTGTCGGCCATGATGGGATTTTTCCGGCCCACCACGCCGAACAAAAAGGTTTTGTTTCTTTCTTTAAGCTATTTTCTCTTTTTTCCACAAACGTAAAATAATAGTAGAAACAAACAGAAACAAACGTGCAAACTCAAGTGGTAAAAAACAATTCAAAACAAAGGGAGAAGGACAGACAGCAAAGCAGAGAAAATCAAAAAGCTGAAAGAAAAGGAAAAAGAAAAGAAAAATTCAAAAACAAAAAAGAATTCAAACGGAACACAAGGATAAAATATATAGAAACGCAAAAAACAGAACAAGTAAAACTGATATTCAAAAAGGTTGCAAAATTTAAACTTAGAAGCTTATCTTTCAACGGCGCACTGCAAACTCTAGCTCAAATCACACAAGTACCAGACTACTCCGCTTAGACTACGCCGTATATATACGTAACTAGGAGATTTATTATGCGAAGTCTACATAATTGTGGCACGAGGCCGAAAAGGGGAGGGGTAGAGGCTGGTCAACACTAACTATCTTATACCTAGCTAATCTGACTCACGACCCGTTCATACATTACAATTTACCCATTCACCACAAGAACTCGTCCATCACCAAACAATCCTTCAATCAACATAATACCACATCCTCTCAAGGGGAACCTAGCAAAACGTAACTAGTGAGTTACTCTAAATGCCGGGACTCACTTTATAGTCCACAAATATGTTAACCAATCAGAAGACGCAGAAATTTCTATCCGTCGTGTATAAAGGCGGCCATTTTTGTTTACCCTACCCGAATGTCCAGTCCAGCTTGTCAGGCGAAGAGAACCAGAAGGACGAACTATGCTCTGCTACTTTTATCGAAATATCCACTGCTAACCTGAACAACGCTTTCCTACTGTCTTCGAAATATTCACTGCTAACCTCTGGATTCTATACTCGAGGACGACCGGCATGATGAATAACAATAATGATATGCATTTAACACTGAACAATAGTTTTTGCAAAAAAAAATTGTTCTACTCATGAGGTCTCCTCTCAGCACTCTAACATTCTTCTTTTCAGGATTCTTATCAAAATACCACCTACGTTCGCTATTTAGATGATACCTTACTAATAAAATTACTAATAAATACACAATCAGTCAATTAAGTACGATACGCTTGGTCGATCGTATCTCTTTCAATCCGTTACTTACTAGACAGTCTATTTCTCTGCAGTAGGTTGCCGTTTCTTTCTGTGGTAGACTACTTATCAACCAATGCTATTGGACCTTGTCTGCCATTATCCATTCAATCCCACCGTACATTCACATAAAGCTAAATTACTAGATTTCATGAGTAAACTAAAAAGAAATATAACCTATATGTGAATTTATACGGTTATAAGAAACAATAACCTTACTTTACGACTTTATGAATAAAAAAAGAATAAAAAAGAATTTTAAAAAAGAATAAAAAAAAAAACTCATGAATTCACGTTACAAAAATAATATAAAAACCTGGAATAATAGTTTTATGGGGGACGAACATTTGCGCCCCTAGACAAATGCCTCCCTGCATAATTGCGTACCTCTGATAATTTTTTTGAATTTACTTTTTCTTTTTAAAGAGTTGTTTAATATAGAAATTTGTACACCAGTACCTTTAATTACTCTAAACAAAAAGAAAGTTAGTTACCATAAATAAAAAAGACAGAAAAAATATTTTTTAAAGCAAGAGAAGGTTTAGCTAACCGTTTCAGTCACTGCAAGCATCTAAAAGATTACAGATTTTATAGATTATATTTTTATTTAAAATCCATAGCTAAGTTCCGAAAGCCAAACCATGATAGAAAAATATTTTTTGACGTCGAAAATTACAACTACCACGATCATAAGAAAAACGCCGATGAAACAAAAACATACTGGAGATGTGTAGTGCTATCTTGCAACACTGTTAATATCTTATTGTATTTTAAATAGCAATAAACTTTTCATTTTTTTATTTCTTTAATTCCTTTTTTAAAACATTATAATTATTACCTATACTTTTTTTCAAAATTCAAGTTAATTGCCTTTAAAAGTTTCAAACAACTATCAGAAGTACGCAATTATCCATGGATACAAATGTCCATGAACGCAATTGTCTGGTACGCAATTGTACGGGGCAAAAAAGTCCGGCATGCAACTGTCCTAGAACCCTCCATGGTGACTAATTGTTTGCGATGTCCTCTGACAATTGTCAGTATTCGTGTGGATGTAAATATTTGCATTACCCACAAGTTAAAGCTTAAGTTCACTGTATTTTCTGCCACTAAAACCTTCTTGATAAGACTTTTGACTTGAAAAGTAAACATAATTTATTCAGATACATTGATATTTTTAATCATTTAAGCATTAAGCTAGAAGGTCATTAAGCTGCATGGGGTAACTAAAAGGGAGATAACTTGAAAAAATGATTATAGGGAGAAGGCAATAAAATAACACCATTCAAGATGACTGGAGATGAGATTTGATATTGCATATATGTGAAGATCAAAGATGACAGGAAAGCAAGAAAATGGAAGAGAGAACGGCAAGCGAGAAATATAAAACTATTAAAATAAATTTACTATTACACATCTATCAATTTTAACCGTAAAATGAGGCGGTTGATTTATCTAGTGCTGCGTTTAAGTTCGTAAATTTGAGTTAACAAAAATGAAAGCTCATCAGAACAGTTAACAAAAAATATTTATAGTAAAGCCACTGTGTAGCTACGTTATGGCGGTAGGAAATTGACTGAAGCCGAGATGCCAGGTCCAGACCAATATTTTTGCAGATTCATTTTTAGGTTTTTGTAAAAAATTTCTCGATACATAGCAGAATTGCTACGATTCATGTGTCTTCTACGATTAATTTAAAACAGGCATATTACACTACATTCCAATTACTAAATTATTTCGGAAACAATGAATTATATTTAAAACATAAAAAGTATTATCTGTCTTAATAAGTGGTATGTGAAGTTATTATTTACACTCTTTTTATCCAGACTTTTTTCCTCGTCTTTGTTATTTCTATCACAAAGCTCTGGCCTTCATCAGGTGTATGTCGATCTGAGTAACCTAGGTGGTGTTTCGAACTAAACCATTCATTTAATCTACGAGGATAGACTGTTCTCAATCCAGAGCCCATGTCGAGGAATATACCGTCTAGTTCTTATTATTAGTACCACTCAGTTATTGACTGAGTTCATTAACTGAAAACTGTATTCTATAGGATAAATTTAAATTGAATTTAGGCACCTTTCTTGTTTTACTGATTTTTAACGTTAAGTAAATTTCAAAGGAAATATTTTAATATTTTAAACAGATTTATTAAACCAACTAAATGCTATTTCCTTCCAGTATCGTTTGCTGTCTTTGAGGTAGCTTCATTGTGCCATACTTCAAGAATTAGGCATTTTTCTAGATGAAGAAATCGTCTAAGGGGTTTTTACATGCCTACAGAGAATTGAATTTATTCATATTAAGAGCATATGGTAATTGATCGAAATATATGATAATCTGAGGTTGCAAGTTTAAGTGAGTACGGTGGGTGTAGTTGTGAATAACCCGCAAAGTGTGCAAAGAGACGTGAGGTCTGGCGTTGTACTGAAGGAAGACTTTGATCGGTTAATCCTGGATATATTTCATTGACTGCTACCTTCAATCTGCCGCACTGGGAACCTTTTAAATGCAATGTCTGAATTTCCTTAAGGATCTCGTAATATGCAATTCACTTCCAAAACAACCAGACAAACAGAGTTACATACTTTTGAAATTGTTAACAGTGTCTTATTTTTTACTCAACACAGGAACAATTTGGATTTACATTGTTGTATACAGCCTATGATTGTACTTTTCAGAAAGTGGATCGTTTCTTTTGCGTTGGGATTAATGAATCGTACATGGAAATACAGCCCATTACATTCTATGTCAGTTTGGGAGGCGCCTAAATATTGTTAGGATTCTCATGTACAAGTGATTGCAAATGCCTTATAGAGCTCATATGTGGAGTATCTCTGCTTTGTTTCTATCTATCTATCTATCTATCTATCTATCTATCTATCTATCTATTCGGTTGGTGCAAAAATAATGACATAATAATGTCGTTTTTTGACGTATTTTTAACGTCAAAAACGACATTATTACGTCATTATTTTGCACCAACCTAATATCTATCTATACTAGCGAGCTTCTATTTATATATATTTTTTTTTATGAGCAAGATTAATCACGGTTTCGATTTCGTCACCAACAGCGACTGCACAGCTGCTAGAAGGTTTTCTGGCATCCGGATCAAAAGTTCTACGAAAAAAAAAAACTACGTACGTTTGTTCCAACGCAAGAGATTTTCATAATCACATAAAATTGTTCTTTTTTTTTCCCGATAAAGTCTGATCATTGAAACATCACTTCGAATGAAAATTTATTACAGAATTGTCCTATGGACATATTTCCCTTTCAGCTGTATTTCCTTTTTCGCCGGATACCATCCCGATTTGAAATAATTACATGATTCTAGATATAATACATATTTTCCGTTCCATTATTAGTTATCCAAAGTTCCTATCTATCTATCTATCTATCTATCTATCTATCTATCTATCTGTCGGTCTATCTATCTATCTATCTATCTATCTATCTATCTATCTATCTATCTATCTATCTATCTATCTCAGTCAGCTGCTATCTATCTATCTATCTATCTATCTATCTATCTATCTCAGTCAACTGTTATCTATCTCAGTCAATTTTTACCTATCTATCTATCTATCTATCTATCTATCTATCTATCTATCTATCTCAGTCAGCTTCTATCTATCTATCTATCTATCTATCTATCTATCTCAGTCAACTGTTATCTATCTCAGTCAAATTTTACCTATCTATCTATCTATCTATCATTCTATCTATCTATCTATCTATCTATCTATCTATCTATCTATCTATCTCAGTCAGCTTCTATCTATCTATCTCAATCAGCTTCTATCTATCTATCTATTAGGTTGGTGCAAAAATAATGACGTAATAATGTCGTTTTTTGACGTTAAAAATACGTCAAAAAACGACATTATTACGTCATTATTTTTGCACCAAGCTAATATCTATCTATCTATCTTTCTATCTCAGTTTCTACCTCTCTATCTATCTGTGTGTTTGTGGTTGTGTTTACCTGTATACAAATCATTATATGCCTATGTATGCAATATGTATACGTATTCAGTCATACGTTTTATAAAAAATACATTACTTATTTTTTTCTTATTTTACTTCGTTTGTTTTTGGTGTTAATTAAACTCAATACAAACAATTTTTACATAGGCAGAATTTGTAACATTCGAGGATTGTTTTATTTAGAGGATGTATTGGGTTTTTATAAGAAAAACATATGCATATTAGAAAATTATATTTATACACCTATTAATGTTTTGTATTTGTACCAACGTTTTTCCCCGCACCCTTTATTATTAAGCAGATGAGTTGAAGAGCACCCGACATTATAAACTGTATCTACAACAATAATATCACCTATGAACAAGGTTATATTTGGAAACTGAAAATGCGTTTGATTTTCAGCAACTGATACAAAGTTTCCAGTAGCATATACACACCATTTTAATGGCACGACCATAATTCTTGAAAATGGTGAATATATAAGCGGAAATCTTTCGGAAGAAAATCATTTAGACAATTCATGTATACTCTAAATCTAAAAAAAAAGGAAATATCTTGTTCGTATACAATTTAAAATACAATAAAAACGTTACAGTTGTTCGTCTTTTTAATGAAATATAGATAAGGCTTGCTGTTCAAATATACAACCTAAATCCATGCATATATACATAGGTATATATAATGACCTATTTCCATGGTTTTAAGTAAATGTTTGATTATTACTGTCGTTTGCTTATCGATTACCACGAATCATGCGATTAGATTGTCTTGAATCAATTCTAAAAAAAAAATGAGCCACTCCTATCCCATGGACTATACATCTATCAAATATAAAAACACGCTTTCATTCAATTTGGGTCAGATGAAAATGATTTCTGGCAACTAGTCAATTAATAACAATAGATGTATCTATATCATGAAATGAGATTAACTCAATAATGAATACATGTGAATGGAATAATTTCATTCTGATTTTCAAAGTGATATGTCCCGGAAAGGGACATATTTTATTCGAAGTAGCAAAGTGGTTGTTGCCTACTGTAAGCGGGTAGGACAATCTAGCAGGTAACTGTAATGGACTTGTCCTCGTCGTAATGGTAGGCAATAGGCGAAGACATTAGGCGTCGTCAATAGGCGAAGTCCTGTACCTCCACATCAGTCTGTATTTATGGCTGACACCAGCCAATCATATTACTGTGAGGAGGGACCCAGATGTATGCACATTCATTAAATAACAAAGATAAATTGATACTTATAAGTAAATTTTGGTGCGAACTATCAGATATCAAAGACCTACAAATAGCAAGAGTTCAAGGTGATATTAGAAAAAAAAAACTAATTATGAAAAATGAAAGAACAGTTAAAATATTTTCAAAAAAGACATAATTTTTTGCGACTAATGAAGATGACAGACATTAGTGCCGGAGGGCGGAAGTAAGACTGTGTAATTTCGAATCATCTCTAGCCGTGAGAAAAAAAAATACAATGAAAAGACGTTCTAAATAAAATGCAGCAAGGCAAAGTTTTGCGTTATCGGCGTGCTTCACGGTTTGACGAGGAATTCAAACCAACAGATCAGCTGCAAGCATTTGACCTTGGAAGAAAATGAGATTGGGGAATATGGATATGAGTACTCTTCTTTCTTGAATATGAGGTCTAAAAAGAAAAAATAGTGTCGTTCAAGGTAAAATCTTTTCACGCTTATTTAATGTAAAACGATTATCAACCGAGTTATGAAGATTTACTTTCATTACTTTTAGCCTTAGTGTACACGTGGGTTGTTATATTTGTATTATCAACGAGTATATTACGGATAGAGTTTGGTAAGTCCCCAGGTGTATTTAAATAAGACCTAATTGTGCTATGATCAGAGATACGTAACGCGAGTCTTCCTACTAAGCATGTTGTATTATATATCGTATAATTTTTTACAAATTTGGTTTGGTCAGGAACACAACCTCTTAAGGAACATATAATTTCGTAAATAATATTGGTTCTCTGTAACTTGGATCTTACAGGTGAATTATTATTTTTGACTTTGAGTTTAGCCGTTTTAATATTTTATAATAAATAATTTAATTTTCTTGTTTTTGTCGACTACAGATGTGTATTTCTTTATAATGTTTCTTTGTGAAGATTCGTCTTGTTTATAGTTACTACGCATTTCATTTTTGTAGAAAATGTTAATATTATTATTTTTGTCTGTGTGTTCAGTTTTGCTATTGGTTACCTTAGAAAGAAAAAGTCTAATATGGTAATCTATAAGATGGTTTAGAAAAAGGTTATTAACAAGCGTGTCTTCACATTATTAAGTTCTTTAAATATAAGCGAATTAGAGGATTAATTCTCATGCACTAAAAATTTGAAAAATAATTGTTTTATATCTGCGATGACATTGACGAGTAAAGTTAAAATGGCAAGAAGTTTTACTTGTGCAATTTTGTTTTTGCTTTTTTTTTTTTTTTTGTTTTTGTTTTTTGGCTTTTGTTTATATAATGAAGTAGGTAATATATTATTACTAGACTCCATAAGAACATCCAAGTATGGGAGTTTATATTTTTGCAAACTTCATAAGTTTTTTTCCAATGAAATTTTGAGATTATCAATTTCATTTTTGTTCTCAGCTAAAATAAAAAATATCGTCTACATACCGACATATATTTTCGGTTTAGTAACTTTAACTTAAAAATAAACAAAAAAAAAATCTTGTTTTCTATGTGGGACATGTAAAAGAGATACACGTACAAAAGAATTTCCTATACTTACTCTATTAGTTTGAATGTAAAATTATCGTTAGGTCATAGAAGGCGACTTTGGTAGTGAATGCATGCAATAATTCTTTGAGGATATTGGGTTTGAAATATTGTTATATTCAGAGTTAAGGATTTTATCGATACTTTCGTCAACAGGAACATTTGTAAATAATTTTTCTACCCCAAGTGACGCTAGAATGCTTTGGTTTGATTTCTTGTGTTAATTTGATGCTATTATTGCTAGGTAGATATCAGATAATAATATCATTGAGAAAATTGGACAAGTAGTATATATTTATTGGTATCTGTGAAATGATAGGTCGTAATGGGTATACAGGATTATGTATTTCAAAAATTCCGTATAGCTATCCCGACTGGTAATCTCCAATAATTTTATTGATTTTCAAGAATCCAACATCAAAATTGTTAGATGTTACGATGTTTGTTAACAGATTATTAGAGTATCCATTACTCTAGATATACATGCATAAAACAATCCATATATTCAGTTAAAAGTAAATCAAAATTCATCCTTGATAATGGCTAAAAATATAGCCGAAAGCGCTTGAAAACATTCGGAATATTTTTATATAATTTATGTCCCGAAAAGAAAAATAGATTTTCTTTGTGCGTTTTTTGTTTTTTTTTTTTCGTTTTTTTTTTTTTGCATTACGAAGTAGTGAATGTATTATTACTAGACTCCATGGGAAATTCAACTACAGCACCGTTTCAACGAAACCTGTACACTCGCACTCATCACACACACACACACACACACACACACACACACATATATATATATATATATATATATATATATATATATATATATATATATATATATATACTCACTCGACTCTCCCGTCGAATTCGACGTATGAGGGTGAAGCAGATCCTAGGGAACCAACAGCCCGACAACAGCACACGAGATTTGATTATAGCGGTGAAGGTTTCGTGCAGGACCATCCACACATTTTGAAGGGCCGAATTCAGAGTTTTCCTTCTCCTAGGCCAGTTGCTGTCCTGCTATTTATCTCCATACCTGGATGGAGAAGAAGAGGATTCACACCTTTCCCAAGGGTATTAGCACTGAAGTGAATGGATTCGACTGGAATTCGAAATCGGCTCTCCGATTCCTCAATCCATTACCCCACCGTGCCTCCTTCATATTTCAAATGAATATATATATATATGAATTTGCATAAGCAAACACACGCACATGCACACATATATATATATATATATATATATATATAAACTTTTAATTTAAATTATATATATCACCCGTAAAAGCGAGATTGTGGTGTGACCAACATAAATATTATTTAATCCGTTGAAGATACAATCTCCCAGAGGGCACTTGAATTTGTAAACTATGTTGTTTTTTTTTTTGTTTTTTTTTTGAAAAATTGCTAACGGGGTGGGGGGACGGAATCATTACGAATAATTAAATACCCAATATACACACACATATATATATATATATATATATATATATATATATATATATATATATATATATAGAGAGAGAGAGAGAGAGAGAGAGAGAGAGATAGATAGATAGATAGAGAGAGAGAGAGAGAGATAATATTTTTTATAGAGTTTGCCTTGTTTTTGTACAAAGGACCAAATGATTGGTTTAAGACTATTTCGAAATTTAGCTACATTGTGATTTTGAGTTTAATCTTTGTTCTTTGCAGCGTGTACTTGGACCAAATTGAAAGCGACTGTGCAATACCCGAGCAATAGCTTAATAGAACTCGACGATGTATCCATAATCATGAGAAAAAGGGACGAGAACAATTTCATCGTTAATTAAATAAGTTTCCAGTCGAAATTTCTTGTAGGTTACCTGAATCGAAACAATCAGATGAAAACTGGAGTGCACAATTTCCGAAACGTTGTAATAAAAACAACAAAGAGGCAGACAACAGTCCGTATGACAACAATGTATTGTTTTTTTTAAATGTATTTGTTATTTTTTAAATATTTAGAACCGACGACGATACAAAATGTGTTTCAATTTTTTCTGCTTCATTCTTTTGTTCCAGCAGTTCAGACTTTTACGGCTAGCCACTTCCATGTGGTCAACTCGAATTACCATAATTTCCCCCGCATTCCAAATATTAGGAAAAAGTTCGACTCAGTCATTTCTCTCACAAGATATTGTGGGAGATACTTCTGCGTGGATCTTTCTCTGAAAACATCACTCTTAACCACTTCCGGTTATATGTCTTCCTTTTCCTAATCTCCACTTCTAAACGCGTTCTCTTTCATTCATATCACACGCAACATTCATCATAATAATTTTAGCAGTGACTAGGTACCTTGAGTGGCTGTTGAGACTTTCTTTGGTTGAAGGTTATAGTAAAATATTTCTTTCTCACATCTATATTTTCGCCAGTTAACTCTCCATGTCCAGTAATTCTTCGGCGATCACTTGAAACATAAAACACTATCAAACATTTGCATTCTTTAAGTAGGTAATGGCAGCTCTGATATTAGTAGAAACATCATTTATGATTTACAATAAGGCATAAAAAATGGAATAACTACTGGTTCTTCATAATTCTTAAGCTTAGCAATAATGTTCGGAAAAAGCAGTTGGAAAGGTTTATTAATTGATTTTTATTTGCTTTGAAAATCAGCATCATTTATAGTTACATTTGCCTATATTTGCACAACGACACCTGCTATCAAAGGCAAATTCCTATTGCAACGGCAGGTTGTGTTTCCCATGGGATTTTTAAATGAAACAATATTTTAAAAAAAAAACTACGAAAGAAAATTAAACTAGTTAAAAATTAATTAAAACCTAAATAATATTCGCTAATGTGTACTAAGTTGATATCTGTACTGTGATTAAAGGATGTGACTGAACTCTGTGACTGATGATAATGAGACCAAATGTAACTATTTATAGTACTAATTTTTCTGCTAACTCACCCACCCACGTTCAGAGTAGCCATCATGACATTTTGTATTTTTTTACACCAAGCAAGGCGATAATGTCACTTTGACTCCAGAGGCTTACATGAAGTGAAAGACAATTAGAAGATATCAGTGAGTAGAAGTGTGAGTAATAAGAGCAATAAAGTAACAGGTTTCAGGGAGACACAAGAATTCATTGACAAGTGACAATTGGAAACTTTGCAGAAGTGGTTCCTTGCCTATTTTTAATGGTAGTAGACAAAACAAAGTTGCCTCAGGCGAGATTAGAACTTAAAATGCTAATTCTATTTTCTGTTAGACTTTCACCTCATGACATTATATTTCACGACATTTTAGACTTACCAACTGAAAAGCGAATATGTTGAGTATTTATTTAAAAAAAAACGAAGAGTCTATCAAGTATTCATGTGTAGTTTATTTTGTCACTTTTATCAATGAAACTAGTAACGTTTTAGTGAACTGGGCTATATGCGGAAGATCGTTTATCACAACTGAACAGGCATCACTTTTATCTTCTTTCCGTGACAGCATTTCTTTTCTATCTTGCATCTCCAGGCAATTAGTTATACCATACAGTTTTGCAATTAGAGAAGTATTCATGGTCAAGGTATATGCGTATCAGCACTCATGTCATGATGGGTCGACATTGCAGTATAGTATAATATATCCATTAATCTAACCTGTCCATAGATGCTCATAGGGGTGTTTTCAAAAGGACATATCAATGACGCATCTGATCGAATGTGAGTAAAATACGTATTTTTTGTCAGGTGAATTACAAAAAGCATCCAGCAAGCTAATGTGGTTACGACAGTATGAAAGGCAATCGCCTACAAAGCGGGCGTGTTAAAATACTTCCGTATACTCAGAAAGTCAAACTACACCCACACACTCCCACGCACACACACACACGCACACACACACACACACATATATATATTGATAAATTAAATAATATAGACAAGTTTTGTCTATTTATTTTAAGCAAATTCCTTTCATATCGTCTAAAAGACGAAAGAAAATCACCATATTGTTACAGGTTTTTTAATCCTATCTTAGCTTTCGGCTTACATAAGCCATCATCAAAGATGACAATTACAATATATTAAACAATACACAGACATAGCAATAATGATAGTCTGTTTTTGGCTGCATGGAAGATTTCCAAGTAACGGCACACTCGTGCATACCAGACGCTGGAATCGAAAATCGCACCGCGGCTCATGACATCACACGTGACGACGCGAGAGTGAAAATGAGAAGTGTTAAGTATGGGTAGGCTTTGGTATAAACCAATGGCTTCTGTTTCCAATAATAGGCATTTAAGTAAATTTTTGGAGTTTTCATACTTTATTTTGTTCAGGTTAGGTTTCAACTGTTTCATGTATACAGCTTAAGAATTTTTAGTTTCTGTTTATTGTTTTACTGTTTAAGCATAGTTGTGTTTTCAACAAGGATTTTCCGGAATTGCGTATGCGGCCAGGCATGTTTTTTTTAATGCCTATAAATGTTAGAATTATCATTCAATTGTAGAGTCAAGCTTCGTGTAAGCGAGTTTGTGGTGTGACCAACATAAATATTATTTAATCCGTTGGAGATGCAATCTCCCAGAGGGCACTTGAATTTGTAAACTATGTTGTTCTTTTTTTTTTGTTTTTTGTTTTTTTGCAAATCGGTAACGGGGGGAAAACGTTGCGAATAACTAAATACATATATATATATATATATATATATATATATATATATATATATATATATATATATATGTGTGTTAAAGTCGGTCTCCACCCCTCCACTCCTTAGCCATCTATATCTTGAGACTAGACACAATAAATTCGAACAACATCTAGCCGACACATTGGAGTTAAAAATTAAAAATAAGAATTTGAAATGATACATATGACACATTCATATCCTCTTTCCCACCTCACTTCGTTAATTTTACGTATACTTGATGAGGTCTGTCAAAAATGTGTGAATTACTTTTCATTTTTCATTTTTCATTTCAATTTTTGGAAGTAAAGTCTGATGATCCAGAGCCCTATTAAAGGGGTTATGGTGAAATAATTTATTACATGGAACCTTAACGTGGTCTGTTTTTATTCAATATATATATATATATATATATATATATATATATATATATATATATATATATATATATATATACATAATTAAATAATTAAATACATATATAATTATCATAATTACATATATATATATATATATATATATATATATATCTGTGTGTGTGTATGTATATATATAATTAACTATGTCAGACAAGGAATATTTTATTAATTTTGTATTTAGTTAATCCCAGCATTCTTACGTCTTTTTCCGTTTTGTATGAGTAAGGGAGTACAGTCATTTTTTTTCAAAATTATCATTGTCCCAAGCATTTTCGGGTACCACTTTATCAATTTTGAAATCGCTTGGAACAATGAAAATTAGGGAATGATGCTGGAGGATCTCAATAAAAACATTCATGAAATCTTCCTTGTTTGCCGTATTTAATGAAAGATGTTTAATAAAAGGTTGTTGCGAATATATATATATACATATATATATAGGTAGCATATCTTCATTCAGTCAGTCATTATGTACATTGTTCGGTCTATCGTCTTCATCTTTTTGCCATATTTATCACAACGTTCCGGCCATTGTAAGCTCCGGCCTTCTTCGGGTGGTTGGAATGACGAACTGAACAATTTGTTTCGCTGGATTTAGACTATTCTATTCCACTTGCGATGTCTAATGGATGTCCGTTATCTCCTGTTAATTCCCCTCTCCAAGTTCTCCACCGCCTTAACCAGGTATTGAACTCACACTCTTTGGGTCCTGTCACTGGATCTAACTAACGCATTTATCCAATATGCCATGAGTCCTTCAGGTATTCAAACATGTTTCATTAAATAATGCGTCTGTTTACTTTTATACTAATCCTTTCCACTTGTTGAATCATTTTCTTGATGTTAAGATGAATATTAAGATATTAATATTAAGATATGAATATTAGAATGAATGTTAAGATACATAAGATGAGCTTATATATATAATATATATATATATATATATATATATATATATATATATATATATATATATATATATATATATATATGGAGTTAATGTGATTAATTTCGCGTGGATCCTGCTGTTTTATATTTCATTGCCTTAAGGAATATTCAGACTATTCGTAATAATATAACTTTATTGATAGTTCGAGTCTGTCCATTATAAATCCGAATAACTCAGGAAGTCGTTACATCAAACGTAATCTTTTTCGTTCGCATACTAAGATGGAATATCAGCGATTTTATTGCACCAGAGACAAAGCCAGAATATTGACTAGAAAATTTCAAAACTGACAAGAATTCCTTCCTTGGAGTTTTGTCTATCGTTCGGTCAAATACTGACCATCGGTGGATTTATTAAATATCAATAATGATAAATGAAGTGGGTTTTATTGCAAAAGCCAGAGAAATGCCAGTTGTTGTTAGTTTCGGAAATTATCATCAAAGATCGAAACCAGATGCTGCTACGAAACCAGGAATCTATCAAAGATGACGCAAATTATGTGCATAGGTTATTTATACGAAGAATTGTTGAATTTGATTTAAACCGTATAAAGTTATAGCAATTTTTATAAGAGAATGATGAAATATGTAATAGACTAAACAAACAGGTAAAGAACTAATCAATTTTATACTGTTAGTGGTTTTTCTGCGATCAACTACAAAAACAAAACTAGAAATCTCTATTCTATCTATAAAAGGCAGGATGTGTGTGTGTGTGTGTGTGTGTGTGTGTGTGTGTGTGCGTGTGTGTGTGTAAAAAATGCACGGCGGCAATTTTCGACGGATTTGCACCAAAATCTACATGCACATGCTACAAGTTAGTGGGAAGGCCCAAACCGACTTTGCATTTCCCAACTCCCATCGATAGTGGAAATCATCGATTTGTTCATGCTTCTTCGGCAGTTTTCATGTAGTTTGCGGCCATTATGTACGGGCCAGAGTGAGAGCCTATAGCTGGCTGCCACGAATAGGCAGAATGATTCTATTGGCCAGCATGTGAGTCAACAGCTGACTGACGCGAATGTTAACTAGCATGATAGCATGCAAAACAAAACGATAGCTGCATTCGTCACAAGTGGGAAAAATCTAAATCTGCATGGCACTTTACTTCAATTGACTTATTCGCTTGCTTAAACTCAACATTGATTCTGATTCCGCAGGACTGGGTTGGGTGTGAAAAAGTATTTGTTGTTAAAATTCTTTTTTCTTTCGGTTTTTCCAGTTACGAGTCATTTTTTAAAGCTGATCGTTTTGTGTTCATTTTGTTTAGTTCTTTCTTCGTAACAGATTTAATGTTTAGTATAGAGCTTAGAAAAAATTCTCAGTGTGAGATAGGCAAGAAGTAAGGCATCTAGCAACATCAGCACGGCAAGGGCACTCCTTTAAAGGCAAGGAAGGGCAAAAATATTTTAAGTCAAGTGATAGCGATTGCTGTATGTGTCGTACGATTTTTGAATCAAGCACGGGCAACGCCAGGCCATGCTGCTAGTATCTTATAATTGGAGTTGAAACCAATATTTTTGATACGTGACTTGTAGACAGTCAAAATTAATATCAAATTAATATTAGTGTTTATTACCCAACAAATACCGAAGTACTGCAAAATAATGCTTAACAAGGAATAAATACATTGTTTTGTTTACTTATTCACTAATATTCATTATTTTATTTATATTTTTTTAATACGTATTGATATTAGGTTGGTGCAAAAATAATGACAGTTTTTGACGTTAAATAATACGCCAAAAACCGACATTATTTTTGCAACAACCTAATAGCCAACTTGTTTGCTTTCGGTGTATATTTTCGTTGCTTTTCATCACAAGGCGAACCTGTCCTTTGGCTATCGACTTCGATTTAGAGAAGTGAAAACAGTTACCAAATATATACAAGACTGAAAAGGTGTAACCCAAAAGAACGAAATGCAATAACAAGGCAGCAAAGTATCATAAACCTGTCTTTTAATAACTTATGCAGCTGAGAGGAAACGGACGTTACATTTTTATGCTAAAATTCGCCAATACAGGGATCGATAATAGTTCAAGTTTGATGTCTACTATTAAAATGGTAATTAATAATAAGATTAATAAGGATTGAAGTGAAGATTGTAGTGTTCAGGGAAGTATATACGCAGGATTCTGTTAAACAATGCGGCAGTCTTTGTAGGAAAGCTATCTGAACTTATTTCTTACATTTGGAACATGGCGTAAATAAGTGGGATTCGACTTAGTGAAAATAGCATGGTTTGCTGTAGCTGTAAATTTCTTCACGTCATGGAAAGTTCCTGTGTTATCGCATACGAGGTTGCCTAATCTTTGAAGACATTTTTTGCTCCTAATTCTTTTAATTTAATTTGTGTGCAAACATTTGATTGGCTTAAAATGTTGTGACAAAAAGAAAACAACAATTAAGGCAAAAGATTAAATTAGATCGGATTCTTAACTGAAAAACAGCTGCTTGTTTCAATAATTCAACACCTCCGTTAAAATGGTGGCCGTTATAAATTATATATCTATCTTAGCCACGAAGCAAATATCTCAGAAGGTTATATTTAATCGTGTGTAGGTAGTTCCATTATTCCGCAATAATCATGCACTAAGTTACAAGAACAAAAACCGATAAGGTTTAGGATATAAAACACATTCTACGAAACAACCCAAAAATGTATTTCCATTATCCTATGATATCTTACTAGACTTTATAACTTAATTGGTAAGACGCTGTTTCTAAGGATATGAAAGGCCAATGAAAATCTTTCCACCGGTTTATAATTTATCTGGAATCAAAATCAACAGAAATAATCTGAATTAAATAACTGTTCATAATAACAGATGTTAATGCTATATCTAACAAGTGTGAATAATCTTTGATGTGCCGTTTTGCTACGGGGCGTGGACGACTTTGGTTCTCTAAAACGTCCTGCGCTCTATACAATTTTTTGACTCCTTATTATCCCTCATTCTCCCCGGTCAGATATATATTTTAATAATTCATCAATATTTACTAATATTTATCTCATCTTATTTTCTGATGAATTTCATCTCAACTATTCGGCGTGTTATTCTGCATTCTATAAAAAGAACATACTTTCGGCTGAACTTGAACTGACATCCAGTTGACGCCAGAAAACTTTTCTCTGTACGAATAGTGTTCTATCGCTTGATCACCAAGAACCATTGAAGAAGATAATATCATATGGTTCTCGGGTACCATATAATGCTAATTTTCTAAGCGTAGGCTAGATGTTTCACGAGACCGAAAGTATGTGGCACTCAGTAAGGATCAAAATCACTACTCAGTTGTAATTGTTCGAGCGAGACAAGCTTGCTAACCATTACACGACGCCGGGTAGCACTTTCAGGCGTGTAATAATGACTAGTATGAATAGAAATGTAGATTTGCTTGGTCAGCTCTTATTTTTGAACTGAAGAGAAACAGTTTGCGTCATTTTGAAACATGGTGTGATTTGTTTTGATTCAAATACAAATATTGTTTTGTAATAATATCACCGATAAATGATATATGTATTTAATGTACAATAGCAGAGCCTATCCTAAACAGTCATACAAACCCAAGGAAATATATGGTACGACAGAGCATATTAGTTCCTGAGTGCATTTAAAGGTTACATTCGGGGTGAATACAGGTGAACCTGCAGAATAGTGCAGCATGAAGGCTTGAATAAACTCCGACACGAGATAGCATCTCTCTCTCTCTCTCTCTCTCTCTCAAACACACACACACACACACACACATATATATATATATATATATATATATATATATATATATATATATATAGATATATATATATATATATGTATAGGATTGGTGCATACGGAATAAAGTCCAATAACTTCAAAATACTATTCTTAAAATATTGCTCAATACAGAGTAGAGCAAATACAATTTATTCGAAAATTTTAAGATAAATATCTCAAAAAATCACTACAGAAATACCCATTTTGTTTCAACACTTCTGGTGCCTTATCAAGTGATGGTGTTGAATATATAGAAACTTCTCTAGCAGGAAGTTTAGTTTTCTAAAAATATTATATATATATATATATAAAGAAATATAGTCTTAAGGTGTGCTATATTTATGGAATAAATTGCTCAATATCAGAGATAGAGCGTGTGTAAATATACAAACATATGTGGCCTAACGATTGCATATAGCATGAAACAAACTGTCGCCTCTAAGTGATGACTTCTATGTTCACTTTTATATTTACACACGCTCTATCTCTGATATTGAGCACTTTATTCCATAAATATAGCACACCTTAAGACTATATTTCTTTATATTCAGCTCCTGGTAATCAGTTGAGCACTTTCGCTACATTTATAACACAGTATATATATATATATATATATATATATATATATATATATATATATATATATATATATATATATATATATATATATATATATATATATATATATATATATATATATATATATATATATATATATATATATATATATATATACTAAACTTCCTGCTAGAGAAGTTTCGATCAATTTGATATGGTCAGGTAGTAAACTCGGCTGGGTGTAATAGTAATCAAGCTTGTCACACGAGATCTGTTACGACTGAATAGTGAGTTCGATCCTAAGTGGCAGTTTCATACTTTCTGCCTTGTGCCATATCTAACCTAAGTTTAGAAAATCATTTATGCACTTCGAGCGCTGTAATATTTATCAAGCTAGATCACTTAGTGTGTTCGATTCTCACATACTTTCGAAATTCTGCCACATCTAACCTATGCTTAGTACATCATTGGGCAATTCAACGTGTTGTCATGCTTATCACCATTGTCTCGCTAAATCAATTACAAGTGTGTTCGATGCTGAATTCTCTGTAAATTGAAGGTAACATTTAATATTTGCCACTGTGTTCTCAGCCATGAAATTTCTATATTTAAATACAAACCTTCTAAATTTACTTTGAGTTCTTTTAATATGAGACAATGCTTGAACATTTTCTTGCGGATTATTCTTGTTTTCTTTGAAACTGTTACCGCGACCTGACAAGCCATTTTTAAGTGAACTCAATAAATCAGTAACAATAATAAGAAAATGGTTGCAGGCTGTTTTATATCTCTATTTTTCCTAAAGGATATATATTTTCTTATATTTCTGTCTTTAGGAGAAACGGGCTATATCTCATGGCATTTAAAATTAACAATATTGGGGACAATATCCCGGGGCCTTTTCGTATAGGATGATTTCCTTCGGGTAAAGTGAAAAATATCTTTTGCGCTGGCGATGACGTTCACATTAAACTGTTCCCCCAAAAAATAGCTTATTTAACGTGATTATTACGTTAACGGATTGGATCTTGAGGGTAAGTGTAGAGGATATTTAAAGGTTATTTCGTTTCTTCGGAAGAGAATCAATGAATTAACCACCATTTTTTTTTTCTATTATTTCTTGGAAAATTCCAGTTAAATATATTGTTTTGTTGCATTCGCGCTCTGAGCTTTTATTAATGAGACTCACTAATATAAAATATTGGATACTTTTAAAACTGATTCTGGAGCTGTTCTCACGCTATTGTTCACTCTATACAAGGTCCAAGTGCCACTCAAAATAGATAATTACTGAATGGGGTTGTTTAATGGACGTATAAATTGTAGAGAACAGTGATATGTACGATAAAGTACAGTTTACTATAGACTTTAAGCCGTTAAGTTAGTGCAGTTACCGGGGAAATATCCTTTCGTCAATCTGTTCCACATAAGTAGCAATTCGTAGCAAGAAGCTATCCAAATCGGATGTCCTTCTTTTTTTATGCGCCATGTACTTTCCACCTCTCTCTATCCCTTGCATCTCTCAAAAGTTCATTCCCTCTGCTATCTCGCCCAGACCACGTTCTGTCATGCATCTGCCCCAGCTCGCCAGGAATTCCACGCGCTGCTTTCCATTATCTCTCCCTCTATTCAGATTTTCAAGGCCCTCCTTCATCATTATGTGTCCCAGAAACTTCAGCTGTATCTTCCTGAAGTTAAGCATCAGCCTCCTCCTTGTCTGCATCCTCTCCGACCACATCGTTGCTCACACGCTAGGTCCACGAAATCTTCAACATCCTTGTGTAGAACCACTTCTCCGTCGCATCGAGTCTCTTTTTCATCCTAGAGGAAATAGTCCAGCATCCACTCCCGTAACATTCAGTATCCTTTTCTTTGTTACCAAAGAAATTATCCTGTCTCACAATACACTACCCAGCTTTTGAAATGCATCCTTGGCCATCCCAATACGTCTAAGTCCTTACCAATCCGATATGAAGGGAATTAGGATAATTCTGCCTTCTGTACATAGATATTGCACTTAAAACCAAGCTAATAAGATTCCATTATCACCGATCAAAACTTGAGTTTTTTCCTATCAAAATAAACAGTCTAACTTTCAATTAAGCTATATGTTTTATACTCTGATGAGGCTTAAGTTTACTCCAGACGTCAAGTGGTACTCATATATATGATTGATAAATAAATATGCTGAAAAACGGTTTGCCTCCTTCTACCGATCCAGAAAGAACTTGATTGGTCAGTTGGCTATTTTTTTTTTTTTTTTTTTAACGGCATGTCAAACTCTATGGGTTATCTAATGCCGAAATGTAAACATTTTGTACACATTAATTTAGATAATCTTTTTATTGATACAAGTCTTACTTATTAACGCATAGTTAAGAGTGAAAAAGAGGTGAATTCATACATTTCCCAAGAGTATTTACTCGTTAGTAAATATAACGAACACAACGGTAAGTGGAATTCAGTTCTCCGATTAAAAATTCAGTTTAATTTTGTGAATACATATTTGATAGGCACATCTTTTTTTTTTTTTTTTTTTTTTTTTTTAAACGTGTTCCAATAACTTGGAGCGATTTTAAATGTGAATTAAGTTTAAGCGTCTAATGGCTTTTCTCTTTTTCTTTCAGATTTAACAACTTAAGCCTTTGGTGATTTCATCCATGGAAAGATTAACAATCAAACAAAGTGTTAAAGTCATTGAAGCCTATTACGAAAATGGACGTTCAAACAGAAATGCATTTCGCGCACTTCGCGATTTTTTTGGTCAACGTAATCAAACAACCGAGAGTGCAATTGGAAACGATGTAACGTTGTTGTGGAGAGGTTCATTTCCTGCGCGCGATGACGAATAAGGTATTTAGATTTTCGGTCACATTTTCGTGAACTGCAGCAATATTTTCAGCTGAACGGCGTAAACGAGCACGCAATACTGTTTTCACATCTGCCACCGACCCAGTTTGTTTGAATTTACGAACAATTTTTTCCAATTGCACTCTTGAAACTTTAACACGTTGTTTGTTTGCTATTCTTTCCAGGGTTAAAATTGCCAAAGACTTAATTTGTTAAATCTGAAAGAAAAACAAAATCATTAGACTTAAAAAATCATTAACTTAATCCACATTTAAAATCGCTCCAAGTTATTGGAATACCCTTTACATAAAACTTCATATATTCATTGTTTATTACGTGCGGTAATATTAACCTACATATTTTTTAAGCGTGTCACCCCAAGCAAGGCAGGAAGCCACTATCACGCAAAGGGTTACAGAGTGTTAGAGCGAGAGCAAAGAAGAGTGAAGGAGGAAAGGATGAAGAGAAGGATAGTGGATAGATCTGGGCATCTGGAGACGTCGATTGACATTACATTTGAATAGTTGGAGATTGCAGCTATCAGGGAAAAAGAAATAGGGAGGGAGTTCCACAGGCGAGAAGTGCGAGCCATTAAGCTATTGGAGTAGAAGAGACGGCTACATTTAATAGTTTCGACAGCGAAATGGTAAGAGCGAGACGCTTAAATTCATGAAGTCTGGGAACCAGCGAAAGCATCTCATCAGAGCAGTTACCGCGAAAGTATTTGTAAATAAAGACAGAGGGAGGCAACGGCACGTCTGTGAGAGAGCGACTGCAGACGAGATGCCAGATCAGGGCCAATTACATTGCATATCCGTCTTTGGATTTTATCAAGGACCTTGAGACAGACAGAAGGGCCTTCAGACTATATATGGCAGCAATACTCCATGCAAGGGCGAATGATTGATTTATGCCAAACAAAATATAAAAAATGATTTCACTTAGATCCGTAATAAGGTAGAATTGATAGATATTGGGGAATTATATATTTCCCTTCGCCATGAATATGTTTTAACAAGCTTATCTAATAAATAATTAATGCAGCATTTCGTGGTCTATATTAATCTTAGGTATGTAAACCATATGACATGAGACAGAGATCGGTGTTTGATCACAGTCATCAGCAATTATTTCTGACACGATTTTACTAGACAAGTAGATGATCCACACATGGAAGATATATAATGCATCAGCTTTCTCCCACCTGTGACTTATCCATTTAAGCTTAGTAAATCTATTTTAACTCCTCAAACGTTAGTAAACCACGCTAAAGGAATATTTCTGTAATTAGTGCTTGTCTTTGGATACCAAATAAAAAAAAAAAAGAATAAGAGGTAAAAATGCACAATTTTTCTTCATCATTCAAATAAGAAGCCCATTTCGTCTGACCATATTACATTTCAGTTATGTTATGTTATTCGATTAGGGTTACTGGTAATATATTATAATACCGTAAATACCCATCTATAATACGCATTCATCCATAATACGCAAAGCTAAAACTGTGCTGAAATTGTGGGAAAATGCTTCTACTCACGCATAATACTTACCCCTTGTTTGGTAATCAAACCCTATAAATTGTACCTCGCCAATTTCCTACTCTTATTTAAAAAAAAAATGCATTTAAACATAGAATAATATCATTGTATTAGGTTGGTTCAGAAATAATGTCGTTTTCTCACATATGTTACTATGTGAGAAAACGACATTATTTTTGCACCAACCTAATAATATAGTTTTATGATAATTCTTATTTTATTTTACGGCAATTTTAAAAAAAAAAATTTTGTAGCTGTGCATAATACGCAGCCCTGATTTTGCTTATTAATTTTTAGAAAAAAATGCGCATTATATATGGGGAATTACGGTACTACTTGCTTGATAGTCGGGTCATTGTTAGTTAAACCAGTAATCCCACAAAGCATTTCTATTGAAAAAAGTGGCTATATACACGTCAAGATTAAGAAAACACGTGAAAAGGAAAGGAAGGTAAACCCCTACCAGTACTGGAAACAACAATAAATGTTTCTGAATTTGAGAAACCTATTTTCCTCAAAAATATGTCTTAATAATTTTTTTTTAATTCAACCGACATAGCATTGGCTGCGGTATTAATGAATAACAAAACTTTCCTTCGGAAGTTTTCTTATATAGAATCGGCTAATATTCGCATTACCATTTGAAGATAAATATTTGAGTTATTTTTCAGTGTTTCTCAAAGTAAATGTTCATAAACTATGTAATCTTTTTTTCAATGTAGAGTCATATGTTGGTAATTTAGAATTGTGTGAGCTAACAAATTGTAAAACTTATCAAACCGATATTAGAAATATGCATTCTTTCTTTACAATGACCTTTTTTTATTTAAGAAAAATATATTTGCTTATCATTTTTTTTAATGAGCATCCTGTTGGAGACTTTCAGAAATCGTTGATATTATCCGAAACGCCCCACGCAAATACTTGTGCTTTTATCAGTTTATTTGTACTTCTTTCTGTCTACATCGAGACGTAATCATAAAATGTCAAATTGACGTTCAATTTATCATTTGCTATCAAATTACCCTTGCTCAGCAAGTTTTTCTTTTTTCGTAATGATCCCCAAGCGATCTGACATTATACGAAATGTCTGTACTGCCTTCCATTAAGTCCGGTTAAACTTTATGGATTTATATCCAATGCATTTTTTAGCAACAGAATTAGGCGTCAACCCAACAACGATTAAGATCTTTAATGGTTTTGGCAGATATGCAAGACTTGTTGGAATTTCATTATTAGACACATTGCAATCGCAATAAAACACATTTTTCCTTTAAGTAGTTATTTGTATGCTATTAATGATTACATACTAATATTAATATTTTTCAACTTATGAAATAAAATATTTTCTTTGGAAATGGTGAGAATAACCGTTTTCAAGTAGAAAACATTCGGTATTCATTGACCGAACAGTTAGCGACATTGTCGGTTGAAATTTATAAAATCTTTCTCTCAAAATAATCTTTCAGGAAAATAGGATTCTCAAGTTCATTAGCTCTTATTAGGTTGGTGCAAAAAATAATGACGTAATAATGTCGTTTTTTGACGTTAAAAAATACGTCAAAAAACGACATTATTACGTCATTATTTTTTGCACCAACCTAATATTAATGGAAGATGGATTCCTCGAGCTGATGTTTTAGGCAATGTGGAAAGTTAACATCGTGTTTGTGCTCTCGTTTACCGTCCTAGTGACATCTGCTATCCATTTTAGTTGTTTCTGCTGTTGAAAGTCTTCAAGTATTATGTTTTATTTTTTTTAGAAAAGCTGTTCGGTCTTCTACAGTGCTAGCCTATAATGTATGGTGAAGGGTTTTCTTCTTTATGATTGAAATGATTCACTTGATTAAAACGGGTTTTAATCATTGATCAGAGGAAACGGTTGCACTGCGACAATAGTTCAGACATTTTGAAACGAGGAGGACATTTTATGATGTGCACAAATAATCCTAGTTCAACCTATCATGTGTTTAGTTTTTTTTATCTCTCTCATACGTTATGCGGACACCGGAGTATTTGAAGTGTTTAAAATTTGTTTATTCTGCCTTCTTAAGTTTGATAATTGATTCAGTGTATTTGCGATCACTGTTCACCTTCTAATTTTGATTTGAAAAATTTCATTTTGTCCTACTTCTTGGAAAACTTTGTAAATAAATTTGCATTTTTTGTTTGTTCAAGTTAATTCTTATATCAACTCTGAATACCTATATTATAAAGTTATCCCCATCTTCTAGCGTGCACTCGCTTCAGTTTCCTATTAATAGATTCTTTGGGGATATGGAACGGAATGTTCAAATGATCTAGGCCGATTTTTTTCACATTTATTCTTGTACACAGCACCGTATAATCTAGGAAGAGATTAAACATGTTAGGTCATTCATTACCTCTTTTTTGTAATACTGATAAGGTTTAAAATGTTTCAGTGTTTGGGTTTTCTCTAGATATTATGGATCGCTAGGGTCACTCTATCAGGTCTATTAAGTAAGAGAAAATGCTTGGTAGACTGTCTTTGATCATTTAGAAAAGGAAGTCTTCGTTGATGCGGTGATATGCTGCTGTAGGATCAACATAATTGATAAACAAGCTTAATTGATTAAACTCTCAATCAAAGTTCACTTCGTCCCATTTTTTTGTCGATTACTTCCATCCAAATTTTGACACAGGCAGATTTGGAAATCTCTGAACCAAACGCAACAAAAGAGTCACCAATAAAAGATTGGGGAAAAATCAGAAAAACGAAGATCATTCACAGTTATATTCTGCGTTTTAAGAGACCTTTGACAAAAGATAGTATGAATTCATGTTTGGACGAATCCTACTAGTTTGTTTCCAGTACCTGCCATTTTTTAACAGCTCAATACTATATAAGCAATATTTCTGTAATAAAACAATAGAAAGAGTAAGGATCTAAACTTTTACAAAATAATGATTAAACATTCTGCGTTGAGTTATACAACATGTGCTGAGATCAGAATTATGTTTTCAATTTGTTTTTACAAGAACTAAAAATTACAATCAGTCAAATCGGTGAATTTGTCACTAAATTAAAGGTATGGCGGAAATGCAGTGTGATGTCTGAAGATTCAAAAAACTTCCATTTCGTGATTGAATGGTAATTTTATACAGAAAAAAAGATGTCTCTCTTGTAACAAGGAATGATTTTTTCTTTTTCGTTACACCACTGGAATTTTCCCTGTAAGTGGTGAAAATGGATTCGGACTCTAACTGATGACTTGCTTACGAATCTAAGTTATTAGGTTGGTGCAAAAAATAATGTCGTTTTCTCACATAGTAACATATGTGAGAAAACGACATTATTTTTGCACCAACCTAATAATTACTGGACTGAAGTTTTTCGCTCGACGAGACTCGCCCAAAGCCTATAGTGTAATTTTATTAGTTGTATAAGAAATACTTTTGCTTCGATTTGTTACGTATATGATAAAAAGTAATAGCCGGCTTTATCTTAGAATCACCAACTTGATTTAATACGAGTAGTTCTTATATAAGAATAAAGGTTTCTTGATTATTTATTTGTTGATTATTATTCTTTATTTCTTTCTGGTAGCCGAGAAAGGCTCCAATTTCCGAAGATGGGTCGATGGACAGAAAGCGACAGATGTAATTTCTTAAATACATTAGTGAGAAAAGGTTACCTGGAGAATTTTATACTGGCAGGGCATAATGATACCAATGAAGCAAATAAAACAGCGAGTAACCTATTAAAGAATTTGTGTGAAAAAGTCTTAAAACTTACATCAATAAAGGATAAGAAATTGCGGAGAGCCATGACCGGGAAATGTTTGGAAAAGGCTTGGCAAATAAAACGAATTTAAAATTAATTTCATTTGCATAATATTTCTGCAAGCACTATTTATTCCCATTAATATAGTATTATAACCATATAATCAAATATATATATATATTACGAAATGGAAAAAGTCCGACAATTTATTTATTAAAGACATTTTTATGTTTAACGTTCTTTTTAGAGATACAAGTATTTAAGTAAATGCTCTGTTTATAATAACCAGTGTTAAATAACATTTACCGGCCTGAATGTACGAGAAATTTTCATTGAAAGTATTCGTCCTTTAACAGGATTCGAACCTGCATCCTATACGGAACCGTCATTTACGCTGACGTGCCTTGACCGCTCGACCACCAAGGATCGATCGGTAGGTAAGGTCGAATTTACTGTTTATAAACTTCAATCTTCCATAAATCTCGTACATATAACTGCTCATTGTGTATCGAAATGGACAAAGTCCAACAATTTATTTATTAAATACATTTTTATGTTTAACAGAGCATTTACTTAAATACGTGTATCTATAAAAAGAACGTCAAACATAAAAAATGTCTTTAATAAATAAATTGTCGGACTTTGTCCTTATCGTAATATATGACGTCATTTTTTTACATTTGATGCGCCATGAGCAGTTATGAATGTACGAGATTCATGGAAGATTGAAGTTTATAAACAGTAAATTCGACCTTGCCTACCGGGCGATCCTTGGTGGCCGAGCGGTCAAGGCACGTCAGCGTAAATGACGGTTCCGTATAGGATGCAGGTTCGAATTCTGTCCAAGGACGAGTATTTTCTATGAAAATTTCTAGGACATTCAGGCCGGTAAATGTTATTTAATACTGTTTATTATAAATAGAGCATTTACTTAAATAGTTGTATCTATAAAAAGAACGTTAAACATAAAAAATGTCTTTAATAAATATATATATGAATACTTGTGTGACTATACTTTTCCACAGAATTGTGGTTTTAGTGATATTACCAAAATGTATTGATTTTTTCTACAATTTATAGCAGGGTTCCACATATGAATTAGAGTTTGAATCTACTATAATGGTTGATCATACCGGATTATATGTAAACCTAATGTTAATGGTAAAAAATTGTTGCTGAAGACATTAGGTTTTTAAGTCCCAGAAATTCATACACAGATGTGCTTAAGGACACATGGCACAGTGGATAAAGGCGTTAGTTAGATCCAGAGACTGTGTGAGAACTGAGAGAGGTGAATTAACAGGCGATAACAGTTAACTGACATCCATGGGACGTGGAACTAGAACAGTCTACCAGAGCGAGCGAAATAAAGGGTTCAGTTCGACATTCCAACAACCTGAAGAAGGCTGGAGCGTGCATTGGCCGACACGATATGATAAATATGGCAACATAGTTGAGGACAATAGTCCGAATAATGTAAATAGTGTCAGTTAGTAACGCTTGGATTAATTTATGTGCACTAAAAAACATTGCATCACTGTAGTGAAATTATCAAACTGTATTTACATTGTAGATATAATGGCCGATTCTATTACTAGTGTTACCTTAATTTATTGACCATTAGAAATAATTTCTCCCAAGATTAGAATAAATTTATATTTCAAAATCGTTATCAATTCATTTTATGGTGTATTTAAGTGCATTATTCTATCAGTAACGCTTGACTTTATTACTGACTATATATTCGTAAGATTTTTACATTGCACCATTGTTTCCGCAGTTGCGTGTTCCGGCTTTCACCAGGAGCTTGATGATCCCGATAACCGTTAATGAATTTCGAACTGAACACTTTTTTATCTAATGGCGCAAATTATTTTCGTCCGACCCGTGTCTAGAAACATCTCGTCACCTTCAGTTAATTTTCACCTTGTTCCGACTGAATCCAAATGCACATTAGCCCAGTAGATTAAAGCATTGGTTCGGGAATATGGTAACATAGTAATTGCGAGTTCAATCCGTAATCCCGTGCAGTGTGCCTATAGACTCGGTGGAATCGGGTTGAGTAATGTCTGAGCAGCACTAAATAGGAAGTAGCCGAGATATCTTTATATCTAGTCAGCGGTACTAGAACTCTCTAATTCCTTACATTAAATAGCATGTCCATTTCTTAATCCTTTGTAAGTTCCCCGGATCGAAATGTTCCTGATGAAAGCCGGGGTTCGAAACGTTGTGGTAAAAACAGTAGCATGTGTGTAGATAGTATAAATAATAACCCCTCGTCTCCGAAATTCAGACAGATAATATCAGTCAGTTTTTATAATTTAAATATCACATATTTGATGAAATCTGGATGGCACAGGAGTTGAAACGTTAAAATTATAACAACAAAGATGAGGACAGTAGTCCGCATGTAAATAACTGAAATAACGATAAACTCTTCCAACCAGGAGTTTTCTCTATCATTTTGCTCTAAGCAAGGCAATAATGCCACTAAGACGCATGGAGCTAATGGCGTGAAAGAAGAATTTAGAAGGAAGCGGAAACCCTAAATAAGGAACAAGGGAAAAGCCTCTACTCCTTTTCAAAATACGGGGAAATAATATAAAACAGCCGATAGGTGTTAATTGAGAAATTCCCTTCTTAGGTATTAAAATTATTTACACTATTTACATTACTTGGACTATTGTCCTCATCTTTGTCGCCATATTTTTTACAACGTTTCGGCCGTTGTACGCTCCGGCAACCACCTGAAGAAGGCCGGAGCGTACAACGGCCGAAACGTTGTGATAAATATGGCGAGAAGATGAGGACAATAGTCCGAATAATGTAAATAGTGTACATAATAACTCACCTCAAAAATCTAGACAGATTAAAAGTATTATCAAAATTTTTTTCATCATCATATTCCATAAAGCTTTGAATGGCACCACATATATAACTTTCAATGACCTAGTAAGTATTTTTTTCTCTTTGTACACGTATGTCAATGAAAACAGAATGAATTGCATGTGTGTTCCTTTAAATCAAGTGGTGTCTCCTTTACATGGAGATAATATGTATCATGTCTCACACATTTGGAAAGGAGTCTTAGTAGACAGTATATGTCAGCACGTATTTACTCTTTGAAAACTGACAACATCTGGGGGATACTACAGCAGATGATTGAACTGGCCACAACGTAATAGCAAAAACTAACGAGTTCAATCATCCCGGGGAACTAATATCATAACAATTAAATTCCTCAGCATTGGTCTCACATTTGGTTAGATAAGGTTGCGGAATTTAACGACATATCTTGTCGAATTACTTAACGTCAAATGTAAGATTTGAAATTGACCACAATGAATGAATGAAAAAGAAGACATAGGGCATGTTTATTCTATTAGATTGGTGCAAAAATAATGTCGTTTTCTCACATATGTTACTATGTGAGAAAACGACATTATTTTTGTACCAACCTAATAGAATGAAATATGTAGATGTTTATGCGGTTCAATCTAGAAGCAAAACGTCCAGTTTACACTGGAGCAAAAACATAGGTATATATATAGGTATATAGAGTAGAAAATAGAATTTACATTAGAATGGAACATGCACATACGTTCAGTTTAAACTACAGTCAAAAAGTCAAAAAGTCAAACATAAGATCAGTTTAACCTAGAGTGAAACACGTACAACTAGATAAGTTTTAAGCAAGAATTAAACATGTCGCCATAAGTTCATTTAAAACTAGATGCAGTAAGGTAGACGCAGGTTCAGTTTACATTCGAATGAATTATGTAAACATAAAGTTGGCTTATATTAGATTTAAAAAGATAGACATAGATCAAGCACATTTACAAGCACAAATGTGAAGACACGGGCAATTATCATTTAAGTATTCCATATCACATATAAAGCGAATTTATTAAAAGACAATGAGCCTACTTTCCGTCCTGAGATCAGTGTGATAATAATGAGGCGAAAGGGGCTATGGGGAAAACATAGCTATTCATAGTTACAATAAGAATGATCTTGAACAGAACATCAAAACTATCTACCAAATGTCCTAAGAAATAACACTCACAAAAAACCATTCCAAAACGAAAAGTATAATCTGGAATTGCAATGAAACCAGCGATGCCACCTAAATTAAATCCATCAAAATTCTGAAAGTGGCATTAATAAATACTAAGATTTTAAATACTTAACTGTATGGATCAAGTATAACAGATTTAGTATTGGGGATAAGGAAACTGTGGTAGTTTCAGCCAACATCGCTAATTGCTACTAAGCTGAAATATTAACCTGAAAACTAGAGCCATGTTTTTAAATAGTTTTGCCAAATCGAAAGTTTAATTGCTTTCATGTAAGCCAAGAGACCCATTCAGAAATATTTAAACTGTCATCTCTATACAATGTACAAACAGCTTTCTCTCAGATCAATGGGTAAAATGGTTTTGAGTGTAAGGTGTGAGTTTTGGCGAAGATCGTGCTTTTTCGGAACTCTTGGATTTACATTAGAGATTAACAAACAAAGAACTGTTGCAAATGGCAGAAACCTCATCTCTTTACGACTACCAACAGCAGCAGCAACTAATGTGGATATCACATGTAATTCAAAGAGGAAATGTTGACGTTTAACACTAATCCAAACAAAAGATTAGGAAGCAACCCCACTTATCACTACCGGAAAGAGCGATAACAGCTATGAACTTGAGAAAACTGTTTTCCTGAAAAATGGTTCAAGAGAAAGATTTTATAAATGTAAACCGACAGTATTAATGACTGCTCTGTCAATTAATGCCAAAATGTTCTTCATAAGGAAACGAGTAATATTACTAGTACTGGATTACATTAGATTGAATCTAGTTGGAATTGTTCAGGTTTACACTAGAGTCAAAAATAGGCTATCGTTTAGTTTTGCTCGAGAGTCAAGAGGATTAATATTGGCTCTGCTTCTGACTCTGCAATATCCAGGCGGTAGGTTGAATTGTTTTCTTTAAAAAAAATGGCGAGGGGAGAATTATCGGTCTGCATGGGGTGCTGTTTGAGTATTTCAGACTCTTTTACTGTAACAAATATTCCGTTATACATCTACGATACATGTATATTGTAAAGTACCGAATAGACTTTTAGCCAGTCGGACATGCAGTTATCAAAGAAGAACGATCATCACTGAGACGAAGTACAATATGAATTCATGTTTATGTAAATATATATTTCAGCAGACACGTTACTGGCTGCGCATGCGCGTGCATTGCTTTTATTCATAACTAGCTTACACGTAGCGTCCAAATATGAAGGCTGTATTTAAACAATTTCACATTTTAATTTTTATAGTGCCTACTTGTTTAGTTTAAGATTTTATTTATACAATTAAAAACATATTTACATGTTAAATTAATTGCTTCTTAAATCAGTAAGGGCAAAATATATCCTAAGAAAGCTAGGAGGAAACAAAGAAATAAAACAATATATTATCAGCCTGATCATCCCTACTAATAACGAGATATCTCCATTGTTATATTAAGAGAAGCTATATTCGCTTATTGGCGTCGGCTCAGGCCCAGTGCTAATATAAGTAAGGCATATATATTTATTAATTAGGATAGATCAATATGTGTTACCAATAAATATATAAAGTTACATTTTGTTTTAAATCATAAAATGGATACTATTAAGTTTTCACTCGCCAACAGGCTATTTTATCCTATGCTTCATTCCCCAAAGCTACTTATATTTTGGCATCGGATCAGAGGGCAGAAGATTTATTATTTTAAATCGATATTACACATGTTTGATTTATAAAAACTATTTTTTGAAGTTATTCGATGTGGTTTTATTCAGAAAAATGCATACAGAATTGGTAAAAGTTAAAAAACACAAGTTGAGTTTAAGTAAACAATTTGATAGATAGATAGATAGATAGATAGATAGATAGATAGATAGATAGATATGACAAGACTAAGAAAGAAAGAAAGAAAGAAAGAAAGAAAGAAAGAAAGAAAGAAAGAAAGAAAGAAAGGGTTTATCATTTTATACTTGAAATGGCTAGATTTTCTATGCTAACAGTTTCTTCTCCCACACTTATCGCTTGTAGAACTCACTTCCGGTTTCTTGCTTTCCAACCATCTTTAATCTTCAAAAATCTAAATGCAATAACAACCAGTATCTCCTCTTCTTAATTACTCTTCTTCTATTGTTCTCTCCCGTTAATATTATTTTCTTATATTCTCTTACATTCAGTAACCCATTGAGATTTAGCAACTTTATTGATGTGATTTTGGGGCGGGGTGCGAAATGATTAAAAAAGAAAGAAAGTGTGAAAGAAAGATTGATTAGAAAAGAGATAGAAATAACGGAGATAGGCTGAGAGAGGAAATACCAGGAAAAAGCAAAACAAACTAGTGTAAAATTATATAAAGAGATGAGTGAGGGGAAGATGAACATAATGGAGATGAAAGAGATGTGAACAAAAAAGAAAGGGAGATAATTAAAAGAACGGAAACGAAGCGAAGCAAAAGAAGAGGAGATAATTAAAAGAACGGAATCGAAGCAAAGCAAAAGAAGGGGGAGATAAGTAAAAGAACGGAAACGAAGCAAAGCAAAAGAAGGGGAGAAAGTAAAGGAACGAAAACGAACCAAAGCAAAAGAAGGGGAGATAATTAAAAGAACGGAAACGAAGCAAAGCAAAAGAAGGGGGAGATAAGTAAAAGAACGGAAACGAAGCAAAGCAAAAGAAGGGGAGATAATTAAAAGAACGGAAACGAAGCAAAGCAAAAGAAGTGAAAATAATTAAAAGAACGGAAACGAAGCGAAGCAAAAGAAGGCGGAGATAATTAAAAGAACGGAAACGAAGCGAAGCAAAAGAAGGGGGTGATAATTAAAAGAACGGAAACGAAGCGAAGCAAAAGAAGTGAAAATAATTAAAAGAACGGAAACGAAGCGAAGCAAAAGAAGGGGAGATAAGTAAAAGAACGGAAACGAAGCGATGCAAAAGAAGGGGAGATAAGTAAAAGAACGGAAACGAAGCAAAGCAAAAGAAGGGGAGATAAGTAAAAGAACGGAAACGAAGCAAAGCAAAAGAAGGGGAGATAAGTAAAAGAACGGAAACGAAGCGAAGCAAAAGAAGGGAGTGATAATTAAAAGAACGGAAACGAAGCAAAGCAAAAGAAGGGGAGATAAGTAAAAGAACGGAAACGAAGCAAAGCAAAAGAAGGGAGTGATAATTAAAAGAACGGAAACGAAGCGAAGCAAAAGAAGGGGAGATAAGTAAAAGAACGGAAACGAAGCGAAGCAAAAGAAGGGGAGATAAGTAAAAGAACGGAAACGAAGCAAAGCAAAAGAAGGGGAGATAAGTAAAAGAACGGAAACGAAGCAAAGCAAAAGAAGGGAGTGATAATTAAAAGAACGGAAACGAAGCAAAGCAAAAGAAGGGGAGATAAGTAAAAGAACGGAAACGAAGCGAAGCAAAAGAAGGGAGTGATAATTAAAAGAACGGAAACGAAGCAAAGCAAAAGAAGGGGAGATAAGTAAAAGAACGGAAACGAAGCAAAGCAAAAGAAGGGAGTGATAATTAAAAGAACGGAAACGAAGCGAAGCAAAAGAAGGGGAGATAAGTAAAAGAACGGAAACGAAGCGAAGCAAAAGAAGGGGAGATAAGTAAAAGAACGGAAACGAAGCAAAGCAAAAGAAGGGGAGATAAGTAAAAGAACGGAAACGAAGCGAAGCAAAAGAAGGGAGTGATAATTAAAAGAACGGAAACGAAGCAAAGCAAAAGAAGGGGAGATAAGTAAAAGAACGGAAACGAAGCGAAGCAAAAGAAGGGAGTGATAATTAAAAGAACGGAAACGAAGCAAAGCAAAAGAAGGGGAGATAAGTAAAAGAACGGAAACGAAGCAAAGCAAAAGAAGGGAGTGATAATTAAAAGAACGGAAACGAAGCGAAGCAAAAGAAGGGGAGATAAGTAAAAGAACGGAAACGAAGCAAAGCAAAAGAAGGGGAGATAAGTAAAAGAACGGAAACGAAGCAAAGCAAAAGAAGGGGAGATAAGTAAAAGAACGGAAACGAAGCGAAGCAAAAGAAGGGAGTGATAATTAAAAGAACGGAAACGAAGCAAAGCAAAAGAAGGGGAGATAAGTAAAAGAACGGAAACGAAGCGAAGCAAAAGAAGGGAGTGATAATTAAAAGAACGGAAACGAAGCAAAGCAAAAGAAGGGGAGATAAGTAAAAGAACGGAAACGAAGCGAAGCAAAAGAAGGGAGTGATAATTAAAAGAACGGAAACGAAGCGAAGCAAAAGAAGGGGAGCTAAGTAAAAGAACGGAAACGAAGCGAAGCAAAAGAAGGGGAGATAAGTAAAAGAACGGAAACGAAGCAAAGCAAAAGAAGGGGAGATAAGTAAAAGAACGGAAACGAAGCGAAGCAAAAGAAGGGAGTGATAATTAAAAGAACGGAAACGAAGCAAAGCAAAAGAAGGGGAGATAAGTAAAAGAACGGAAACGAAGCGAAGCAAAAGAAGGGAGTGATAATTAAAAGAACGGAAACGAAGCAAAGCAAAAGAAGGGGAGATAAGTAAAAGAACGGAAACGAAGCAAAGCAAAAGAAGGGAGTGATAATTAAAAGAACGGAAACGAAGCGAAGCAAAAGAAGGGGAGATAAGTAAAAGAACGGAAACGAAGCAAAGCAAAAGAAGGGGAGATAAGTAAAAGAACGGAAACGAAGCAAAGCAAAAGAAGGGGAGATAAGTAAAAGAACGGAAACGAAGCGAAGCAAAAGAAGGGAGTGATAATTAAAAGAACGGAAACGAAGCAAAGCAAAAGAAGGGGAGATAAGTAAAAGAACGGAAACGAAGCAAAGCAAAAGAAGGGAGTGATAATTAAAAGAACGGAAACGAAGCAAAGCAAAAGAAGGGGAGATAATTAAAAGAACGGAAACGAAGCGAAGCAAAAGAAGGGGAGATAAGTAAAAGAACGGAAACGAAGCAAAGCAAAAGAAGGGAGTGATAATTAAAAGAACGGAAACGAAGCAAAGCAAAAGAAGGGGAGATAAGTAAAAGAACGGAAACGAAGCAAAGCAAAAGAAGGGAGTGATAATTAAAAGAACGGAAACGAAGCGAAGCAAAAGAAGGGGAGATAAGTAAAAGAACGGAAACGAAGCGAAGCAAAAGAAGGGGAGATAAGTAAAAGAACGGAAACGAAGCAAAGCAAAAGAAGGGGAGATAAGTAAAAGAACGGAAACGAAGCGAAGCAAAAGAAGGGAGTGATAATTAAAAGAACGGAAACGAAGCAAAGCAAAAGAAGGGGAGATAAGTAAAAGAACGGAAACGAAGCGAAGCAAAAGAAGGGAGTGATAATTAAAAGAACGGAAACGAAGCAAAGCAAAAGAAGGGGAGATAAGTAAAAGAACGGAAACGAAGCAAAGCAAAAGAAGGGAGTGATAATTAAAAGAACGGAAACGAAGCAAAGCAAAAGAAGGGGAGATAAGTAAAAGAACGGAAACGAAGCGAAGCAAAAGAAGGGAGTGATAATTAAAAGAACGGAAACGAAGCAAAGCAAAAGAAGGGGAGATAAGTAAAAGAACGGAAACGAAGCAATGCAAAAGAAGGGAGTGATAATTAAAAGAACGGAAACGAAGCAAAGCAAAAGAAGGGGAGATAAGTAAAAGAACGGAAACGAAGCGAAGCAAAAGAAGGGAGTGATAATTAAAAGAACGGAAACGAAGCAAAGCAAAAGAAGGGGAGATAAGTAAAAGAACGGAAACGAAGCAAAGCAAAAGAAGGGAGTGATAATTAAAAGAACGGAGACGAAGCAAAGCAAAAGAAGGGGAGATAAGTAAAAGAACGGAAACGAAGCAAAGCAAAAGAAGGGAGTGATAATTAAAAGAACGGAAACGAAGCAAAGCAAAAGAAGGGGAGATAAGTAAAAGAACGGAAACGAAGCAAAGCAAAAGAAGGGGAGATAAGTAAAAGAACGGAAACGAAGCGAAGCAAAAGAAGGGAGTGATAATTAAAAGAACGGAAACGAAGCGAAGCAAAAGAAGGGGAGATAAGTAAAAGAACGGAAACGAAGCAAAGCAAAAGAAGGGAGTGATAATTAAAAGAACGGAAACGAAGCAAAGCAAAAGAAGGGGAGATAAGTAAAAGAACGGAAACGAAGCGAAGCAAAAGAAGGGAGTGATAATTAAAAGAACGGAAACGAAGCAAAGCAAAAGAAGGGGAGATAAGTAAAAGAACGGAAACGAAGCAAAGCAAAAGAAGGGAGTGATAATTAAAAGAACGGAAACGAAGCGAAGCAAAAGAAGGGGAGATAAGTAAAAGAACGGAAACGAAGCAAAGCAAAAGAAGGGGAGATAAGTAAAAGAACGGAAACGAAGCAAAGCAAAAGAAGGGGAGATAAGTAAAAGAACGGAAACGAAGCGAAGCAAAAGAAGGGAGTGATAATTAAAAGAACGGAAACGAAGCAAAGCAAAAGAAGGGGAGATAAGTAAAAGAACGGAAACGAAGCGAAGCAAAAGAAGGGAGTGATAATTAAAAGAACGGAAACGAAGCAAAGCAAAAGAAGGGGAGATAAGTAAAAGAACGGAAACGAAGCAAAGCAAAAGAAGGGAGTGATAATTAAAAGAACGGAAACGAAGCGAAGCAAAAGAAGGGGAGATAAGTAAAAGAACGGAAACGAAGCAAAGCAAAAGAAGGGGAGATAAGTAAAAGAACGGAAACGAAGCAAAGCAAAAGAAGGGGAGATAAGTAAAAGAACGGAAACGAAGCGAAGCAAAAGAAGGGAGTGATAATTAAAAGAACGGAAACGAAGCAAAGCAAAAGAAGGGGAGATAAGTAAAAGAACGGAAACGAAGCAAAGCAAAAGAAGGGAGTGATAATTAAAAGAACGGAAACGAAGCAAAGCAAAAGAAGGGGAGATAAGTAAAAGAACGGAAACGAAGCGAAGCAAAAGAAGGGAGTGATAATTAAAAGAACGGAAACGAAGCAAAGCAAAAGAAGGGGAGATAAGTAAAAGAACGGAAACGAAGCAAAGCAAAAGAAGGGAGTGATAATTAAAAGAACGGAAACGAAGCAAAGCAAAAGAAGGGGAGATAAGTAAAAGAACGGAAACGAAGCGAAGCAAAAGAAGGGAGTGATAATTAAAAGAACGGAAACGAAGCAAAGCAAAAGAAGGGGAGATAAGTAAAAGAACGGAAACGAAGCAAAGCAAAAGAAGGGAGTGATAATTAAAAGAACGGAAACGAAGCGAAGCAAAAGAAGGGGAGATAAGTAAAAGAACGGAAACGAAGCAAAGCAAAAGAAGGGGAGATAAGTAAAAGAACGGAAACGAAGCAAAGCAAAAGAAGGGGAGATAAGTAAAAGAACGGAAACGAAGCGAAGCAAAAGAAGGGAGTGATAATTAAAAGAACGGAAACGAAGCAAAGCAAAAGAAGGGGAGATAAGTAAAAGAACGGAAACGAAGCGAAGCAAAAGAAGGGAGTGATAATTAAAAGAACGGAAACGAAGCAAAGCAAAAGAAGGGGAGATAAGTAAAAGAACGGAAACGAAGCAAAGCAAAAGAAGGGGAGATAAGTAAAAGAACGGAAACGAAGCAAAGCAAAAGAAGGGGAGATAAGTAAAAGAACGGAAACGAAGCGAAGCAAAAGAAGGGAGTGATAATTAAAAGAACGGAAACGAAGCAAAGCAAAAGAAGGGGAGATAAGTAAAAGAACGGAAACGAAGCAAAGCAAAAGAAGGGAGTGATAATTAAAAGAACGGAAACGAAGCAAAGCAAAAGAAGGGGAGATAAGTAAAAGAACGGAAACGAAGCAAAGCAAAAGAAGGGGAGATAAGTAAAAGAACGGAAACGAAGCAAAGCAAAAGAAGGGGAGATAAGTAAAAGAACGGAAACGAAGCGAAGCAAAAGAAGGGAGTGATAATTAAAAGAACGGAAACGAAGCAAAGCAAAAGAAGGGGAGATAAGTAAAAGAACGGAAACGAAGCGAAGCAAAAGAAGGGAGTGATAATTAAAAGAACGGAAACGAAGCAAAGCAAAAGAAGGGGAGATAAGTAAAAGAACGGAAACGAAGCAAAGCAAAAGAAGGGAGTGATAATTAAAAGAACGGAAACGAAGCAAAGCAAAAGAAGGGGAGATAAGTAAAAGAACGGAAACGAAGCAAAGCAAAAGAAGGGGAGATAAGTAAAAGAACGGAAACGAAGCAAAGCAAAAGAAGGGGAGATAAGTAAAAGAACGGAAACGAAGCGAAGCAAAAGAAGGGAGTGATAATTAAAAGAACGGAAACGAAGCAAAGCAAAAGAAGGGGAGATAAGTAAAAGAACGGAAACGAAGCGAAGCAAAAGAAGGGAGTGATAATTAAAAGAACGGAAACGAAGCAAAGCAAAAGAAGGGGAGATAAGTAAAAGAACGGAAACGAAGCAAAGCAAAAGAAGGGAGTGATAATTAAAAGAACGGAAACGAAGCGAAGCAAAAGAAGGGGAGATAAGTAAAAGAACGGAAACGAAGCAAAGCAAAAGAAGGGGAGATAAGTAAAAGAACGGAAACGAAGCAAAGCAAAAGAAGGGGAGATAAGTAAAAGAACGGAAACGAAGCGAAGCAAAAGAAGGGAGTGATAATTAAAAGAACGGAAACGAAGCAAAGCAAAAGAAGGGGAGATAAGTAAAAGAACGGAAACGAAGCAAAGCAAAAGAAGGGAGTGATAATTAAAAGAACGGAAACGAAGCAAAGCAAAAGAAGGGGAGATAAGTAAAAGAACGGAAACGAAGCGAAGCAAAAGAAGGGAGTGATAATTAAAAGAACGGAAACGAAGCAAAGCAAAAGAAGGGGAGATAAGTAAAAGAACGGAAACGAAGCAAAGCAAAAGAAGGGAGTGATAATTAAAAGAACGGAAACGAAGCGAAGCAAAAGAAGGGGAGATAAGTAAAAGAACGGAAACGAAGCAAAGCAAAAGAAGGGGAGATAAGTAAAAGAACGGAAACGAAGCAAAGCAAAAGAAGGGGAGATAAGTAAAAGAACGGAAACGAAGCGAAGCAAAAGAAGGGAGTGATAATTAAAAGAACGGAAACGAAGCAAAGCAAAAGAAGGGGAGATAAGTAAAAGAACGGAAACGAAGCAAAGCAAAAGAAGGGAGTGATAATTAAAAGAACGGAAACGAAGCAAAGCAAAAGAAGGGGAGATAAGTAAAAGAACGGAAACGAAGCAAAGCAAAAGAAGGGAGTGATAATTAAAAGAACGGAAACGAAGCAAAGCAAAAGAAGGGGAGATAAGTAAAAGAACGGAAACGAAGCAAAGCAAAAGAAGGGAGTGATAATTAAAAGAACGGAAACGAAGCGAAGCAAAAGAAGGGGAGATAAGTAAAAGAACGGAAACGAAGCGAACCAAAAGAAGGGGAGATAAGTAAAAGAACGGAAACGAAGCAAAGCAAAAGAAGGGGAGATAAGTAAAAGAACGGAAACGAAGCGAAGCAAAAGAAGGGAGTGATAATTAAAAGAACGGAAACGAAGCAAAGCAAAAGAAGGGGAGATAAGTAAAAGAACGGAAACGAAGCGAAGCAAAAGAAGGGAGTGATAATTAAAAGAACGGAAACGAAGCAAAGCAAAAGAAGGGGAGATAAGTAAAAGAACGGAAACGAAGCAAAGCAAAAGAAGGGGAGATAATTAAAAGAACGGAAACGAAGCAAAGCAAAAGAAGGGGAGATAAGTAAAAGAACGGAAACGAAGCAAAGCAAAAGAAGGGGAGATAAGTAAAAGAACGGAAACGAAGCAAAGCAAAAGAAGGGGAGATAATTAAAAGAACGGAAACGAAGCAAAGCAAAAGAAGCGGAGATAAGTAAAAGAACGGAAACGAAGCAAAGCAAAAGAAGGGGAGATAAGTAAAAGAACGGAAACGAAGCAAAGCAAAAGAAGGGGAGATAATTAAAAGAACGGAAACGAAGCAAAGCAAAAGAAGGGGAGATAAGTAAAAGAACGGAAACGAAGCAAAGCAAAAGAAGGGGAGATAAGTAAAAGAACGGAAACGAAGCAAAGCAAAAGAAGGGGAGATAATTAAAAGAACGGAAACGAAGCGAAGCAAAAGAAGGGGAGATAAGTAAAAGAACGGAAACGAAGCAAAGCAAAAGAAGGGGAGATAAGTAAAAGAACGGAAACGAAGCAAAGCAAAAGAAGGGGAGATAAGTAAAAGAACGGAAACAAAGAAAAAAGCAAAAGAAAAAGAAGAGGAGATAATTAAAAGAACGGAAACGAAGCAAAGCAAAAGAAGGGGAGATAAGTAAAAGAACGGAAACGAAGCAAAGCAAAAGAAGGGGAGATAATTAAAAGAACGGAAACGAAGCAAAGCAAAAGAAGGGGAGATAAGTAAAAGAACGGAAACGAAGCAAAGCAAAAGAAGGGGAGATAAGTAAAAGAACGGAAACGAAGCAAAGCAAAAGAAGGGGAGATAATTAAAAGAACGGAAACGAAGCAAAGCAAAAGAAGGGGAGATAAGTAAAAGAACGGAAACGAAGCAAAGCAAAAGAAGGGGAGATAAGTAAAAGAACGGAAACGAAGCAAAGCAAAAGAAGGGGAGATAAGTAAAAGAACGGAAACGAAGCAAAGCAAAAGAAGGGGAGATAAGTAAAAGAACGGAAACAAAGAAAAAAGCAAAAGAAAAAGAAGAGGAGATAATTAAAAGAACGGAAACGAAGCGAAGCAAAAGAAGTGAAAATAATTAAAAGAACGGAAACGAAGCAAAGCAAAAGAAGGGGAGATAATTAAAAGAACGGAAACGAAGCAAAGCAAAAGAAGTGAAAATAATTAAAAGAACGGAAACGAAGCGAAGCAAAAGAAGGCGGAGATAATTAAAAGAACGGAAACGAAGCGAAGCAAAAGAAGGGGGTGATAATTAAAAGAACGGAAACGAAGCAAAGCAAAAGAAGTGAAAATAATTAAAAGAACGGAAACGAAGCGAAGCAAAAGAAGGGGAGATAAGTAAAAGAACGGAAACGAAGCGAAGCAAAAGAAGGCGGAGATAATTAAAAGAACGGAAACGAAGCGAAGCAAAAGAAGGGGGTGATAATTAAAAGAACGGAAACGAAGCGAAGCAAAAGAAGTGAAAATAATTAAAAGAACGGAAACGAAGCAAAGCAAAAGAAGGGGAGATAAGTAAAAGAACGGAAACGAAGCAAAGCAAAAGAAGGGGAGATAAGTAAAAGAACGGAAACGAAGCGAAGCAAAAGAAGGGAGTGATAATTAAAAGAACGGAAACGAAGCAAAGCAAAAGAAGGGGAGATAAGTAAAAGAACGGAAACGAAGCAAAGCAAAAGAAGGGGAGATAAGTAAAAGAACGGAAACGAAGCAAAGCAAAAGAAGGCGGAGATAATTAAAAGAACGGAAACGAAGCGAAGCAAAAGAAGGGGAGATAAGTAAAAGAACGGAAACGAAGCAAAGAAAAAGAAGGGGAGATAATTAAAAGAACGGAAACGAAGCAAAGCAAAAGAAGGCGGGGGTAAGTAAAAGAACTGGAACGAAGCAAAGCATACATGCATATATGCATACATATATATATAAGTATATGTGGAGAGCTGGGTGAAAGAATGGAGAGTCTTAAAAGAAAAACAGGAAAGCGGAGTAATGTCGGAAGGGAGGGGATGTAAAAATACTGAATGAGACGAAGAGAAGATGACAGAATGAAAAAGTGGAAAACGCTGGAAGGAAAATTAGGCGAGAGAACCTGAGTCATGGAGAGTGGGGAAAGAAGAATGCGGATAGAAAGAAAGTGTAAAATGAAAGTAGGTGAGAAAGAGATGGATAGAAGAAACGAAAAAGAAAACACAATTCAAGCGAAAGAGAGAAAGTAAGAGAAAGCGACAAAAGAGTCTGAACAAAAGCGAAAAATCAATTTAGGTAGATATGCGTAGGAATAAAGAGGAGGGAACTTGATGCTGGATAAGAGATAGGTAGAAAATAAGGAAAGAAGACAAAAGGAAAGAAAACTGAAATAATGAAGACGTTGGCGAGAAAGAGGAATAAAGAAAACATGACAAAAACTGGATAGGAAAGTAATGAGGGAAATACAGACAGAAATATATAGATGGCATGAGCGAGGTCGTAAATAGTTGATATAGAGAAAATTGAGAGAAATTAAAATGGATGTAAAAAGAGTAGACAGAGTTTGTTTTGTTTTGTTTTTTTTTAAAATGGATGAAGATATCTGAGGAGAAAATGAAGAAAAAGAAACAGTGGTAAAAATAAAAGAGAATGAGAGAAAACGTTTAGAAATGATAGAGCTCTGAAAGGGAAGAGGGAAAAATGAAGCTCATTTTTGATAGAGAGAAATAGCGAGAAAGGAGAGAAGAATAGGAGAGAGAAAACATAAAAAAAGACTGATCGATAGTGAAAAAGAGAATGCATAAAAATGAAATAGACTGTGAGGTACAGGTATAGATAGAGAAAGAGAGACACACAGAGAGAAAAACTATTTTTGTAAAAGAAACAGATAGGGGTCTGGATAAAGTGTGAGAAAAGATCTTAATTGGTGCAGAAACAAATCGATGTATATCTAATGTCACTAAAGAAAAAATAAGTTCAAGAATAATTCATTTATACTTAAATAAATTTCTAGTAGCTTTATTCCTTTTTTCTTTCATTTTGAACATTTATATTTCTATTTTTTTATTTTTTTATTTTTTTTACTTGCTTACTTTATTTTCATAAAAGGGTTCGCAAAAGGGATTTTCATTTGTCTATCCCATCTCAGCGTGGGGAGCGTGTGGATTTTTTCAAAACAAAAGACCTGCTACATCTGCAATGTATTTCCATTATCATCACGACGTGACTTCCCACTGCATTTTCCATAAATATTTTCCTGGAAATTATTCTGGTGAACTGTTCCCCTTACTGCCTTGATTCATGAATTCAGGCGTGCTGCTAGACTGGCAACTAAGTCTCGTTGTTTTACTATTGAACTGGCTAAATGCAACCGTCAGTTCTATTCGTATAGTTTTTTTTTTCTCCACCATGGACGTCACTTCCGATTTCTTGCTTCCCTACATACTAAGATATTCAAAGATTTAATTGCAACGTCATCGGCTGTCTTCCTGAATCCTGATTCTTTGTTGGACATTCTCGTTGCTTTTAATCTTTAAAGTCTTCTCATTCAATTTCACACCTTGTTATGTTCTGCGTCCTACTGGCATTATCGGCTTATTCACGGCCTAATGATAAAAAAAACACCTTCATTAAAACTGTTCAACTCATTTTCGCAGATGAAATACAAAGTCGATTAAAATATACGTTATTCTCACATAAACGTGAAAAAATTCTCATTTTATTTTCGTTTGGTTTATTTTACGGCATATCAACCTCAATAGGTTATTTAATGCCGACAAGATTTTATTCCTGGTAGTAATTTTTCCAAAAATGTATTGCTGGTAATTTTTTTCATTCAAGAATGTATTGCTGGTAATATTTTTTCAAAAACGCGTTGCTGGTAATAATGTATTCCTGGAGTTTTTTTTTTCCTTCAAAGATTCATTGTTAGTAATAATGATTGTCCAAAAATGTTACTGCTGGTATTAAAACATATTTTTACACTTTCATAGGGTTTTGACCCCAGATTGGGGGTCTACTATTTTCCCATAGCTAGGACCCTAACAGGTGCTACCACCTCAGGTCAGGGTGGACCTGGGAACATCAGCAATTAAAAGGTGGTCCCATGCACCTCAAAACCTGATCAGTGGTCTTGCTGTTGGTTGTAGTTTATCGTCTTACCCAAGACGCGGATGTATCCCATTTTTGTTCACAGTTTTTTTTTTTTTTTTTTTTTTTCTGTTTAGTTTAATGTATCTCTACCTGAAATAGATATGCAAAACGACTATGACAAACATTATCTGACGAGGGATCCTCAGAAAATAATGATTACTGTCTTAGTATCTTAGGTGAAAAAAAAACCCTCAGAAATTGATGCTGCTGGGATAACAGTAAAGACTGAACCTTTTTTCTAACAATCCATTTTGTCTTATTATACCAATGCTAAGAATATCATCAACTGAACACACGAAAAACGAGAATTTATTGTTTTGGTTTTTTGTTCTTTTTAAGGAACTCCAATGTAAGTGATATTTACAGTCAGAGAGATTTCAAATCGCTGAGATATATAAAATGAAGAAAAGGAGCTGTGCCACTTTCAGGACACGCGTTATGCAAGAGAAGCAGGTGGAAACAACGAGTAACATACTGTTATGGGACCTTACCCATAATAACATAATGGGCTATTCCATACGTAATAAATACTGCGCCTCAAGAGGAAGCAGGGAATTCAGCCTGAAGTCGGACGACCGGCTGACCGTCTGACCGGCTGACCGGCCGATCGGTTGAACTCTCTGCCTTCGGGCGCAGAGGAACCCGAAAGAGGCTACGCCGAAGGGTGGAGTCTTTTTCGGGGAGGTAAATCGACCCTGCACCTGTTTATACGGGTTCAATTGGCATATTTTTGGCCGAACCCATGGGATCGAAATCCCCCGTTAAACCGGCCTTGTCCCACATGATGCCCTCGTGGTGGGTGACTAAATACCGTTCAGTTTGAAGTCGGGCGACCGGCCGACCGGCTGACCGGCTGATCGTTTGAACTCTCTACCTTTGGGTGGGGAGGAAACCGAACGACGCTACACCGAAGGGCGGAGTCTCTTTCGGAGAGGTAAACCGACCATGAACCCGTTTATACGTGTTCAAAGGGCATATTTTTGGCCGAGGCCACAGGCTCGGAGATCCCACGTTAAACCGGCCTTGTGCCATATGATGCCCTCGTGGTGGTGGGGGGGTGAATAAATACTGTTCCGTCTGAAGTCTGGAGTGAAGTCCGTTAGGAGTCAGTCAGAGGCAGTCCGAAACAGAGTCGTGTTCAGACAATTACTACTAAGCCTGATTGTTCGTACTAACACTTTTTCTACCGCTCTGTATATATTCCTGTTTGTAATATATCTGTGTTATTCCATATCCGTATTCGAGTTCTTCTTTATTGGTTCGACCTTGGACTATCATCGTGGTACAAGGAACCGGACCATAACACATACTTAACCCGAATGGATTGTAAAACAATGTCAAAGAAACATGATAAAGGCTCAAAGACTATTTACAGCATCAAAAGAAAGTTGTGGCGAGCTATGAATGACCACGTCATGAATGGATATAACAAAGAGTGTAAGACTGGCAAGATGTTGTCTGACATGAAACGGCGTAAAAGATGAGTCATAAAGTTTTTCCGTACAGACAAATTTGCATTCATTAACATTTATCATCATTTGCTGAAAGATCAATTACCGGATGCCAATTCAAATGCCGATAGCGATGTATACGGCAAACCAGATTTATGAAATCTGCTGCATTATCGTTGTCATTAATGACGATAATGCATAATTAGCATGGACTATTTTCTGGGGGAAATTGTTTTCTAGTAGAAAGCTTACTCCCCCCAATAGTGTCAAAGTTCTACCTGTATCTGTTATGATTTCCAGGGAAATAAATACGACGCATTACTTTCGGAGCTTACTTCATATATCTTAGTATATTTCTTGTAAGAGTCTACTTCAGAGATTACCATTGAATACCGCAGTCACTATAAATTTCTCGTTTCCACGGGTTTAAAACGCTGACTCTTCAACATCAGCAATCATCCCAACATAGTTAACAGGTATACTCTACAGGAAATAGCATTTATTCTTATACTTACTTTGAAGCAATGCATTATCGTCGATATGTTTCCCAAAGGTTCAAAAATTTTAACGGCAAACGTTCGTACTAAATCCGGTTCAAATAACCCAAACATTAGTGTAACATGTCTTTCAGGTCTCTGCAAATGTCTTAGCCTGTATTATGGTTTTCCACTTCAGCAGCGATATAACGTGCCATAATTAACGGGACTTTTACCCACCAACGTTATACTGGAAAGCGTGTCGGAAATTACAAATGAGTGTGTATGAATCCTGTTGAGTCTCATGGCTGTGATTCTACGATTTTACGGGCTGATATTCAGCTAACACCGTGGGAGATATTTCTCAATCGACTGTCATCATGAACGCTGAATATTACAATTAAATTCTCACTGCTCACGCCTTCCTTTATGGAAAGATTTCTGTCCTGATTTCTTCTAACACCTCACTAATTCTGAGAAATCGTATTTGGATGGAGAAACACGTGGAAGATTCCAGCATAAAGGAATTGCACACACGACGTCAGAAACTAATTAATTTCGATGTAACATTTAATTAGGAAACCCGACAGTGCTGGTTTATAGAAAAAGAAAAAGCACTTTTAAATGAAGACTAGTAGAAAACCAACTATTATTTTAAAGTTTCTGTCTACGAAACGTTAATGTCCTCCTCATCCTCCTTGTTGCTGGCACCATCAAACTCTTCTTTATGGTCTACAGAACCAAAACTACAGCACTATAGTTGTTCCTACTAAAATTTCTCTAAAAGTTGGTTTATACGTAGTGAAATTGCCAAATACATACCCAATCAGATTTAAATTGAGTGTTTTTTTTTCTTCTCTTTAACTGGTTGTCAAACAAGGCTGGTAAACTCAACGTTTCCTACTAATTAATGCATACATAACTGACAACAGATGATATCTGTGGAAAACTGAAGGCAAAGAACTTGGCCGGAATTTTAAATGTTCAAAAGACACGGTCATATTTAATAATAACTTTTTAATATTTTCTAATTACCAACTATTTTTTTAATAATATTGATTTTCGTTTTGCATTCATTTTCATTTGAGAAGCATTGAATTCCAACTTTTCAACTCAGTAGCGAAAGCCCATATGAAATATATAGCAATACAGAATTTGTCCACCAATGACATATGTCTCGATGGAAAAGAGATACGTTAGGGTTTTACGTATGCTTTTTAACCCTTACATTTCATTTCTTTTTATAAACAACTGTAAAATGGCGGTCTGAATTGTTACGTTCTTTCACAAATTGTCATTATTAACAGTGAATTCTCGTGACATATAAGAGAACGGTTTCCGTTGTATACTTCACAGGTTTGGAGAGTTTTATTTCTCTTCGAATCGTCGTCACACAAGCCCAGCCTACTCTACTATTTAACTCATTGATCTCAAAAGACAACTGTGATTTTTCCAACATACTTAAGTGAAATTTTCAGTTTTCAAAATAAGTTTGCACTATGAAAAAAGAAGCCATCAATTTAAAATAATCCTATAATTATATGTGGTAAATTTACACGTTAATTTATTCTAATATATTGTCACCATTTTTCTTATAGTTCCTCTTTTCTTGGTTTCAACACAGATTTAATCAAATATTCAGTCCATAGTATTCTCAGTATCTTTCTTTAGAATCACATTTATGTTGCTTAGTCACTTCTTCATCTGTGTATAAATGAACTGAAGGATCTGAAATCGTCGTTTTTCGTCCCCACAGAGGAAGGAAATACGTCTTCATATCTTTCCCAAGTGTGTTTTTTTGAAAATATATAATTATAGTGATGGTACATGTTTCTTACTGAATGATACCTACTTTCATATTTTGGATTTTTTTTTTCTTACCTCGAAAGACCGACTTGTATTACATGTGACAATGCGATAAAAAAATGGCAGGCTGGCATTCCTGATTAAGACTAGTGAAGAAGATAGAGTCTTCTCTTCCCTTCGCAAGCGAAATTTTATAAGGAAGCCAAATATCCTATTTCCAAGTTATCTCAATTAAATTCAGAACAGTACGATAAATATTATGTTAAACTAAATCCTGGTGTAGATTCCTACAATTAAAGCTTCGGTCTGCTTTACTCATAATTTATAGCGGAGGCAATTTAAACGGAAAAATAAGTGAGCTTTTTCAATTGTGGGTGATTGTATAATTTCCACAAAACAAAAAACTAATGAAGATGTATATAGTATTAGAATCAAGGGACGATATTGCCAGGTTGTAAAAATGAAAGAAATGAAAAAGTGGTTTCATCAGTCTCGGTGGAGTGAAAGGGTACACAGGGGGGGATATGGTTTCATCGCCTAATTGCAGACAAAAACTGCGCAACAACAAACGGAAAAAAAAACCGTAACAAAAAAAAAGATATATATTTATCTGCATTTATAATATTATAAGAATTTGTTAAGTTTGCAGTTGGATTATTGTTTCTTGGAGTGTCATTCACTGTAAAACTTTTAAAATCCAGTAAAATTCATAAAACTTTCGGATTGATGCACCGTAGAAAGGGAATAAATCAATCCCCAAAACATGAAACTCTTCTCACAGAATAAGGGTGACATGGATTCTATTATAATGCATACAAGAATTATTTTGCCTTTTTGTAGGGCAAATATATCCTTGAATAATATATATATATATATATATATATATATATATATATATATATATATATATATATATTTCTTATGTAATTGAATGATAAAGGGGAATAATTTTTCTTAAACCTTTTTGTCGACTGGAACTTCATCAGGCTAAAGCAATATTTTATTGTTGGAAGTATATAGAAAGTGGATCAAAACGCGAGCATCGACTATAATTATATGGAAATACGAAGGATATGCAATGGATATTGACTCAGAATGAGAAATCGGAAGGTCACGTTCAAATTCGGGTTTATTCACTTATGCGCAAATACCCATGTCAAAGGTATAAATCTATCTCCCCACCACAGCTATGGGATGAATAGCTATATATATATATATATATATATATATATATATATATATATATATATATATATATATATTATAAATTCATGAATCATTCATATAAAAAATAGAGAGGTTAATGATTTAAATGGCGAGAATACATCGTCGCAAACAATATAATTAAGATACATCAACCCCGAACCTGTATGTGAATGATAGGATCCCCGTTTATAA
>OZ010594.1:47147769-47195269 GCA_963932145.1 Acanthosepion lycidas
ATGAATTGCTGCCCCTGTTGTTTATCTTGAGATTCTGGACGATATCCATAGAATGTTCTGCAATGCTATCGGTCCCGACTTGACAAATCAGCTTCAATCTCATCTCAATCATGTGTATAGATCCAACAGTGTCACTGCATTAATCATTCAATATATTTTACATCGATTTCTCACTCCTTCTGTTTCTATCTCTCGACCTATTTATTTCCCTCTCTTTATATATATATATATATATATATATATATATATATATATATATATATATATATATATATATATATATAAAGTAAAATGAGAACAAATGGTGTATGATTCCACTGTATGCAACATTTAATTTAAAAGGGGTTTCACTATATAGTAGAGCTAAATATCATTTACTTTAGGATATTAAAACATGTCACAAAATTATAATTGTTTCAACGGTGGAAATGTGCCTTTTCAGGTGATATTAAAGTACATTCGAGTGAAAGATTAATTTTATTTCAAAGAGCAGAATACTTTTAAAAATATAGACTTGTGCCGTAATTAACCAATCGAATGTAACCTACGCTAAATTCAAATTCACCGAAAAATAAACCTTTTTTTTACATATAGGTCATGACATAAAGTTGTCTGCAGATAAAACTAGACAGTTTCCGTATGCGCAGATACAGTTTGTTAGATTGTTTCGTAAGATTATCGGAACGCATAACTTACCAAAAACAAAAGTGAAGGGGAGGTAATTTAACCTAATATTAGTCAGGTATATATGCAAAATTCTTACATAAAATTTTGTAGTTGATAAATAAAAGACCCCTTTAAGAAACTGGCAAAGAACTTTACCGGTCGTAAAAAAAAAAAATCGATAAACAGTGCAGGACTACTTTGGTAAATTAATATTCAACCGTTAAATAAACATTATCAATATCAGGTATTAAATTATCATATTTTTGATAAAAAAAACAACTCCTTATTAAACCAAAGTAGATTGACTGTAAATTGTACATAAAGCCTGCCTTTTACCTGAAAATATGCTTAAATTTTGAGTTTGATAATACTTTTTCTTCTAGCAATAATCAGTAGATGAACTACTGTGCAATTTACATGGCGTACTATTCTTTTTTTATGCTTCAATTTGATTTAATATTGCTTTGTATTAATATTATTTGTTTAATATTATTAACATCTTATATAAATGAACTGGTGTTTGGTTAGAATTATTACGATCTTGCATTGATTACTTCGTATTAATAACTATATTAAAAATATTTTTTTTTTTCGGGGAATTGGAATTTCGCGTAGGTTACATTCTATTGGTTAATCAAATCAAAGCAAAGGCAACAAGTCTATATTTTTAAAGTATTCTGCTCTTTGAAATCAAATTAATCTTTCCCTCACAAGTAGTTTAACATCACCTGAAAAGACACATTAGCTTAACATCGTCTGAAAAGACACATGTAGCGGAACATCGTCTGAAGAGACACATATATGGTTGTGAAAACGTAATTTTAATTATGTAGCGATTTATATAACATGTTTTCATATACTAACACACACACACACACACACACACACACACACACACACACACACACACACATATATATATATATATATATATATATATATATATATATATATATATATATAGTACAAATATTACTTTTGTACTCTATTAAAACCTGCCAATTGCAAGAGTATCTAAAAGTTTCCCGGTGAAAAAACGTCCGTTAGACACTTCTGATATATATATATATATATATATATATATATATATATATATATATATATATATATATATATATATATATATATATATATATACATATACATACACACACATATATATATATACACACACACACACATATATATATATATATATATATATATATATATATATATACAGACATACATATTTATATATAGATTGCGTGTGTGAGGTGAGGAGCATTTAATGACTCGTTTATCAACGTAAATTTTTACTTGAACATGTGACTTTATAGTAACATACAAAACCCTAATATTTACAACGTGTGTGACCACTCGATTCAAATGTTCAAAGTTAGACAACGTTTGATTATATCATATTTCATTGGGATTATAAATTGTTTCCATATATATATATATATAGATAGATAGATAGATAGATAGATAGATAGATAGATAGATAGATAGATAGATAAGAGACTGGGATAGATAGATAGATAGATAAGAGACTGGGCTAGATAGATAGATAGATAAGAGACTGGGATAGATAGATAGATAGATAGATAAGAGACTGGGCTAGATAGATAGATAGATAGATAGATAGATAGATAGAATTTTGCGTGTTTCAAGTGTTGGTATCAGCTGATGAGCATTGCTAAATTCAAAATTGTTGTGTGTATTTCTATATGTCGGTGTTGTGTATTTCTAAAATTGAATGCTATATTTTTCTGTTTCTCTGTGTTATCCTTTAATACTGATAGCGTTGAGTAAATACGACGAAATACTTAAAAAAATTCCGTTCACACCAAAATAGATATACTGTTAAGATTTAGACGTTTTATCCTCTTTAAAGACCTTTGAACGGGGTTGACATGATATGATTTTAAGTACCTGCCTGTGTTAAATTTTGAATTCCTTTCCTTCTGTCTGGAAGTTTTATAACAGATGATGGAAAGCGTTACATAGAAATCTGAAGATGTATTGTCATGACGAAAAATGTATTCTAAATACCAATCAAAGTCTAGAGAAACCGGAAGATTTCGTTAGTGGCACAGAAAATGAATACTAAACTGCTATGTAATATCACTCCTCCAATACAGCGGTGAATAATGGACAATATTCTTACTGATAAGGACAAGACTTGAGACAATACAGATGATGTTATATAGAATGATGTTGAGAATAGCATGAGCGGAAAATTGTGAGAAATGAGAAAGTTTTAAGGAAAATATACAAAAGTTAAACCAGAAACAAACAGATTGAAGTTACTGAGACATATATTGAAAGAAGACGACTTGGAAAATTTGGCGCACACTAGTCCAATTGATCGCAAACGAGATAGAGAGTCATCGAATACGATACTTAAAGTCAAAATGGATACCACAGATATGCTTAATGCTACAATCGATAGAAAATTGTGAAGGGCTATGCTCGCCAACGACCTTTAACGACACAGCAAATAAAAGGAAGATTTACGTTATGTTTTCCAGAGCGGTTTCGGTTATTGAGAAAATAGTATTCATTTGTATAACTGGTTAAATTCCTGCCTTTTGTCAAATTCCGACGGTACAGGCTTTGCCACCAAATTTTATTCTTTCTGACCCGACTCATTCCGTTCGCTTATTCTAGAAAATATGGCCGAATCATTATCACTACAGAATCTACATTTACTATTTGCTGTGTCTGTCATTTGTCTTAATATAAATGTTTCAAGATAAAACCATTCAGGAATTAAATTAATAAAGAACCTATTTTTCTATTCAAATGTCATTTGCGTCAACTGTAATTCATTTAGTTTGTCCCGCGAAATGAGTACTGAAAAGTACTCAGCCTGGCCAAGAATGGAATTACATAGTACCACAGAATATATATGGCATTCGACATATACCTCTTGTATTGCACAAGCGGCATAGATTTTCTCATGTTTCTTTAACTCTTCAAAACAAAATATATGAATTCTGCTTCAAAAATTATCAATTTTCTAACAGGAAATAGAAATAAGAGGAAAAAATCGGTGAATGTGGGTGGACGTTCTGTCTCGTCAACTCAATTAATCCATCTTGTATACACATTTCCATCGCCGTTTTATTTCAGCGCCATCTTCAATCTTCACAGCCATTTAGAGCAAAATGGCTTAAAGAAACTTCACCTTGATTTTTCTTATTGTTTCTTGAATTTCTCAGACCTTGGAGAAGTCGCGTTCCATCCAGACTTGAACTGTTTTTGGTTATTAAATTACAGTTCTGTAACCATTTTTCATCGTCAGAGATTAGTCATCCCAGAAAGTTATCGCTGTATAATGGAATATGCTGCAAAATAACTTTTAATTGCCTACATGATATCGTTTTTGGTCGACACTGAAATATTTTCGCTGCTACTGACTAACAGATTCTGCTTACACAATTGCTACTAGATTCTAAATTCCGAAATTCCTCAAACTTATGTCATGAAAATGGTCACCAATTTCGGTACATCCAGCAGCAAGGCCTCTCATCGGGTGTTTATGTGGAGCTTGGAACCACCTCTTAATTGCTGTTTTTATCAGGTTCACCCTGGCCCGTTGTCGTAGCACCTGTTAGGGTCCTTGTTGGCAAAATATTAGCCCCCACACAAATATCTATGAAAATATAAACACACATTTTAATAGTAAAAATACCAGCAATACAATTTTTATATAAAATAACTGACAATATATAAGCAATATATTTTAGATGTAGTTGAAGGCATGCAATTACGTTCAAAATATTTAGTTGAAGCCATAAATTGTGTTCCAAATATTAAGGTTTCGCCATAGTGTTGATATGTCGCTAAAAAAAAACAACCAAACCAAACTAAGCCAATTTCAAGAGTTGACATCGTTGATGGCTTCCATGATAACATAGCATCTTCGGTCTCAAAATCTTAATTCTGTAATATGGATTTGTAGGATATTAGCTATTTTTAGGTATATCTCTATCTATAAAAGGCAGGATGTGTGTGTGTGTGTGTGTGTGTGTGTGTGTGTGTGTAACGAATGCACGGCCGCAATTTTCGACGGATTTGCACCAAAATTTACGTGCACATGCTCCAAGTTAGAGAAAAGGCCAAGACTGACGTTGCATTTCCCAACTCCCATCGATAGTGGAAATAATCGATTTTTCATGCTTCTACTGGAGTTTTCATGTAGTTTGCGGCCATTTTCTACTAGCCAGAGTGAGAACCAATAGCTGGCTGCCACGAATAGGCAAGAAGGTTCTATTGGCCAGCGTGAGGTCCAACAGCTGACAGAAATTTACGATATAAATACATATTCTAAAAGCTGATATGTTTATATGGATCGTGGATATTAAATGATTTTGCATTATCAACTGAAGTAAATGAGGTGCATTTTTATTGCTATAAAAGGAATAGGCTGATTTTGTAACGTTTATCGAGTTGATACTATAGCTGAGAATACGACTCGTCGGTGACTGTCTAGGTTCGAAAATGGTGATTTTGATCTCAAAATTGAGAATGTTCCGGCAGATCTGAAGTTGCTGCAGATTGATTGCCAAATTGAAACGATGATTATGAATATTCCACTTCCAACAGCAGCATACATCGCAGATATACTCCACCTTAATCATATGACTGTGTAATGCATTTGAAAATAGTTGGACAAGTGAATCTCGATGATGATTGGGTGCCTCACGATTTAACGGAAATAAATGAATAAGCCACATTTTCCTTAGTTCAAACGTAAAAAAATCGGATCCAGCTATCATAGGCAACAAAAAATGGATTGTTTACCACAATGTAGAGAGAAGCAATGTCATAGGGAAACAAAATTAGCCACTATTAATCAATTCAAGAAACAACCCGAATCCGAAGAAGAGGGTGCAATGCATCTGGTGAGATTGGAAATGATTAACCTAGGATCTCTTAACGTAAAATCATACGTTGACTTCAAACAAGTTGTATTCCCAGCTGAACCGGAAGTGACCAGTCGTAAAGGTATCGTCCTCCATCAGTACGAGACCAGATTTCACAGCAATATGCTGTCGCAGGATCCAAGAGAAATGGTACGGTTTCGTTGGGAATTCCTATTAGACCCACCGTACACAACAAACCTTCCACTATCACTTATTTTGATCTTAATACAATTATCCTAATAGGAAGAACTATTTAACTAAAAACCTGCATAAACCACTTAGAGTAGTTCGTCACCTAGAAATATACCAAGATTTGAAAGGATGGAATCATGGAACCGATTCAAATATAACGGGCTTTACTGGCACAAGAGAGCTTATATGGGGTTTAATAAATCCATATTTAAATATTTTCTTTAAAACACGTCTAAAAATATTACTGACATTTTACCAGCACAATGCTCTAGTTTTTTGTCTGTTCAGCATGAATACATTCCTAAGATGTTGATGTTTGTCAGGTATTATGCATTCTATATCCGACTTCAACTCTTGAACCAGCCGCTGCCAGTGCCAAATATGCGTGTTCGATGATTAAAAAGGTTTTCTGTTTCATTGTCTTGTCTGACCCCATCATAAAAGGGTCAGATATTTGACACTTTTATTCAAGACAGTTATAAGTATGCGTTCATCAGAGAATGATAATGAGATCGGATATTTATTGACCTTGAATATAAAAGGAACCACTGTACACAGACAGAGAGTGAAATACACGCGAATATATATATATATATATACACATGCATACATATATATATATATATATATATATATATATATATATATATATATATATATATATATATATATATATATACTGATGATCTGTGATGCAGCGATATATATACTGATGAGCTGTGGTTCAGAGAGAGGAAGGAGAGAGAGCGTGAGGCAAACAGATAGAAAAAGCGAGACAGAGAACGAGAAAGAGAGGTATTGAGTTAAATCAATAAATATGGAGACAAATTTCGCAAGCAGAATCTATTTTACACAACAGATACTTAATTTCCAACAGGATATTTTCTTTTATCAGTCCTTTTAAGTTAGTGGTAAGTACGTTAACACTAAATTTATTTTTTAAACCTCAGCAATGAAATAATGATCGAAACTTTAAACTCAACCGTGTACTATATTCCATTCGAGTACGTTTCGCAAAAATATTAGGGTGGTGCAAAAATATTAGAGTGATGCAAAAATATTAGGGTGGTGCAAAAATAATGTCGTTTTCTCACATAGTAACGTATGTGAGAAAACGACATTATTTTTGCACCAACCTAATATTAGTAAAAATTTAATTCAGTATTAATAAAGATTTTTTTTCTTCACAATGCCACACTATCCAAATACAATGCAGAAAAATATAGTTATTAATTAATTATTTGTAGAAGTCTTTATGTATACAGCATTCAGTAATGATCGAACAAATTGAGTAGTTGCGAAATATCTAAGGAACGAACCTATTGAATTCATATATTTCGTATATATATATATATATATATATATATATATATATATATATATATATATATATATATATATATATATATATAAGTACAGTCAGATTAACAATATACAGTTATTTAACATATACATTTTAAAAAGTGCCGCGTTGATAAAATATTTTAAATAAGATATATATATATATATATATATATATATATATATATATATAGTTGGGCAGCAACCTTTGTTTTATACATGTTTCTTTCAATATGGCGAACAAGGAAAATTTAATCAATTATTTATTTAGTCTTCCCAGTATTCTTACATTTTTCCGTGTGGTGTATATGCATGCGTATGTGTGTATATGTATGTTAGTGTATACGTATATAGATGTAGGTATATGTAGATGGATATAAATGTAGGGATGTTGTGGATATATATATATGGGTGTGTGTATGTTTTGGTACGTATGTACCCATATATATATGTATATATATGTATTTATGTATAGCTAGACGGATAGATACAGGGATACATTGTTTATTTGTTTAAATGGGTGGATGTAATTGTATAGAAATGTAGGGTTTCAGGTATATATGTTTATGTGCACGTATGCGTATGTTCGTATGTATATATGTGAGTAAATGTGTAAGAACTGGATGCGTATGGATGTATGTGTGTATATGCAGGTATGTATGTGTGCTTTTTTGCATGTATATATATGCATATATGTATATATAAATAAATAAATATATATATATATATATATGTATATATGTATGTGTGGGTATGTACATGTATGTATGAATGTGTGTGTATATGTGTATATGTGTATATATATATATATATATATATATGTGTGTGTGTGCGTGTGTGTGTGTATGTATGTGTGTATGTGTATATGTGTATATATATGTAGGTGTAATTATTTGTATATTATATACGCGGTACTTATTAGAAAGCTCTTAGTATCAGAGATAGAGCTAGATATTGAATCAGATATATGTATATGTGTATATGTGTGTGTATGTATATGCATGTGTGTATTTGTGTGGATATGTGGATATAGGTGTATATGTGTACATCGGTATATGTATGTGTGTATGTAGGTACACGCCTATGTGTATGTATATACGTTTATTGTGTATGTGTGTATTTGCATGTGTTTTGAACATAAAAATATAGGTCCTTGCTAGATTAGATAATCGTCGTATTTATTCTTTATATGTTTATATTTGATTTGTAACCTGTAGTCGATATTATTTTGTCAAATTTTCTCAGTTACACAGCGTCCCTTTCAATTTTAATTTCACCCGCCCCATCTTTCTCTCCCACCACTTCTTTCCTTACCTCTCCCTCCTTCTTATTCTGAATTTTAACATCAGATCGGTCCATGGTATGTCTATGTCACCACGAAATGTATCTTTAATGTATTTGACATCCGACAACATTCATTTTCCCCCTTCCACTCACACCTAGTTGTAAAACATCCCCCACTGTTAAGTTTTAGTCTCCCAAATGTTACCTCTCCCTTTAGAACTAACATTCGTCCCACACTCTCATATTCACTCTCTCTAAATTCTATTTTTATTTCCGGAGTTGTTCTTTTCTGTTTTCTTTTTGAATTTGTAGGTCTGATGAATTGGATCGTATTTACGATTCCAATGAAATGAATTATGACCATGGAATATTAGTGTTTAAGCCTTTTTATTATATATATATATATATATGGAGAGATAGATAGATGTATGTATGATATATAAATTGAAGGTATATTATATTTATATGGTAAAGTGTTCAATATGTGTGATAGAGCGTATTTAAATATGAAAAATGTGGATGTCAACGAGTGTCAGCAGTTTGTTTAATTCTTCAACCCAATCTCTATGCCTGAAGATTTCGGTCAAACATGAAACAGACTATCCCCACACTGTGTTGGCATCCATATCCATACGTCATGTATATATATATATATATATATATATATATATATATATATATATATATATATATATATATGTGTGTGTGTGTGTGTGTGTGTGTGTGTGTGTGTGTGTGTGTGTGTGAGACTATTTGGCTTGCTAATAAAAAAAACGAAAGGCGAGAATTAAAGTTGGGTGATAAGAAGCCATCACGAAAAGGTCACTAAGCGGTGTTATTTTTCTGAAAAGTGGTAAATTTTTTATTTCCATTGTCGAGAAAGGAAGATACTTGATTTAATCTGATTTATGTTACGGGGCGGGTGAAAATTCCAGGCTGGTCAAATGACCTACAGGCCAGAATTCGAAAGAGATAAAAATTATTTAGGTCGGAGAAAATGTCCGTTGGATCAACGGCAGAAAACAAAAGACTAAAACATTAGTTATCTGCGGAAAGGTCGTTTGGAAAAGGCATCTGTTTTGTGCCAGGGTCTGGCTATGATAAGAAAATTATTTTTAATTAACGCCAGAATGCGATCTCTGACCACCCACTTGATGCTGGCGAAAAGCTGGTTGACGAATTCCAGGTGATCCGGTTAAGATAAAGAGTCTAGGGTGTGAGGTCTCCTCGAAGAGAAGAGAGAAAAGGAAAAGAAAAAAAAAGAAAGAATTTTTTTTTTCTTTGAGCAAGATTTTTTAAACCGAGTCTAGTCTGGCCACACCAACGCTGCTGAGCGCCCATTGGCTGAATGGTGGCATGACCGTTAGGCAGAGGTAATCATGTGAAGAAGGAAGGGAGGCCTGTTGCGCCCCCCTGAAGGGATAGGTGTGCGATGCCAGTGTGCGAGAGAGGGGAAACCCATTGACACCCTCTGAGGGTATGGGTGAGATACCAATATGAGAACAGAAGAAGGTGGGAAGACGGAAGACTTCCAAAAATGGAAAATAATAAAATTTTCCTGACCGCAAACAAAGAAGTGGATTGTGGGTTTAGAATTATCAAGGAACCTCAAACCCCGACAAGCCCACCCCGGTTTGGGTCGGCGTCCATATAAGCAGAGTCGCAGCGATTTAAGTGCAGTTGAGTTCGAGTTCAAGTTCGCAGTTGGGGTTGGAGACAGACAGGCAAGCAGTTGCACCCACATCGCAGATAGCTGACCTGAAATATTCCACGCAAATTCCGAACTCATTTTCTAACCAAGAAAAATTCATTTTTGAAGAACGACTTAGACTCACACAACCAAAAGAAGTTTTATGAATATCACCTGAAGATACACCAAGAACCAGTTTCTTAAAGAACAAACAACTTAAGATGTTAAGACTCGCCTAAACAAACACAAAGTGTCACGAATCCATATAGCGGGTTGGGAAATAGACGCAGTCCTGTATTCAGCTACCGTATATAAAATATTGTTATCCTTTTTTAACACATTTGAGCTTTTCGAGTTATTATTTTCTTTTCTTTTACATATACTTGTGCGATATCGCCCTTATTCGAACTCGACTTGCATTACGGCCCGGCGACTGATTCATTTCGTCTGCCTAAGATCAATTCACAACGTGGGTAGGTTAGACTGGAAATCAAAACAGTTACTTCGGTAACCAGACGTTGGAGGCGAGCTGGGAACGACAAGGCTTATACCGAATCTAACCGGATTCCCATCCGAATCACCAAAAGGTTAGAACGTCACATTTGGTGCCCCGACCAATACCAAGCCAGTTGGTCGTCACAGGACAGGATAGCACGACGGACGCGGCTAGGCAGACGTCACATTTGGCGCAGCGACACCAAGGGGACGTCACAATTGGTGCCCTGACAGCAGGATAAGACCCTGGATTAGCCGCTGCCACAAGAGTTGCAGAATAATTTCGACCAGGACAACACACGGCGTCTCAAGGACTCAAATTGAAACAGACTAGAGTGGGAACCAAAGGACTTTGGTTGGCTATAACCATACGGTTCCACATACTCTAGTACGACAACCCAGAACGAGCGGAAATTGTCTGTCAGGTCGGACACTTTATTTTCGGTTGATCTCCCGATCTCGATTGTTGCTGTTCAGATTGTTTTTCTTTTGCTGTGTTAAATATGTCTGACTACGAGCCAGATAGGGTAGACATAGAGGAAGAGGGGGTTAAACAGGGATTGCCAGCAGACCTGAGAAAATTATTGGGTGGACCGAGGGTCCTGGCCTTTGACGGTAGTAAAAGGGATTTTAAAAACTGGCTGGCAGTCCTGGATAAGAGTCGCGTAATATATGAACTCTCAGACCAAGAAACCCTTTATTTGGCGTATGATGCAACCAGAGGGAAAGCGTCTGAGTTTATAAAAGGGCTCTCAGCCAGTGAGCCCCACTTGACATGGGAAAGGTTGGAAGAATTATTAACTCGGGAGTTCGCTGACGAGGCGACGGCGATAGAGGCCATAAGAGCCCTCCTGAAGTTGACGCAGCTGAGGGACGAAACCCCTGGAGAATTGGGGACCCGAACGGAGAAGCTGTCGTCATTAGCTTTCCCAGAGGTAGTGAGAAATAATGCGGTCATTCAGGCCCAGTTGGCTGATCTGTATGTGGAAGCGCTCAGTGACGGGCGTGTTCGTCACGATGTGTTGAAGGAAGGACCGCTAAGGTTATCGGCAGCAATGGCGCTGGCCAAAGAGAGCCAGGGAGTTTGGGAGAAAGTAAAAAGAGGTGGGAAAAAGTAAGAGCTAAGTCGAGAGGTCGGAAGAAAGGGGGAAATAGGAAGACCTCCGCGTGGAATCGGAAGGTCAAGCTAGAGGTGGATGAGCCTGAGGTGTGGGAAGGGGGTCCCACAAGAAAGGCTTAGGTTTTATAAGCCCACACCGGGTCAATACAGGCTGGTCTGCTGGACATGTGGACATGAGGACCACAGAGCAGCGGAATGTCCGACGAAGTGGGGTCTGCCCCCAGACTTCGAACGGGATAAATGTACTAGGTGAGGGAAGAAGGGACACCTAGCCAAGTGGTGCGGGTTAAGAAAAGGTGTCCCACCGATGTTGTTAAGGAAGGCCGAGCCAAAGAGACAAGAACAGGGAAAAGCCAGCGGGCCAACCCAGAATTAAGAGGGAGGGTGGCCCAGTTAAAAAGCAGGAAAGTAAAACGTTGGACATGTGGTAAGGAGAGCCACTTAGGTAGAGGGCAGGTCCCCCCAGTAATAATGGAGATGGTGGCCCAGTTGTAAAGAGGAAGAGTTACATGTTGGATATGTGGTCAGGTGGGCCACATTGCGGTAAACTGTCCAACAAGATAGTGCTGGTTTTGTAGGAGACCAGGGCACCTGAAGAGGAACTGTATTCTTAGGAACGGCCGCAAGAGACCGGGAGAGGTCCAGCCGGGACCGCCCAGGTGCAGAAAACGCAGGACTCCCCCATATGAGAAGAATGAAATGAGTTTGTTTCTACCGGCGCCTATGTCTGGTATGACCCAAGGGTGGGAACCCACGAAAGGAAAACCCAAGTATTCTCTTCGCTGACGCAGGAGAGGGAGTTGTCTTGTAGGGCAGAGATAGGGGGTAGGGCAGTGAAAGCCCTGATAGACACAGGAGCCACTGTTTCATTGCTGAGAGAGGAAGCATAAAGGCGGGTGAAACGGAAGAATGGGTTACAGGAAGCGGACATAGAGGTCACGCAGGCAGATGGAGCCCCTCTGGAGTTAAAAGAGATAGCGAGGCTTCCTGTGAGGATTGGGAAATTAAGAAGTACCCAGAGATTCTACGTAACCCCCAACCTGTGTACGGAAGCAATCTTGAGAGAAGATTGGCTTCAGAGCCAGAGGGCTCCGATAGAGTTCAACCCCACTGTGCTGGTAGTGAATGGCGAGAGAACGCCATTGGGATGTCCACCGAAAGAAGATATAACAATAGTGGTGGAGGAAGATGTAAAGCTAACCCCCAGAACGGCGGAGTCGGTAAAGGGTAGGCTAATGTCAGGGAAGAAAATAGGAAAAGGAACCCTGCAATTGGTCCCTGTAGAAGGGATGGGCCTAGAAGAAAATGAGGTAACTCTGTGTGAGGCAATAGTGGAGGCAGCTGAATTAGTGCCCATTATGATGGTGAATCAGGCCCAAAAGACGATAAAAGTTAAGAGAGGGGAAGAGATAGGAAAAGCACTACCCCTACGAACTCTGAATCGAGTGAGATTCGAGAAGAAACAAGGAAAACTCATAGAAAAAACAAGAAATAGTAGACGAAGATATATTGGCACCTGATCAATTTAGGGCCAGACTGGGAAGTCTGCTGAGAGATAATCGAGATGTGGTGGCCCAGTCAGATAAGGAATTAAGCCAGACCCACACAGTAAAAATGAAAATCGACACCGGCGATCACCCCCTGTGAAATTAAAGCCCTACCGGACACCTATTCATAAGAGACCCCTTGTGGAAGAGGCAGTAGAGGAGATGTTGGAAGCTGGGATGATCGAAAGATCGATCTCCCCTTGGAGCTTTCCAATCGTGATAGTAGGTAAGAAAGATAGCGGGCACCGTTTTTGTGTAGATTTTAGGAAACTGAATTCTATATTGAAGCCGTTGGCGGTGCCATTACCACTAATCGATGACATATTGGCATTATTAGGGAAGGCAAAGTACTTCTCTATGTTGGACTTGAGGTCCGGGTATTGGCAGGTAGCCCTTGATGAGGCTGACAAGGAAAAGGCCGCATTTGCGTGTCACCTGGGACTATTTCAGTTCAGGGTGATGCCATTCGGTTTACCCAATGCCCCGGGAATCTTCCAACAGCTGATGTCAATAGTGTTAGCAGGATACGAGAGCTTTGCCATGGCATATTTAGATGATATTTTGATATTTTCAGAAACAGTAGAACAACATTTTTCCCATCTAAAACAAGTGTTGCGAAGACTAAGAAAGAACGGCTTAAAATTGAAATTGTCGAAATGTCAGTTTCTGAAGGAGGAGACTAGATATTTGGGCTTTGTTATAAACGGAGACGGTATTAAACGCGACATGGATAAGGTGAAAGTCATAAGGGAAATGCCAGAACCTAAGACAGTGAGACAAGTAAGAGGCTTTATAGGAGCTAGTGAGTACTACTGACGATTCGTCCCGGCATTCTCGAGAAATGCCATACCCTTAGTAGCCCTGATGAAGAAATACGCTAGGTTCAAGTGGACAGAAGACTGTCGACGGGCATTTGATACCTTAAAAGAACACTTGACAGCTGTCCCACTGCTGACGTTCGCAGACCTCATCAAGCCCATGGTACTATACACTGATGCCAGTGAGCAGTGTGTAGGAGCAGTTCTTACCCAGCCGTGTCCCGATGAAGAAGGACCAGTGCCAGGCATACCAGAGGAAGTACCGATATACTTTCTCTCTCATAAGCTCTCAGAGACACAACAAAGATGGCCAGTAATAGAAAGAGAAGCATATGCTATCATGTATGCTCTCCAAAAACTGGACGACTACTCGCATGGTGCGGTTTTTACTATAAAGACAGACCACAAGCCTCTGCAGTACTTACTGCAGGCAGAATGGACAAATAATAATAAGATTCAACAGTGGGCGCTAAAGTTAAGTGGCTACCACTGTAAGATAGAGTATTTGGCAGGGAAGAAAAACACGTGTGCAGATTTACTCTCAAGAATACCGAAACAACTGGAAGAAAGATCTGTAAAAGTAGCGCAAGGAGTAGATGAAAAAGCCTATAGAATCGGATTAATTAACTCTAATAAGCTAAAAGATCGCCCTATGTTAGAATCGGACGAGGAAGGGGACGCACAGATAAGAACCGATCCTTACTGGACAGAAGGAATTGAGAAGGAGCAGGCAGACAGTGAAATAGCTGCCCTTAGAGAAAAGGTGGAGGCAGGAAAGACCACCAAGTATGCAGTAATAGAGAAAAGGCTGTATTATCTCTCTGGTAGGGATGAAGAAGTCAAGCCCAAATTGTATGTGCCCAAAAGTTTAAGACCAGAGATATTGGAACAGTGCCAAGAGAGGTTGGGTCACATGGGAATAGATAGAACATATGATCTAATAGGGAGAAAGTACTATTGGCCCAAACTGTACGGAGAGGTCACTAACTATGTTTGGAGCTGTGTAGTGTGCCAGTCGCAGAGTAGAAGGCAGGAAATGGCACCATTGGAGGAGATGGACGTGCCGAACTTCCCCTTCGAGAAAGTGAGTATGGATGCATCAGGACCATATGGGGAAACAACTATATATTGAGTTTTGTCGATTGGCTAACAAATTGGCCTGAGGCATATGCAGTACCAGACAAGAAGGCGAAAACTGTTGCCGATTTGATAATAAGTGAAATCTTGCCTAGGTATGGCGCCCCTGTGCAACTTGTCACTGATAATGGCACAGAGAATTTAAACAGCATAATGAGAGAAGTGCTGACAGGTCTGAATATAGAGCACGTAAAAACATCTCCATATCACCCCCAAGGAAACGGTAAATTGGAAAGGTTTCATAGAACCTTGGGAGATGTGCTGGCCAAGCTTGCCAGAGAGAATACAGGAAATTGGGATTTGTATTTGACGCAGGCTCTTGCGGCCGTGAGGTTTACGATAAACGAAACCTCCAGATTTTCTCCTTACTTTATGTTGTTTGGCAGAGACGTGGTCCTGTCTGTGGATAACCTGTTGAAGCCCCGAAGAAAGTATATGGGAGAAGATCATCATCAGCTGTTGCTGGAACAACAACATAAAATATTTGTACAGGCCAGAAGAAGAATAAAGAGGGCACCGAAGAGATGAAATGAGAGAGTCAATGCTGAAAGAAAGGTAGTAGAATTGAAGGTTGGAGACCCTGTCTACTATAAAATCCAACAGAGAGAAGGAAAGCTGGACCAGAGATGGGAACCGTACTACCGGATAGTAGAGCAGACGGGTCCAGTATCATATGTAATATGGAATCAAGTGGCAGGACGAGCAAGGAGGGTTCATGCCAACGATCTGAAGAAGGCTGAAATAGCTAACCTGGAAATGAGCGAGCCGAGGCCTAAGAAGACAAGGACAAGGAAGGTAACTCTGGTTGAGCCGGAAGAAATGGAGACGGAAGAAGATTCCGAAAAAAATGAAGAGATAGATCGACTTGGCCAGATAGACGAAGCGATCCGAGTGACGGAGTTGGAACCCTCGGCGGTGATCAGCGGCATTCAGTCGTCGCCTGAATCGGTGCAGAGAAGACCCTGTGATGTCACCATCGCACCCCCATGCCCAAAGAAAAGGAAGAGAAAAATGAAGGGATCCAATCAAGAAGTCAAGGGCTCTAAAAAGAGGCATCCTAAACAAGACGAAGAGTTCAACGAGTGGGAGGAAGAGGATCAAATACCCCTTTACCAACTCAGAGAAAGACTAAGAAACAGGAGAGATTTAGGCATCGAGTCAAGAAGTAATGAAGACGTCCAGGGCGCGGACTCGAGGCAGAAGGAAGAATCAAGAGAGGAAGAAGAGGACAAAACACTTCCTGAACGGGAATTAAACACCGAGGGAAGATTAGAGGTCGAGCAGGAACTACCTCTAAAGATGAGATTGAGAAGGGTGGAGAACCCCAAGTCTCAGTAGAACAAACAAGGCGGTGCAGAATAGAAGCACTCGGTGTCGACAGATAACGACACTGGCTGATCCAAAAACCTACTGGCTGACTGTGGTGGATGTGGATGGAGGGGATGGAGTCGCGAGCTGCACCTCACGAAGGACGGAAGAAGATTATTGGCATTGCTAACTGGCCATCAGTGGTGTCATGAAGTACGACCTTTGGATTGAACGCCACGCACACCTGTCCGGACCATTCTGTCTGCTAGGAGTTAGTTAGGGGAGGGAAGAGCCGTATTGTTACAAACTTAGAAAGAAATTATGGAATAATTGAATGAAGAATTGAACAAGGCCGAATGGTTATGAAGGATACAAACAAGAGAAATTTGTTGCCTTGCAGGAATGACTAAAATGAAAGGGCTGATGATGATGATGATGATGATGATGGTGGTGGTGGTGGTGGCCACACTGATGGTGACGTTGGCGGAAGCCTGGAAGCACAGCCGAAATACCATTTTTAAAAAGACGAGTGAAGTAATAATAACTAGGTCTAAATGGTTGATCACATTCGTGATAGATTTAAAACCATACGAGTCGCTACTAAATACACTAAGAAATGAGCTAACGCAGCTGGATGCAGCCCGGTTGAAAGTAGGGCAAGATTATTCTAAGGAGTAAGGATATCTCAGATTATTACACTCCCTAGAATCGGAGGCCACTATGATAGAGGCTCAATGGAGGGACATGCAAAATTACCTGAAGGGAATAGAGTTACTGCAGACGCGGGGAACAAGATCGGTAGTTCCGATTGTATGTAAAGCGTTAAATGTCCTGTTTGGAACAGTGACTGAAGATGACGTTAAATTCATAAGAAGGAAACTGGGAGAAGTGGAAATAAACCAGAGGACGCTAGCTCAAGTGGCAAGAGAGAGTGTGACAATATTAAATGTGACAAGGTTGGAAGTGGCCAAGAATAGAGCCAGAATTAATTGGTTAATAAAAAACCTGGTAGGGTTGAGACAAGAGGTAATTAATGTGACATCCAACCGTTACGTCAGCCGATCCAGGGTCTTATCCTGGTCGCGGCGCCAATTGTGATGATCTAACCTTTAAGTGATTCGGATGGGAATCTGGTTAGATTCGATATCAGCCTCGTCGTTCCCAACTCGCTTCCAACGTCTGGTTACCGAAGTAACTACTTTGATCTCCAGTCTGCCTACCCACGTTGTGAATTGATCTTAGGCAGACGAAATCAATCAGCGTCGGGGCCGTACTGCAAGCTTGAGTTCGAATGAGGGCGGTATCGCACAAGTACGTGCAAAAGAAAATAAAATAATAAATCGAAAATGGTATCAAAAAAAGGATAACAATACTTTATATCTGGTTGCTGGATACATAGGACTGAGTCTATCTCCCGACCCCCTATATGGATTGTGACATGTGGTTTTTAGGCGAGTCTTAACATCTAAGCTGTCTGTCCTTTAAGAAACTGGCTCTTGATGTGTCTTCAGGCGAAATTCACAAAGCATATTTTGGTGATGTGAGTCTAAGTCATTCTTCAAAAAAATAAATTGTTCTTGGTTAGAAGATGAGTACGGAATTTGCGCGAATCTTGGTCAGCTCTTCGTGGTGGGTCTTCAGAGCTCTCAACTGGAACTCTCTCTCGAACCCTCCAACTCTCGAACTCAAAACTAAAACTGATTTTTGCTCGCTGCGAACTTGCTTATATGGACGCCGATTGAAAACCGGGGGTGGGCTCGTCGGGGTTTGAGGTTCCTTGATAAGTCTAAATCCATAAAGCCCTTCTTTTGTTTTCGGTCAGGAAAATTAATTATTTCCATTTTTGGAAGTCTTCTCTTACTCCCACCTTCTCTTATTTTCATATGGACACCTCCCCATGCCCCAGAGGGGCGTCGACGGTCCTCCCCACTTCTTCGTAGTAATCCCTCATACTTAAACTCTCTGCGGCTGCCTCCTTGCGTCACATGATCACCTCCGCCTGGCTGGTTAGCATTCAACCAATGGTCGATCAACAGTGTGGGTGTGACTAGACTAGCCTTGTTCTTAAAAAAATATATATTTTGCTCAAAGAAAAAAAATTATCTTTTTCTTTTCCTTTTCTTTCTTTTGTTTCTCTCTTCTTCTCTGGCCGCCAAGAGGACAATACGACCCGTAGAGTGATAATCTCAATTCTTATCCTAACGTCACGGCATAAGGAATTCTTCAATCAAATTTTCGCCAGCACCAAGAGGCTAGTCAACCAGACACACTCATTCTTCGGCGCCAACGAAATATTGTTTCGCTGTCATATTCAAATTCCAACACAGCCCAGATGTGTTTTCTCTCAATGACACCTCCCATCGACAAAGACCCAACCTAGAGATGACTCTCTTTGTGGGTGGTCAACAGATGACCTATTAAATTGTTTTCAGACAGCATTGTTTTCGACTATCAAAATAACATTTTCAAATGTCTCTTCTCGTAGGTGAATTTATCTTTAAAATTTCCTCGCAGGGAACTTCACCACTCCCGACAATCTGCTTGCCACAAAGACACAGTTAATTTTTTATCTATCTAAACAAAACAATTTTTCAACCTGGACCCTGCCAGCCAGCCCCAAGACAATGGCCGACAGAACCCTCACCAGTGTCTTCCATTATCAAAATAACATTTTCAAATGTTATTTATCGTGGGTGGCCTCCCGTTATCATATAAGTTAAGTCTCGCCTCTCTTCCTCTCTCTTTTCCTTCTCTTTTTCCTTTCCTTCTTTTTCCTTCTTTTTGCGCCCCTAAATGGTGTCACATTAATGATACAGAAACTATAATGATAGAATTACAGGAAATGAGTGGATTCATGCAAAGATATTTCAAACTAATGGCAATTACGAATAAGGTACGACAAACTAGTCAGTCGTTGACGACCTTGCTGGAACATGTGAGAGCGCAATTAGACATGTTGTCATTGGCACACCTATCCCCAAGCATAGTAAACTCGAGTCACCTAAGGGAAGTGCTACTCGGAATACAGGCCAAGTTACCCCATCATTTAAGACTGCTAGTGGATCCCACCAAAGAATTGTGGAAATATTATAATGCGCTGGGATGTGTGACCTTGTTGGAAAATAGACGACTGTTGGTTATGATGTCTGTTCCGTTGTTAGATAGAGAGAGTATATTCGAGATATACCAGGTTGTAAATTTACCTATTCTCTAACCCAGAAGGTTTGGTAATGGTAGCAAGGTACAAGATGGAAACAAAATACATAGCTTTAAATTCGGGTAGAACAAAATCCAGGTTGCTAACAGCTGAAGAAGCTAGAAAGTGTAGAAATGATGCTCTAGGGATTTGTACATCGTTAAGCCTTATCTATATAGCTGGTAACCACAAAAGTGCATACTAGAATTGTTTGAAGGGAAGAAAGAGGGAATTAAGAGAACTTGTCAAGTAGAGGTATTAGCGAACACGGCATTACCACAAGCTGTCAGTGTTTCAGACGGGGTATCGGCAGTGGCCACACAGAAACCCATCAGCTTGACTAGGATATGTGGGGGAGAGTCCACAAGGACATTAAGAGTAAGGCCACCATTATCTCTGTTAAAGTTACCCATGGGATGTTCGGCATTTGGGATATCTATTTCCTTACCCCCCTATTACCAGGAAGAAGAAAGATATGAAGAGAAAGTTTCAATCATAGAATTGATTGGCTTAGTCAATTGTACAGAGTTGTGGGAGCCAATAGTGAAGGGATTCTCCAATGTTACCATGAATAAAATGCCAGTACTAATGAAGCCGATAGAAAAGATCGATATGGATCAATTGAGGGACAAGTTAAGTGCGTTGGGAAATGAAGCTATGGCTTGGGAAGATGATGAGTAGATCGCGATAATTTGGTCGGCAATGATGGGTACATTCATAGTTATAGCCATAGCGGCCATAGTGGGTATGGCAATATGGAAGATTAGGAGTAAGAGGAAATTAACTAGCGATAATCCAATGAGCATTCAGCAACTCGAGAGGGAGATGCCGAACAGTGTTCCTTACTAATACAGAATCGGCGAAGAAATTGCAGAAAGACCGGCGGAGGAGGCTGGCGTGAGACCGACACGTGTGGCGGAAAAAAACCCTACAGCGGAGAGAAAAACATTTACCAAGAAAAACAAGCCATAATAACCACACACATACACCCACAGGCGCACACACACATTACATTTGCATGTAGAACTAAAGAAGAAGATGAAAAGAACATTACAATTGCATTTAGAAAAGAAGAAGATGAAAAGAACATTACATTGGCATGTAGAACGAAGAAGATGAAAAGAACATTACATTGGCATGTAGAACAGAAGAAGATGAAAAGTACATAACCTTGCATGTAAAACCGTAAAAAAAGAAAAGAAGAATAGAATTGCATGGGACAGATGCATGATGCATGATGCATGCTAAATAGTGTATTTGGGTTTAGGTGTCATTTACGAATAAAAGACAAATAGGTTAAGGAAGGATTGTGACACTATTTGGCTAAAAGACTGAAACATTAGTTATCTACGGAAAGGTCGTTTGGAAAAGGCATCTGTTTTGTGCCAGGGTCTGGCTATGATAAGAAAATTATTTTTAATTAACGCCAGAATGCGATCTCATCATATGACCACCCACTTGATGCTGGCGAAAAGCTGGTTGACGAATTCCAGGTGATCCGGTTAAGATAAAGAGTCTAGGGTGTGAGGTCTCCTCGAAGAGAAGAGAGAAAAGGAAAAGAAAAAAAAAGGAAGATAATTTTTTTTTCTTTGAGCAAGATTTTTTAAACCGAGGCTAATCTGGCCACACCCACGCGGCTGAGCGCCCATTGGCTGAATGCCGGCATGAGAGTTAGGCGGGGGTAATCATGTGAAGAAAGAGGGGAGGCCTGTTGCACCCCCTGAAGGGATAGGTGTGCGATGCCACTGTGAGAGAGAGGGGAAACCCGTTGACACGCTCTGAGGGTATGGGTGAGATAACAATATGAGAACAGAAGAAGGTGGGAAGACGGAAGACTTCCAAAAATGGAAAATAATAAAATTTTCCTGACCGCAAACAAAGAAGTGGATTGTGGGTTTAGAATTATCTAGGAACCTCAAACCCCGACAAGCCCACACCGGTTTGGGTCGGCGTCCATATAAGCAGAGTCATATAAGCGGCTAGGCAGACGTCACATTTGGCGCAGCGACACCGGGGGGACGTCACACGCACACACACACACGCACACACACACACACACACACACACACACATATATATATATATATATATATATATATATATATATATATATATATATATATATTTGTAAAATCAGTGGGTAACTAATCCAAGTCCCTCCTATTAATATAACATATTAAAACTAAGCCACAAAAAAATGCTCAATATATTTATTATAGACCATAGAAATGAATTACATAAAAATGAAACTCAATTGTACCCCATTTTTATGGCTATTTCGCTCCTTGGGCTAAATTTTCTGGAGTTCGTCAATACTAAAACGTTTGATAAAAAAAAATGTTACTATTGACACGCTTCAGGGATTTTATCCCGAGGATAGAAATGGCCATAAAAATAGGCTACAATTGAGTTTTATTTTTATGTAATATATATATATATATATATATATATATATATATAGTGCTGTTCGATAAAAGTGACTCACCCGATTTTTTTTACTAAAAATATTTTTTTTTTTATCTATTGTTTTGGGGGTTAAAATATTTTTTAATCTTACTAATATAAAGACCCCTTCCCGACCACGTAGGAAAAAAGTTTATTCACCCTAAGGTATTCTATTGATAATTATAAATTTGGATTTAAATGAGTTTCAGGAAAAAACTGTGCAAAATAAGTGATTCTAATGATTAAACTCGTAAATTTAAAGAGCTTTTGTCAAAATATTGAAAACTATTTTACAATACACTCAGAACAATATTCTAGAGAATTCTAGAATAGCTTAAATTAAATCTAGTATATTCTAGAATATTCCAAAAATCCTCATAAAACAGCTTGAAATAGCCACTCAAGTCACTAACCAGATGAAAGGGTTTAAAACACGCATCAGAACCACTTAAGGTATCTATTTTTGCCCTCTCAAAAGCAGACAAGTCTAGGAGAGAAATTGCAGAAATTGCTATAACCTGGTAATCAACTGCCTCACGAGTGCTTAGGGCACATATTGATGCCACTTCTGCTCCAAGGAAGAAACAAGGGGACGAAAGAAAAAGATTGATGATAGAACTGGCAGGGTAATCAAGAGAGAAGATGCGAAGAATAGGATAACTAGCCAAGAAATTGCAGCCAGTCTAAGCGAAGAGCAAGGTGTTCATCTTCCCTCTTCAACAGTCCGTCGGTGGCAGTTAGAACAAGGCTACGAATCTTGTACACGAAGGTTTAAGCCACTAATAAGCAAACCCAACAAAGCCAAGAGACTTGAATCGGCTCACTATTACAAAAATTTCACCGTAGAAGACTGGAAGAATGTTCTCTTCTCCGATGAAACGAAAGTTGAGCTAAATTCAAAGGATAAGGTGAGTCACTTTTATCGAACAGCACTGTATATATACAGAGAGAGAGACAGAGACACAGAGAGAGAGAGATTTATTCTTATACACGACGGAAATTGATTTTTCCTAATGTGTCAAGCATGCTTATATCTCTATTCAAACATACAATTTTTTTTTATGCGCAAAATGTAAGTTTGCACGATACATGTGTGCCTTTGAGACGTAGTTATATTGTGTGCCGATATTACATTTTAAATGGTCCGTAGTATGTATGCTTATGAATATTTACAGCCTGGAGTCTCCTTATTCGTCTGATGCCTCATACAATTAGTCGATATTTTTGGCAAGAACGTTGATAGAATTCAACGTTCATTCATCATTATATTTTCTGTTTGTATCCGTTTCCCAACAATCGTCCACGGCTTTTTGCCCATTCTCTTTCCCATCACTCAGGTCGTCAGATTGATTCTTATTCACTGCACGCCTTTTATTCTATCAATTTATTTGTTGTCCCTCCTTTTTTTCCCCCCTCACAAGTGTAAGATATTATTGCTAAAGATCTGAAGGTGAAATATATTCATTATTGTCGGAATTATTCTGAATAGTGTCTTTCTTTTTGCACTTTCGCTTCGGACGTTAATACCGATGCGCACGTTCGAAGATTAACTATTCCCATGACTACATGGATTCTTCAAATGAATTTACCCGTTTTTTTTTTTGTTTTTTTTTATTTTTATTTTCGTTGCTTGTTTTCACCGATAAAATCTCCGAACACCCGAGGATAACCTAAAATTAATCTTCGCAGTAATTATCAGAACTAACATTCTCATCATTTTTAAGCAGTTCGAGATCTACTCCTGCTTTCTTCAGTTGTAATCTTCAACAGTTTAGTCTGTGAACGTTACTAATAAATGGGAATAAAGTTACAATTCGAAAATCCTTGCCACTAAATCTCGTCTTCCTGAAAACTATTAGGTTGGTGCAAGAATTAAGGTCGTTTTCTCACATAGTAACATATGTGAGAAAACGACATTATTTTTGCACCAACCTAATAATTTACGATCAGAGGGGAAATAATATACATTCTGAGTTTTGTAAGTGGGAATTTGTATTGCGAAAGCTATATATATATATATATATATATATATATATATATATATATATATATATATATATATATATATATATGTATATATTATAGACGTTGGACATATATCTATATATATATCTATATATATTCACTAATATATATATATATATATATATATATATATATATATATATATATATCAGTGAATATAGATAATGTCCAACGTCGATAAAACTACTCGGTGTTTCAAGCAGTTAAGTCAATCTTCAGGTGTGAATTCTGACCGTTATCTCACGCGTTCTCTTGATGGGGATATATATATATATATATATATATATATATATATATATATATATATATATATATATATATATATATATACTAGGTTGGTGCAAAAATAATGTCGTTTTTTGACGTTCAACTTCAAAAGAAAAACGACATTATTTTTGCACCAACCTAATATATATATATCTGTGTGTGTGTGTGTGTGTTTGTGTGTGTGTTTGTGTGTATGAGTGTATATAAAAGGAAGAGGTATATAGTAATTCCAATGAGAGAAAAATGTATATATTAAAAGAAGAGAGAAACACTTTTGGTTGTAATGTGGATTTTAAAAAAAAATATTTTGCTTTATTTTCCTTGATGGATAATAAACCATAATATTTTTTTTAAATATATGGACATTACATACAAAAACGCTTGCGGTCTCTCTCTTCTTATTAAAATATATATATATATATATATATATATATATATAGAGAGAGAGAGAGAGAGGGAGAGAGAGAGGGAGAATGTGAAATTATATCTAATTCCTTTGATGTAGTCTATTTCAATGAAAAATAACACATTAAATAGGTAACTATTCAAAATTATAGAGTGATACGTACGCTTTACTATTTGCAATGTACGTGTAAGTTTGAAATAGGAACATGTGCATGGTGTCGACTGTAGAGTGAATCACTATTTACTACGGTATATTTTAGTAACTTCCAAAAGTGAGAATCTATAATATATCTATTGAATAAGATTAGCGTATTCGATTATGCATGAATCACTTGGTAATGGTTGAAATTATTACTTAATAGAAATGTTCCCGGAAATTTTATCTGTGTTCTGTTTTCCATCCAGTACAAATCACGAGAGGCACTGACTGTCGAGGGTAATTGTTATGATAAATGAAGTGCGTGATATGAGATAAAAAGGAATCGGAAGGAAGGGTCTATGATGAGGATAATAAAGATAACTATCTAAATCCCGAGTTAAATAAATTTTATTTTCATGGTTCAAATACGCATTTACACATGTGTCTGTTCCATAATACAGCAGTTCTTGGATAAATTATATCCGAATGGGATATTCTAGTTACACTTGGAATGCCAGGGAAATAAGCGTGATTCAAATACGCGGAAGTAGCATGCCCTGTCCTACTTTTAAATATCTAAACGGCTGTAATTAAAGAATGGCATCAATTCCATATTTGCAATTAAAATTTTGACAGAGTAGCGATAGCATTGTCTCAACACTGTGTAAAAATTTATGGAGTCTCTCAAGCTTGAACCGTGAAGATTGAGAAGCTACAGCCCAGATATGTCAGCAACATTCAATCATTGTTCTAACTTGACTCTTGGAAAAGTTAAGCGTACCAAGTATTTCATGGAAGGTTAGAATGAAAATAGATTGTCTTGGTGGAATCTTTTTCTATAAAAGAAAGGATGTGTTTGTGTGTTACAAATGCACGGCCGCAATTTTCTGCGGATATGCACCAAAATTTACATGCACATGCTCCAAGTTAGCGGGAAGGCCAAGACCGACTTTGCATTTCCCAACTCCCATCGATAATGGAAGTAATCGATTTTTTCATGCTTCTCCGACAGTTTTCAGGTAGTTTGCGGCCATTTTCTACTGTCCAGAGTGAGAACCAATAGCTGGTTGCCACGAATGGGCAGGCAGATTCTATTGGCCAGCGTGAGAGCCAACATCTGACTGACACGAACGTTAACTAGCATGCTAGCATGCAAAAAAAAATCGATAGCTGGATTCGTCACAAGTGGGAAAAATTTAAATCTGCATGGCACTTTACTCCAAGTGGCTCATTCGCTTGCTTAAACTCAACGTTGATTCTGATTCCGCAGAACTGTTTTGGGTGTGAAAAAGTATTTGTTGTTAACATTCTTTTTTCATTCGGTTTTTCCAGTTACAAGTCCTTTTTTAAAGCTGATCGTTTTGTGTTCATTTTGTTTAGTTCTTTTTTCGTAACAGATTTAATGTTTAGTATAGAGCTTAGAAAAAATTGGAGTGTGAGATATGCAAGAAGTAAGGCATGTAGCAACATCGGCACGGCAAAGGGCACTCCTTTAAAGGCAAGGAAGGGCAAAAATAATTTAAGTCAAGTGATAGCGATTGCTTTATGAGTCGTACGATTTTTTAATCAAGCACGGGCAACGCCGTGCTATGCTGCTAGTTTGGAACTATATAAACGTTCAAAGAATGATACCTCCTTAAGAGTACTACTCTTACTCGTGACCTGAGAAAATACAACCGCTGGTTGTTACGAATGAAACATTATGATAAAACTAACACATATTAAAAAAAATGATACCGAATATTTAAAGGGATATATCATATTTTTACAAGCGAAAACCAACAAAGGAAATTTTGTCAGCCTGATAATCAAGGCAGTATTGGTTTCTTTAATGGTGAGTTATTTGATAATTGCGAACATCTATTATTCTTCAACTTTCGGGAAAAATGAAAAGAAAGTTCTTTTACTTTAATCTGCCATCCAATTAACACTAAAGATTCAAGGGATTTCTTCATATTGAATCCAAGTAGAACCTAATGAACAACAAATACAGATTTTCAGAAGGAAACAATTTTGATTCTTTATTTGAAAAAAAAACTGTTTCCCTAATTAACCTTGTTAGTAGAGATAAAGTTTCTATGTTTCAATCTAATGGAGAACCTAGCTAAACAAGCGAAATATTGTTGATCTACTTCCTTAGATGCGACTGGACTAGGGATGATTCTAAAGAGAGAAAAAACATCATGAATATAGCGAAAGAGAGAGGGGAACACACAAGCACGCACATGTAAAAACACACACATACGTCAGCGTCTATACGCATACATATTGTTAAACTTTAGTTAGAAGGGAAGAGTGTTCAATATTGGAGATAACTTGTTAAAAGTTATAGACAGTATTAAAATATGGATCAACACGGCATTGCGAGTCTCCGCTTCAAACTTCAGTTCTATCTTCAAAAGAAGTATTTGTTTGACGATCTTTATCTATCTATCTATCTATCTATCTATCTATATATATATATATATATATATATATATATATATATATATATATATATATATATATATATATATATATATATATATGTGTGTGTGTGTGTGTGTGTGTGTGTGTGTGTGAGAGAGAGAGAGGACACCTCGAGGCAGCGTAATGGTTAGCAAGCTTGTCTCGCTAGAATAATTACAATTGAGTAGTCAGTTCGATCTTCACTGGGTACGCCCTACTTTCGACCACATCTAAGCTACACATGGGAAATCGCTATATATATACATATATATATATATATATATATATATATATATATATATATATACTCAGATGTTATAAAAACAGTGTCCAATGTTATAGAACAGAACTATTAAGTACATACTTAATATGAAAACACATGATATCCCATGTTGATAGAACTACTCAGAATTTCACGTAGTTACACAATCTCCAGGTGCTGAATAGTTACTGACCATTGTTGCCAAATTCACGTTCACATGGGGTTGATTTAAAATTGTGTCTTAAGAATTGTTCCTAATATTATTGTTGTCTGTAATATATAAACTAATTATTAATAATTTATTTCGATAAAGACTTATGGTCGAAAGATGGAGAATTAAAAATAAAAGTTTCGAAAGTCGTTAATTTCTTCAATGAAAGATCAACAAAATGCCAGTGTAGACGGAGTTTTTCCCCTAGATTTCTGTCTAAACATTTACGTTACGGGAGAAATATAACACCTTGTAACTTCTACGTTAAACGCGTATATTTCTCATGCTAAATTTACTATTTTTGTCATCTTACTTCAAAAACGATATGGTCGCCATTGCTTTCCTTTTCTTTTGTTTTTCATCGGTGTTCTTTATTAACGGTCGCAGAATGAAAGTGTCAGTAACAAGCAACTTATATTAAAATGAAAAATACCATTCAGTAATCAATGATAATCATGCTCTATCTCGTCAGAAAATTTCAGATATTACTTCTAATCTTATTTAAAAAATGTATTTTTAATCATTTCGTCCCAAGCAAGGTGATAGTGCCACGTAAATTTACAGAGAGTGAAATTGAATGAAACATTTGAAAATAGGGAGGACTGAGCGAAAAAAAGAACTTGTATCAAGAAGACGGAAGATGGCGACTGACGTTGCATTTAAATTTTTGAAGATTGTAGACATCATGGAACCAAGAAATCGAAAGGGATATCCACGGGTGGAAAGTACAAGAAAAAAACTGTTAGAGTAGAAATTAGTGTTGCATCAAGCGAGTTCATCAGAAAGGCGTTGAAACCCAGTTTCAAATGCAACAAATGATAATCATGGTGTATCTCGTCAGAAAATTTCAGATAATATTACTCCTAATTTTACTTAAAAAAATGTATTTTTCGGTCATTTCACACCAAGCAAGGGTCACTAGAACACAGGGGATTACAGAGAGTGAAATTGAATGAAAAACTTGAAAAGGAAAAACTTGAGGCCAAGAAGTCATAGTCTGTTCAGCATCAGCGATAATGATGGTAGGCAGAAAGTTTTCTCAGTGTTGATGAAATGAAAGCAGATGTGTTTTAAGGCGTTGAAATTTACACACACACACACACACGCGCGCGCGCGCACACACACACACACACACACACACACACACACACACATATATATATATATATATATATACATATATATATATATATATATATATATATATACTAGCAGTAGAGCCCGGCATTGCCCGGGTATGTAACAGTAAGAGATAGATCAAGTATCGACCATCATAAGGACTGAAAAATAAAATTGACAAAGATTATTGTTTAAGGTTGACGGACACGCATGTCTTAATTAGTTTCATTTTTTTATTTATTTTTTTTATTTTTTTACGAATTGGTCAAACCCAAACTCAAACAAAAACATTGTTTTCAATCGTTATGAGTCTACCGATTAAATAAAATTTTATTATAAACAATTGTCTTGTAAATTGAAGTTTTAAAGCATTCTGAATGTAAAAAAAAATGTCCAAGAAAATAAGAAACACTACCTGCCAAAAGAAAGTGAAGTTTTGTTGAAATCGGTTGAAAAATGCAGGAAATCCGATCCTATATATAAACGAACACACACACACAACCAACCAACCTGGGTTTTATAATATGTATAATTCGATAACTCGATATTAATAAGTATAACTCGATATGAGTTGTCCCCCTTTCATTAATACCTTTTAATCGTGTTTTGAAATTGATTTCGTGCAAAAACAAATTGTGTTTTTCCAATTTTTGGCGCTGTCAGAACCACCCTAAGGTAATTTTACGTAGTCCTGTGAAGTTTTGTTGAAATCGCTTGAAAAATGTAGGTAATCCGATCCAATATATAAACGAACAGACACACAATCTGCGTTTTGTAATAAGTAAGATATATATATATGCTAGAAATTAAGTAGGATTTGAGATAGTTAATTAATTCATCGAGTCTAGAAGAAACCTCAACAGAAAGCATTGGACGGCCGTTTCGTCCTATATTTGGGACTCATCAGCAGTGTGCATCCACTACCGAGAATTGAAACCCGGGGAGTTACATTGACAGGCAAACATCATACCAGCTGTACTATATTGCCACAGTTAACCTCTGATTTAAATCCTTTTCAAGAGTAGTTGCCAGGTTTACTTTGACGGATCTGTTGTATTTGATACTAAGGCAGGAGTAAATAGTAAGTGTCATCTGCGTAAATACCTAGTTGAGAACTGATGACATCAGGGAGATGATTGATGAAGATCATGCGCAGCTTAGGTTCAAGGCTAGAACCATGAGAGACACCCGCGTTAGTATGAAATGATCTGGAAGGATACCCGTTCAACAAGACCTTTATTACCCGATTGGTTAGGAACTATTAGATTAAGCCAAATATAGGCCCCACGACACTATCCTCAGGCTTGCGTAGAAGGCCAATATGCCAAAGATTTTCGAAAGACTTTAAGATATCTAAAAACACTGCCCGAGTTTCACCATTCTTATCTAAGTTTTGATAGATAACTTCAGAGATGGCCGTTAAAACGTCGGAGGTAAACTTGACGAAACGGAAGCCATATTGTTTGTCTGCAAGTAGGCATTACAAAGCAAAATGCTTAACCATTTCGGTATTGATTAGGACATAGGAAACATTCCCGAAAAAAAAGTAGAAATAATTGCTTGTAAAATGAGTTTTCATTACATATCTTGCTAAAATGAATTTCTTTTGATTTTACTTTTGAGCTAGTTAAACAAGTAAACCCTTATTTACCAAGGCTTGATAGATAACTTCGGAAATAGCCGTTAAAACGTCCGAGGTAGACTTGACGAAACGGAAGCCATATTGTTTGTCTGAAAGTAGGTCATACGAAGCAAGATAAGCGGGAAATTATGTTTGTATATAACAAAGATGAGGATTATTTACACTGTTTACAGTGATCGGACTTTTGTCCTCATTTTTGTCATATTCACGACGTTTCGGCGGTTGTACACTCTGGCCTTCTTTAAGAGACTGGAATGTCGAATCGAATCCTTTATTTAGTCCATTAGGGTGGATTGTTCTAGTTCCATATGCCATGCCTCTTCCGGATATCTCCGTTTCAGTTATTACTCATTTAGTACCTCAACTCTCCATATTTGTGTTCATCTCTGCTGTTACCAAGTATTGAACTCAACTCTTTGTATCAAGTCACTGGATTATTTCAATCAAGGCTTTTGTCAAATGGGCCATGGTATCTTCAGTATCTTTGAAAATGGCAGGAGCGTGCAACGACCAAAACTTTGTGAATATCATAGCAAACATGAGGACAACAGTCCGAACAATGGAAATAGGGTAAATAGTTAAAGTACCTCATTTCAAAAATAGAGACAGATCCTGAAGAATGCCGAATCGCACAACAGCCGAAACGTTTTGAATATGATAACAAAGACGAGGACAACAGTCAATACAATGGAAATAGGGCAAATAGTTATAATACCTCATCTCAGAAATATAGAAAAATACTGAAGAAGGCCGGATCTCACAACAGCCGATACGTCTTGAATATGATAACAAAGTCGAGGACAACAGTTCGAACAATGTAAATAGTATAAATATTTACAATACGTCATTTCAGAAATGTAGACAAAGATGAGGACATTCGTCGGAATGTAAATAATGCAAATAGGTTGCAAATATACTTGAATCAGCAACACATTCTTTACTTTTTCACTTGACCGACTGTGTATCGGGGCTAAATTCAATTATTTCCTCGTTTGGACTTCATCAGGAGAGTCAAGAATGGCCTTCAAATGCTTTTGGGAATTCTCAAGTATGTGCCTTGTTGTCATGGTATCGGTATTTCGAACGACCAAAAATTAAAATATTTTGCTAACTTCAGAGAAGCCGCTATGATATTTCGAGCTGAATGAATATGATCAGTCGTGATTATTTGATTTGACAGTTTTTTTGTTTTTTTTTTCTCCAGACATGGGTTTACGGTCCGTCTTGAAAACGTAACATTTTTATGACTGAAAAGTTGCGTACTACCTACAAGATACAGGGCGCGAAATGTGTGGAACAATGAACGGAATCAGATGTTAAAAAATCCAAACATCCCTGTTTGTCTAATCTAGAATTTCGAACATACTGTCATTTTTTTTATCAGTCAAAATGGTAATCAGATGTCATTCAGGCTTAGTCAAAAAAAGAGAACAATTAGTCTTTATAAAAGAATTAGTCTTTATAAGGAAGTGACATAAATTTTACCATTTTTTTTAACAAACTATAATAAACGTTTTCAATTTATTTCGAAAATAAGGTCTTCGAAATTTCCATTACTTTTTGACGCTACATTTCATTTCCTGTAGTATGCAAATAAAGCAATTTATTTCATAATGCCCAAAACCTTGAATAATTTTTGCGTCATGCGATAACATTGATGATTGCAAGATTTTTTTGCGAAATTAACAGTTCGCTCTTATTTTTCTTTTAAATCCATAGCAATTTGAAAATAATCTAAATTGCAAACCGTCACTGCTAAAATCGTTTCGGAAAGGTTTATTTGATTTTTAAATTTAATTCTAGACTATGAATATTCATAACGCCGTAAATCATTGTTTGTGTCGTATTTATTCAAATTAAAAATATGATAATCATATGAAAACAAGACCCTGAGTGAATGTTACGATAAAATGGCTTTCATAGGTCAGCACTGAAAATTTGCTAAAGACATCACAAAAAAAAGTCATTCACATGATTTAAAATAACTTTTTTTTTCTTTTTTGTACAGGATGATAAAATCGTTAATTTTTTTTAATTATGTAGTCGTGTTACATTGTTGTTCATCAATGATTGTTAAGAGGTCGGAAATAAAATTATAATATAGTTACCTCTTTAAAAACATGTAGACAACACGTAACAAAAAAAAATGTTTTCGATCGGAGTGATTTTCGAAGCGTAGCTTAGGTGTGGCACAAAGCCGAAAGTAAGGGGCACCCAGTGAGGATTGAACTGACTAATCAGCCGTAATTGTTCTAGAGAGACAAGCTTGCTAACCATTACACCACCTAGAGGTGCCCGATAATGATTTTCCAAGCGTAGCTTGGATGTGACACAAGGCCGAAAGTAAGGTTCACCCAGTAAGGATTGAACTCACTAATCAGCCGTAATTGTTCTAGCAGGACAAGCTTGCTAACCATTACACCACCCCGAGGTGCCCAAAAAGCGATTTTCTAAGCGTAGCTTAGATGTGGCACAAGGCCGAAAGTATGGGTTACGTAGTGAGGATCGAACTCACGAGTCAGTTGTAATTGTTCTAGCAAGACATGCTTGCTAACCATTACACCGTCTCGAGGAGTCCAAAATGATTTTCCAAGCGTAGCTTAGATGTGGCACAAGGCCAAAAGCATGAGGCACCCAGTGAGAATCGAACTCACTACCCAGTCGTAACCGTTTTAGCGAAATAAGCTTGCTAACCATTGCACCACTCCAGGGTGCCCCATGTTTTCGATCGTATTAGACAGTGGTAACGTTAGTCTTCTTTAAATATGTGTTCAAAATTATTCAATGGACACTAGCCGATGGCATTGCTAGTATAGTTATTTTCTAAGCGTAGCTTAGATGTGGTACAAGGTCGAAATTATGGGATACCTAGTGAGGATCGAACTCACTTTTCAGTCGTAACTGATCCAGCGAGACAAGCTTGCTAACCATACACGATGTGCTAGTATATATGCAGCTATTTCAGCCACCAAGTTCGTCGATTAAATCTTATACTCGAAGCAATTTTATAGATAAATACTAATGTTAACATATTCCAGTTCCGAGGTGAGTAGCAGATAAGAATATATTAAGTACTTAGTCTTTATAAGACGGAATAATCCTCGAAATGTTTATTTTATATCGACCGCTGGCATTATAGGGAAATATGCAAAGGTTGCCTCAAGCATGCAAACAAAACACTCACAGAAATTCCGTTAATTTTTCTTTGTCGGGTACAAGGTAAATATGAAGAAGGGAAAAAAGGAAAATAAATGTATGTGGCTATAAAAATTAAGAAAATGTCGCCTTGTTTGTATTTCTTATAAATTAGTATTCTTTATTTTTACCGTTATTTCAACACTGACCGCTAGCATCTGTTAATAAAAATGTTTCATCACGAAGCAAGCTATTTGTTCTTAAGCCATATTCATTATTGTATGAACATTATTGTTCTAATATCATTCGATGTTTCTACGACTGTTAAAAAAATAAAACATATTCTTCATTTTTTTTAAATATGACAAATGACTCACAATAAGAAATAGTGTTTGTTCCTGTAAGGCTAGGCGACTTGTCCTTTCTTAAAATCCCAAATCTCTTTATATCTTCGGTTAGAATCTGTATACAGAAAATAGTTAAGACGCGATCATATCTGTATATAGGTTCCTTTTTTTTTTCATTTTTTTTATTGTCTTGCACTATCGACAACGATAGTGGAATGTTTCTCCGTTGCCTTTTTCACGGTGTGGAATAAGTTTATCTTCTCTTAGACTATTTGTTAACCAGACTAGACTGCTAAGTCTATGTCTTTATCTAACACACATGAAGAGGAAGAAGAAATGTTGGATTTATGATTTTCTCAAGTGCAGATATACGATAGGAATTTATAAAAAAAAAAAAAATTAATATTAAAAGAAAAGTTTAAAAAATATTGTTTTGGGTCGAGTAGCTTAGTTTAATTGTTAGGTTCTTAAATATAAAAATTAGAGCAAAGTCAACGTCGATGTATATTTTAAAGAAATATAAAATAGTTTTTTTTTTAACATCCGATCAGGAAATTTGTGCTCGATTTTCATTTTAAATATAAAATGACAGCTACTTGACATCGGCGCTTTTTGGGGGGGCCTGCTTTCGGCTATATTCTAGATTGAAATCTTTGCATCGCTCAGTTGCGAGTCACACTTTGTTGAATGTTGGCATTTTGTCCACAAATTAATGCCTTAAAGATGACGACGAAAAAGTTGCACTTTTATCATATTATGCTGTATAAATTTTGGAAATGAATAAGCGTTGAAACCACAACAAAAAAAAACATGCAGAAATTTTGTTTCAATGACGCTTCATCTATTCGGGCGGTCGAAAAATGGGTTTGCAGATTTCGTCATTGTGATTTTAACCGAAGCGATAAAACCATGCTCCGGGCGACCTTCTGACGGCGACGGAAACGTCCTACTTGTCATCGTGGAGAATAAACCAAATATTTCGTCCGAAGATATGATATCTCAACTGCCTTTCACCATCTGAAGAGAATTGGTCATGACAAATGATCGATTTTGGCACGAAAGTACAAAGCTCTTCAAAACAATTACTACGAAAATACTTCTATAAAAATGGAAAGTGAGGCTATGTTATAGCGTTGGGATGTCTTTTAGCTAGGTCAAAACTGATAAAATTGCAGATTCATCACTGAATGTATGGAAGACACATTATATACATCGTAGATTTGGGAAAAGTATTCATTGCACAGACGACAGTTAAACTTATAAAGGAGCAATATTTCGTAAGAAAAAAATTTTGTATCGCATAGTGAACCATCTTTCTTAGCAGCAGACCTAGCGATTTATTCAATATAACCGTTCCACTTTATCTCATCAGAAGATTTTACACTGAGAAGGTGCAATCAGTTACTCTCCTGGTGGTTAGCATCAGCCATGCTAATGGAAGTTTAACATGTTCATCTTTGACGATTAAAAGTATGCTTACTGATTTACCATATTCCATATTACTAATAATTTTTTTAGAAATATATCCCATAAACTGTATTTTATTTTCTGTTTTTGCTGAAATGCTTTGAGTTCTCTCGAATATTATCAATGTCACATACACATATTTTAAAATTTGGAAACTAACAACCGGAAAATACTAGAAATATAATTACCAATATTTGACTACGATAATGACAATATCTAATTAATTATAATAACCGAGACTGTCTATTTGAACATAAACATTAACATTTGACGGTATATCTGCAATTTTGATTCGATTATGTAAAAATTCAATAACAAATTAGAGAACGTCTGAGGCCGCACGACTTGATGGAAAACTCCCATAACGTATGATCTCCGGTTGAAAACCAAAATTTGTGTGGATGGAAAGAAGGTAATAATAATAATAATAATAATAATAATAATAATAATAATAATAATAATAATCATAAACCAAATCTATTACGCCTACAAAAGCAGATGGATTACTAAACTTTAACCCATTTAATGTGAACAGATAGCAGAACAGCAAAAAGGAGGGAAAATAAAGAGTGAAATGTTGTTTAGGGCTACAGTGTTCAGGATATTTTTGGAGAGCTAAGGTCACTCACATCCTGACGACACATGGCCCATGAATTAAAGAAAGAAATTATTTTCATGCGTAAACTGATCCTAAATTATAAAACTGAATTATTAAAATTAGCTTTTTCTCATTTTTGCAACAGTAATTTTGAATTTTGAAACAAAAAAATATTAATTTAATTTTCATAGATCCAATTAGTTTGATATTATAATAAATAAATCAGTGAGTCAGTTATTTGCCATGCGTGATACACGCTTAGGCTATCATGTATCTTTCGATACATGGCTGACAACGCAGATTTTTGCCCGCAGTAGTTTCTTCCTGCGGTAGACCTGTTGCCATGCAAGGTTATAAAACCCGGTCTGTCCTATTATTTACCCATAGCTGGGGGGAGAAGTGGATTAATACCTTAGCCAAGGGTAAGTGAATGTAATGGATTCGACAGGAATTTGAACTTGGTTCTCTGTTTCCTCAATCCGAGCCGCTATCCATTAAAATTTAGTAAACTATTCTGAACGCCCGCTTTGGATAATCTCTTCCACTTTCTTGCCTTCCAGTCAAATTTGATTTTGAAAATTTTAAATATAACATCAATCGTTATTTTCTACCTTCATAATTCCCGTTCATTTATTGTTATCTCCCCATTCTATCGTTTTCTTTTCCTCATATTCTATCTCACTCAATAATACCTTGCGTCTTAGTGGCTTTATTGCCTTGCTTAGGTGAAATGCTTAAAAACATTAATATCTACACTGTTAAGTAAGATTTTGAATAATATTAGGTTGGTGCAAAAATAATGACGTAATAATGTCGTTTTTTGACGTATTTTTTATCGTCAAAAACGACATTATTACGTCATTATTTTGCACCAACCTAATATTTCTCAGTATATATTAAAATATTTCTAAAATGCAGTTGTATTTGATAATGTTATTTTATTTTTTTTTTTTTTTTTTTTTTTGATAATCGTGGACACAAACCTGATAAATGAATTGAGCTTTGTCTCAAATTCAAATCTTAGTTTTTCTTTTGTGCTACGGTGATGAAACCTTTTTTTCTCTTTTACCGTGTAGCATAGTGGAATTATCGAAACACTTAAATCTTTTAGAATTGGTCAGGCATAAAATCTCATGCCTCATTAATTACACAAGCATTCGTATTCCATTGTATTTGCCGTGAGTTGTTATTTAGACCTTTTCGAATATTTTCCACATTCTCTGTCCTTTTCCGTTTGCTTCAAACAATGGGACCGAAAACAACTGGATGTTGCGAAGGTCCACTTCTGAGATGGCACAGAATTTTATAGTATGATTGTTTTCCCCTTATCAGAACAGGAAAATAACATTTCTCCGCCCTCCCTCCCTCTCTCTCTCTCTCTCTCTCTTTCTCTCTCTTCATATATATATATATATATATATATATATATATATATATATATATATATATATATATATATATATTGTTAAGGGGTCCACCCTTTTTCATACAAGTGGACTCGCCCAGCGTGTACTTGTACTGCTGCCGGTGAATACCCGGAAGTGAGAGTGACAGTGATACAGTGCGATAGTGGGAGAGGGAGAGTGAGAGTGAGAGTGAGAGACAGAGAGAGTGAGAGTGTGAGGTAATCGCTTTGTAGGAGTCAGAGTTGCGAGCACGTAGACTCAGAAGGAAGTCATACTTCGATACTGAATTTCCCAGACTGTATATATATTATTATTGCTATTAACCGCATTTCTGAATCTACTAACCGTATTAGCAATTGTATTATTACGTCAATACATTTATTTGCTATATTTCATTCCTGCGTTTGTCATTCATTTGAGACCGGATTTCATCCCGGAATCCACAACATATATATATATATATATATATATATATATATATATATATATATAGGGTTTAGGGAAATAGACCTGCTTTAAGCACTGATATATAGGTCACTTGTTTATCTATCAATATTCACATAGATGACATACCTTTCTTTTTTATAATCATCATCATAACATAAACATCAGAGTAACGGGAAATAACGATTATCAGCTTGATAAAACCTTCCGTAATAAGCAAATAAAGACATCCGTGGCTTTTTGAACATAAATGCACCATTAAAATGACAATAAAACTTGACCTCTGTTGGCATCTTCATGTCAATATAATATCCTTGATTCAAAATGAAAAGCTTGTACATCCAGCTTCACGTAATAACACTGCATTTGATTCTAATACAAAAGAGTTAACTTCAAATTTCTGAACAAAAGAAATGCAAACGTTACCAACAGCTGTAACTATGCAATTATTCCTCGAACATTGATTAGATAACTCTACTAATAGACCATTGCACAAGAACCCTATTCCAACACCATTATGTGTTTCATCGTTGTGAGTAAGTGATAGACATGTCGTTTAGATCTGTCAAAACTGTAAACAGAATGAAACAGCTTCCTAAAATTGCTTCGAATAAATGAAGCCTTTAGATCTTAGCGAGGACCAACCATTTTCGAAATCTGGATTGAAGCTACAAAATCACAAACGTATATGAAATAAGGAAACTGAACATAGAATAGGTTGATCTAGAGGTAGATTCATCCGACGCCACAAATTGCAACAAAACGTTAATCTGAAAAGACGTTTTATCTTCATAAATAACATCGTCAGATTGATACTTTCAAATGGATGTAATGCAGAAAGTCAAACCCGTTCAGAAATAGCTAGACTTTCAGCTGTATTCATTCTACCGGCAGTGCTTAAAAATGTATGAGAACGTGTGACTTTTGGTGAAGGATAACAGTCGCCAAATATTGTGGTCTGGCGCTCCAGAAATAAAAAAGAACTGGATCAAGCAACAGAAATCACATCATTTGCGGACTACTAAGAGCAGCAACAATTAAAATGGAGAGCACATGGAACTGAAAGAGAAAATAAAGTCATAATCTTGATAGTGATATTCCACACTACTTTGAATGGAAGGTTCGGAAGTGGATAGAGGGATAACAGATATATATACATATATATATATATATATATTATAGCAGTTAATATTAACAACAAAATAATATATATATATATATATATATATATATATATATATATATATATATATATATATATTATAACAGTTAATATTAACAACAATACTACATATATATATATATATATATATATATATATATATATATATATATATATATATGAATATATATATACACACATATATATGGATATTAATCATGTTTTATATATATATATATATATATATATATATATATATATATATATATATATATATATATTATTTTGTTTTAGATATTCGAGCAAAAACATCTTGAAAACGCTCCGCTACTATTTGTCAACAATCACAATACCTATTGTTGCTTACATGTTTTCCTTAATTCTGAATGATGAGCTGTTCTGGTTTATCTTGTCATGAAAAAATAACTTCCTGATCTCCACCACCATTTAACGTAGATCTGACATTTGATTGGTTGATCAAGGCAAACCCACAAGTGTTTTGTAACCTCCCACCTTATCTTTCGGAAAACAGGTAACATTTTCTTTAAAAAAAGTTTCAAAAATTATTTAATCACCAGTCCCATACCAATCGCCTGAAGAGTTACAACGTAATGCTGAAACACGAACGCTTTTGTGTAGCGATTTTCTACAAGTTTTTTTTCATAATAGCTAAAATAAAATAATAATATATTGCTCTACTTTATATTGAGCATTTTTTAAAGAAAAAAGTAAATGCAACGAATTTTACTTCATCTGTTGTTTCTCTCATTTGGATATATATATATATATATATATATATATATATATATATATATATATATATATATATATATATGTATATATATATATATATATATATATTAGGTTGGTGCAAAAATAATGACGTAATAATGTCGTTTTTTGACGTTACGTTTTTTGACGTTGTATAATTACTTTCCATACTTAGAAGAATCGTGATGAAATCGATCACAAACTAAAATGACATTTGCATCATTAATTAATTATAGCTAAGCATCAGAAGCACATGGAGGGGTGAAATAAAGTACAAATATCTATCTATCTATCTATATATATATATATATATATATATATATATATATATATATATATATATATATATATATTGGTGCAAAAATAATGACGTAATAATGTCGTTTTTGACGTTAAGAAATACGTCAAAAAACGACATTATTATTTCATTATTTTTCCAACAACCTAATATATATATATATATATATATATATATATATATATATATATATATATATATATATATATATATATATATAAGGTGTTTAATTTTGAACGTATTATATATAAAGGTGTTTCATTAAGACAGATCAAAGTCAACGGTAAATAAATCAGTGTTATTGGTGAAAATTTATTTCTCTATTGGATCATGTTATTTAAATCATGGCAATTATGTGTGAAAAATCATATCGCCCAAATGTCCGCCAAATCTGAAAAAAAAGAAAAAACCATTAGACGCTTAAACTTAATTCACATTAAAATCATTCTAAGCTATTGGAACACCCTTTATATATTATTCCTACATAACGTGTATATAGGTATCCAGAGATAATTTTATATTATATCAATTAAATATGCATATATGAACTATAAAGTATTTAACATTGATCTTCGTTGAACGCAAGCATTACAGATAGTATATGTTTATTATATTTGCAACGTAAATACCTTTGCTAATGTTTTTTTAACATAGATATGTATTACAAATTGCTTTGCAACAGAAATTCAGTGAAACTTCTTTGAATACAGAAAATGCAGTGAATATCAGAAAGGAAGTATTCGTAAGCCACATTTGTTTAAGATAATCATTACTTAAAGAAAAGTATGTTTGTTACATAATTTATGTATATTCATTTTAGCATACCCAGTTACCTGATACCTGCAGCTGAAACCCTCTTTGCTCTGAATTGTCTAGGGCCTGTAACAATTTTGCTACCATATTTTATTCTCGACATTTTTCTAATATACGGCACTTTTACATAATTCATATTTTGAGCTATCACTGGGAGAAAACAAAATGGCCAATGATAAGTAATAAATTGACCCAAGAGGAAGAAAAAAATTCCACTTGCATACATCATTTCTGAATACTGTATGAACCGTTATTTTTTTAAAAGAAATACCCAATAATTTCAGAAAACAACACAGATTTATTTCCGCTTTAGAAAAAAAAAAAATAATTCAGCAGATTTTCATTTTTATTTTTCCTCTCTTCTTTTGATGAAGATAGTAATATGGATAACCATTGCCAATGCTTTGTTTCTGTTTCTCCCACAGTGTAACGCATGCACTAGTTATTGTCAGAGGCACATTAAGTGGGTAAGTAATTATCTTAGATTCTGTCAAAGGCAAGTTGACGAATCTGTGTAAGTCTGGGACAACAACAGGATTGATTAATTAGAATCTAGAATTTTGATACACTACGCTGTGAATCGAATAATATCTGAAATATTTGTTTGTAATTCTATGTCTTTGAAGGATGAATATAGATCTGCGTGCGATGGACATGCATTTCTGCGAGGGGATGTTGAAAAAATGTTCTTGGCCCAACCACCCTATTTCACAAACTCTGAACAAACGGCTAAATATCTGATAATTGCTTCTTTTTTAAGCGATTTGTCCTCAAATCGAGAAGATATAAGAACGTTCCAACATATTTAAATTAAACTGACATATTTAAATTAAATTCGTATTTATTTGTGTGTGTGTGCATATTTACTATCCTCGTTTCATGGGCTATACATGAGGTATGTCCTAACTTATTAATTTCACGAATAAAAATTAAGATGAGCGGATACATAGAATCGATATATATTACAACATTTGGTTGGATTGATGTGAGTTTGTGACCCTGGGTTTCACGCTTTTGCTATTGTCAGGCAAATTGATTATTTTTTTAAAAATCTGGTTTTATGTAGATTGCGTGTATTGGTGTTATTATGGGAGTGGGGGATATTGAGCGCATTCTAATAAGTACCGCGCATATAATATATAAATAATTATATATATATATATATATATATATATATATATATATATACACACTTTTCACATATATATACTACAATATATTTTTTGCTTTTTTGTATATTGAAAATTAAAATTATTACAAATTTGCGAAATGCTCTTAACCCGAGCCAGCAGAAAGACGGTTTGCATAAAATAATGTTCATAAATATTGCGATATTTGCCAACGCTAGCTTTTAAGTTTCTTCAATATGTCAATGAATGTCCGAAAATTTTCTTACAGATCAATAGTAGCAGGAAACAACCAAGGAAAGCGAAGACTGCCATGATGAGAATTTGCAAGCAACAAGAGAGTCTAATGCCAAATAGCAACTACAATCAGTTTCATACTTACAATTACAGACCTGCATTAATATTCTAAAATTAATAATCAAGAATTAATCTAATACTCACGGAAGAAAATTCAACACTAATAACACATATTGATCGCAAGAAACATCAGTTGGATACAGCGAGTAAGGGGTTTGTGTGAGTTGATAGTAAAACAGGGATAATGAGAGATGGTAAAGTTGTCGAGTGTCATGATAGCAAACGTCCTGAAAAGGCCCAAGACAAAGGAAAAGGAGCAGAATCCAAACCTTGGGATGTCTTGTGAGAAACAAATTTGTTAGGTTAATATTCACATGGCTTGTATTTTATATTTATCCATCCTTTTATTATTCACTAGCAGCATGGTGGCCCGGCGTTGCCCGTGCTTGATTCAAAAATCGTACGACTCATACACCAATCGCTATCACTTGACTTAAAATATTTTTGCCCTTCCTTGCCTTTAAAGGACTGCACTTTGCCGTGCTGATGTTGCTATATGCCTTACTTCTTGCCTATCTCACACTGCGATTTTTTTCTAAGCTCCATAGTAAACATTAAATCTGTTACGAAAAAAGACCTAAACAAAATGAACACAAAACGATCAGCTTTAAAAAGAGACTCGTAGCTGGAAAAACCCGAATGAAAAAAGAATGTTAACAACAAATACTTTTTCACACCCAACCCAGTTCTGCGGGGATCAGAATCAACATTGAGTTTAAGCAAGCGAATGAGCCAATTGGAGTAAAGTGCCATGCAAATTTAAATTTTTCTCACTTGTGACGAATGCAGCTATCGATTTTTTTTCCATGCTAGCATGCTAGTTAACATTCGTGTCAGTCAGTTGTTGGCTCTCACGCTGGCCAATAGAATCTTCCAGCCTATTCATGGCAGCCAACTATAGGCTCTCAGTCTGGCTAGTAGAAAATGGCCGCAAACTACATGAAAACAGCCGAAGAAGCATGAAAAATCGATTATTTCCACTGTTGATGGGAGTTGGGAAATGTAAAGTCAGTCCTGGTCTTCCCGCTAACTTGGAGCATTTGCACGTAAATTTTGTTGCGAATCCGTCGAAAATTGCGGCCTTGCATTCGTTACACACACACACACACACACACACACATCCTGCCTTTTATAGATAGAGATTTCATTCAGTTTCATTCTGCAATCATTAATAAGTATACAACATCAATCAGAATCATACATTTATATTAAACTAAGATCCGTCTACAATATCATAGGAACCCATCTACAATCAACCTTTTTCTTGCAGACTTGGCTCTGGAGGCCTACCATATGTCAGGTTCGAACACTATGAACCGGGTGATATGCGAAAATATCTTCTCTTATAGAGGAGAACAAAATTTTAAAAATTCAGAGTTCAGGCGGATATCTGAGATATACAGAGTGAAGTAGAATTTAAAAGGAACTGAAAACCTAATTCTAAAAATAAAACAAGGGATAAGCTTCTAATCTCATGCAAAGGACTGCGGAGGAGTATGAACCTGGTGTTATTAGAACCACGCCTGAATTTAAATATGGTTTCCCGATTCCGCTTAGGTTTTTACGTTTTGAGAAGTGTTTTTTTTTTAAACAAGCTATTCTAATTTATATTTTGACCAGCAACAATAAAAATAAAAGGAAAACTAGTTACAATTAATAAAGTATTTCTTGATGCAATGAAAATGTTTTGTCTATGAAATTTATTTTTCGTTTGAGTTACAGACAACAGATATTGACACGTAGATAACAAAATATAATTTTCGAATTTGAAATATTCGCAGATCTAGAAAGGCTGCGATATTAAATCTAAACTTCAATAAACTTTTATGTCGAGAGTTACCGCTTCATAATAAATGGTTTTGGATTTGATTTCTGCTATCTGAAAAAACGTCAAAATTTAGGACGAAGAATTTTCTTTTTTTGCGAATGTTTTTATTTTTGTGTGTTATAAAATGTATGTCTTGTTAGACTTATGAATACTTTTTTCGATAACTCTCATGAACGGAAGGCGACGAATACACTTTCGCTATGCCACAGATTAATATTTCTTTAGACACATGTGTATATAAATAAATTGATGAGTTCATGCGCGTGTGACTGTAAGCGTGTGTGCAAAAATGCGGAAAAAAGCATTTATTATGCAAAAAGAATAATCTTCAAAATGAGCTCCCTTTCTTGACAATGCACTTGATTCTGCAATCAATATACATCACAGGTATCGAATTATCCGCATCAAATTTCAAGTGATATTATATGTCAAGGTACGGTTTTGTTAATCTACCCACACATATATTGGGTGCAATGGATAAATCGTCGTCTACATTATGCAAAAATGAAAATAAAATTGGTATCTCATTTTAATAGATATATTTACCAAAATTACATAAATACATCTTGGAATATTAACGAGTATATTTATTCGACAAATTCGCTTTTGGCATCAATGCCGACCACCAGACGACTTCGGAATCTCCTGCAACTCTTCTGGACGATTTCATTGTTTAAGTTGGTAAATGCTGCCATAATCCTTGTCTTCAGTTCGTCTTTGGAGCTACAAGGAGTTTTGTGGGTCTCTCGTTCAACTGAACCCCGCACATAATAATCATGGTGTTGCAGTCTGGGGAGTTAGGTGGCCAGATATAAGGGGTGTTGCGGTTGGAGAAATTTTCTGACAGCCAAGACTGCGTTCACCTGTGTGGTATGGTACAGAGTCTTATAGGGTCTTTCAACAGCTAACCTCTTGATCTTGAGCAGCACTAACAGAACAAGTCACTTGATATAGGCCTCCGTGTTGAGTCTGAGTTCCTGTGGGAAGATGAATAAAGGCACATTGTTGGCGGAATATAACATCCAACTATTTCCGAATCCTCTTCACTGTCCTGAGATTGAAACCTAAACACTCTGAACAGTTCGTTTTAGAGCAGTGCAGCATGGCCTTTTTAAATATCTGGTGGTCTTTTTTTTCTTTCAGAGACAGTGCCCAACTGCCCTTACTTTACTGTACAGTCGACAAAATCAAAAACAATCAACGCGCATGCGCGAAATTAAAAATATAAAATGGCGACAATTTACCCATTGCGCTCTGTATAAGATTGGCAGCTGAAATTTCCCGACTCGACTCTTCGCAGAATCTAATAAAATATTGAAACATCAAAATCGATTTTTGGCTCCTCCGTGAACTAAAGAGATGACTAAATAAATACACATACACACAAACGCGCACACACACGCACATTGTGTATTGTGATATTTACCAAGCTAACTTTTGAAAAATTCTTATATGACAATGAATGACCAAGAATTTTCTCACAGATGACAAAGGAACTTGAAAAGACGGGGATGTCGTTATGCCAATGAATGCTAGGAACACTATGGTGAGAAAATTTCAAGCAACAACAGTCATACGTGAAATAGCAACAATAATGAGACATGCTTACAATCAGAATAAAGACATTAATTTTCTGTGATTCTGTTGCAAACTAGGGACGGATACTGAATAGAATAATCACACGAATGTTGGTAATGAACGATAATACTTAGGACAAGAACAACACGTATATGATTCGCCAGCAGCGCATAGAAGTTGTCAACTGCTATGAGTGAGTCAAGTGAATTCCACAATGAATCACCAACTCCAGTATATCTACCAACCGTCGCACGCGGTTAGATGTGGCACAAGGCTTAATTTAATGTGGTGTATCCGAGTCCGAAGGTTCGGCCAAAAATTCCCCGTAGACCCCATATAAAATGGGTTCGGTAAGTTGTTCCCTGAGACGATACTGCCATTCGGCAGAGCTTCGTCTGGGGATCCTCTCTGCCTGGAGACCGAGTGCGACCAGGACAACTGGATACGAATCTTCAACTGCAGGATATCTACTAACTGCCTCGCACGGTGTGGTACAACCTGAATTTAATGTGGGGTATCCGAACCCGTAGTCTCGGCCAAAAATTCCCCGTAGCCACCGTATAAAACGGGGCTGGGTAGCTGCTTCCCGAGACGAGACTCTACCCTTCGGCATAACCTCGTCTAGGGATCCTCTCTGTTCGGAGACAGAGAGTTTGACAAGCACAGCTTGAAACGATTTTCCAACTGCAGACCAACATACAATATTTTATACTGTACTGATATGAATATATCATTTACGTCCGTAGATATGATACAACAGATTCATAATGAGGACAGGATTAACTGAACACTAACAGGACATACGGAACCCAAGAAAAACAGAAACAACAAGTAAAATTCTAAGTGTGGGTCGATGGAAAAACAGGTATAATGAGTGATGATAAAAGACAGGAAGTTGTCCAGAGCCATTGAAACATACGTAATGAAAGGGCTTAAGAGCTAAGAGAAATGAGCACAACCCCAGTATTGGTATTTCTTTTGTGAAAATACATTCAAGTGTTAATATTCACATGATTTGTATTTTATATTTATTGTGATACCGGAACTACCTACTCAGTAGACTCTTCCAGGTCTATATTAAGTATGCGACACAACACTCTAGAGAGAGAGACCGAGAGACAGACTCTCGGCGACTGTCGAACTCTGTGCATTAGCAGAGGGGAACCCGGACGAGGCTTTGCCGAAGGGCAAGGTTTCGTCCGGGCAGGTTGACAGGGCCTGAACCTGTCTAGGCGGGTTCAAAAAGGCCATATTTTTGGCCGAGCCTACGGGCTCGGGGATACCCACATTAAAACGGCCTTGTGCCACATTCGATCCTCGTGGGTGGATTGATAAATACAGAGAGACCGAGAGACAGACTCTCGGCGACTGTCGAACTCTGTGCATTAGCAGAGGGGAACCCGGACGAGGCTTTGCCGAAGGGCAAGGTTTCGTCCGGGCAGGTTGACAGGGCCTGAACCTGTCTAGGCGGGTTCAAAAAGGCCATATTTTTGGCCGAG
>OZ010594.1:47200269-47277769 GCA_963932145.1 Acanthosepion lycidas
TTATCTCCCTTCCAACTACAGATAGAACAGGAAATATTAAAATAAATACACAATTATATATGGTTTGATTAATTTACTTAATTTTCCTTTTGAAGAACCATTTATAATGGCGAATATGTTATATTTACTAATCGTTTTCCCTATAACACAAGTGAAGGGAAAATGATTACACATGACGATATTCGAAGCCAAAGGTAGTGGATTGATATGGATAAATCACCATAACCGACCTCAAATGCTAAGAAAAATTAATGTTCGAAGAAGAAAAGTCATGTTGTAAATATAGTGAGCTCCATTTCTTGGGTATTCTTAAAATGCAGTGACATAATAAATACGCATTTATACATCTAGCGGTTTCAGCATGTGCCTTAATGTTTAGTCTAAAAGTGGCCTACACTCATCAACAGATAAGATGTTGTTTACGCTATTTACATCCGCATCTTTGGAGTCGTTATTCAGAACGTAAATTATTGTCCATCTCCATTACAACGCAGAGCTACACAAAACAAAAATTAACGCACTATTTACATCATTCGGACTATTGTCCTCATCTTTGTCTCCGTATTTGTTACAACGTTTCGGACGTTGAATGCTCCGACCTTCTTCAGGTGGTTGGAGTGTCGAACTGAACCCTCTATTTCGCTCGCTGGGGTAGACTGTTCTAGTTCCACTTGCTATGTCTAATGGATGTCAGTTATCTCCTGTTAATTCCCCTCTCCAAGTCCTCCACTGCCTTAACCAGGTATTGAACTCACACTCTCCAGTGACAGGACCCAAAGACAGATACAGAAAAAAGTGTATCTCAGCCGATCTGCTCTCCCTCCACCAGCCATATTTACCAAAATGATTATTACCTTTCTTGATTGCTGCAAGATATTTCAATTGTGGTAGTTTTCTTTAATGAAAAATCCAGATTCATTTGTTCGCTGGAAACTTTTTCACATCAAAACATAATAAATATAATAATACAAATATTTTTCTCAAAGTTTACCGAAGAGAAAACTTGATCAGATATTGCAAATAATGATGAATATAAAGAATGAAGCAAAATTCGTGCACCATAGAGGTTAATGTATAGCTCGAAGACATCCTGTTGAGTGTTCACGGAGGTCATCAGACCACACACCCTTGGATCTTTTTCTGTCCGATCATTAGAAATAAGTCATTTATCAGACGCGCCCAAGAAATATTGAGCAAGTTAAAGAAAGAATTAAATATGAATGCAGTAAAATTACAAAGGAAATACTCCGACGTGTTAATCAATCATGCAGGCGCAGAAATGAAATATGTTTTGAAAATTGAGGAGGAGATTTTGAACAACACATTTAATAATTTCATAACTAGTAAATAAAATTTACACCCTTGTACAAATTAATTGAAACGAAACGAATAATTGTTTAATTGCTTTTTCGTATTTTTCCAATGAACAATGACTTACTTAATACTGCGCATGTCCATTCCACAAATTTGTTACTTGCAGACTGACTACAGATTCGCGATTGGATTTAAATCAGAGCTTCTGGGCTTGTCTAATACTATTGATTTACTCACTGGTAAGGCTTGTTAGTATGTTCGTGCAGCGTTACAAATTTTCGTATGCCTCCTTGGAGTAACGTCCATCACAGGCAACGGTCTTAGGAAAACTAATCGACAGTCGGGACAATAGTGTATGGGCGGGGTAAAAATCTGATGCAATCAGGGATGACGCAATATTTTTCCAGGCCAAACAAATTTCATCAAATTTCATCACACACGCCGAAAGTAGGTTCATATTACTGTGAACCACTGAAAATAACCAAATCTGAGAAGAAGAAAAAAATAGAAATCGATTACACCAAGTTACTCCTGGTAAGGCTTGTTAGTATGTTCGTGCAGCCTTACAAATTTTCGTATGCTACCTTGGAGTAACGCCCATCACAGACAACGGTCTTAGGAAAACTAATCGACAGTCGGGACAATAGTGTTTGGGCGGGGTAAAAATCTGATGCAATCACGGATGACGCAATATTTTTCCAGGCCAAACAAATTTCCTCAAATTTCATCACACACGCCGAAAGTAGGTTCATATTACTGTGAACCACTGAAAATAACCAAATCTGAGAAGAAGAAAAAAATAGAAATCGATTACACCAAGTTACTCCTGGTAAGGCTTGTTAGTATGTTCGTGCAGCCTTACAAATTTTCCTATGCCTCCTTGGAATAACGCCCATCACAGGCAACGGTCTTAGGAAAACTAATCGACAGTCGGGACAATAGTGTATGGGCGGGGTAAAAATCTGATGCAATCACGGATGACGCAATATTTTTCCAGGCCAAACAAATTTCATCAAATTTCATCACACACGCCGAAAGTAGGTTCATATTACTGTGAACCACTGAAAATGACCAAATCTGAGAAGAAGAAAAAAATAGAAATCGATTACACCAAGTTACTCCTGGTAAGGCTTGTTAGTATGTTCGTGCAGCCTTACAAATTTTCCTATGCCTCCTTGGAGTAACGCCCATCACAGGCAACGGTCTTAGGAAAACTAATCGACAGTCGGGACAATAGTGTTTGGGCGGGGTAAAAATCTGATGCAATCACGGATGACGCAATATTTTTCCAGGCCAAACAAATTTCATCAAATTTCATCACACACGCCGAAAGTAGGTTCATACTACTGTGAACCACTGAAAATAACCAAATCTGAGAAGAAGAAAAAAATAGAAATCGATTACACCAAGTTACTCCTGTGGGGTCTAAAACTGACTGTATAATGAACGAAAGGAAAGTAAATCGGTTGTTTCCGTTATTCGCACAAGGCTGTATTTGTGTACTTATAATTTTAATAAATTATCCCTATGATGGGTGACTTTTGCCTCCCTTTTGTATTAATTGAATAAAATGTAATTATATTTGATTATTTGAATAATAAAGTTGATAAATGCAAACAGTGAAAGTTCATTTCGATGACAAGTTCGTTTCGGTGACAATATTCGGAAATTGCTACAGATAAGTAAAAAAACAAAAAAAAAACAAAAAACAAACGGATATTTATGATGTAAATTGGGTTATGCTTCATTAAATATAACGCGTAAGATTAAACTTAGACTAAAAAGTGAATCAGAAGCAAAAGTAAACATCAGAACATCTTTTATTCGGAGACAAAATCGTAAATTCTCCAAGTAGCTCCTTTTTTTCTTTCTTTGGTCTCCGGAGTATAAACGACTGAGTTCTTTCTTATCTGATTCGAGATTATACAGCTTTTAAGATTGCAGTCTTTGTTTTTTTTTATCATGCTGCATTAATTTCAAAAACTACGTGACCCTGATTATAGTAAAAAGAAATGTCATCTATTTCTTTCTTTCACTTGAATATCTCAAACATGGCTACTTGTCATTGATACTATCTGTTTTTCCTTTGTAGCATTATGAAAAAGTTATGATGTGCTTTCTCTTTGTATTCTGATACATACATACATATATATATAATATAATATTATATATATATATATATATATATATATATATATATATATATATATATACATGTATATATATGTGTGTGTGCGTATATATATATATATATATATATTTAAAAAAAACTTTTGTATCTTTCCAGATCTCAATTTTTAAATGCCCTTTCCTCCTTGCGCTTAACTTTATTTTATCATATTATCTCTTTTCTACGATTAAGTAATATATATCATCGCGTATCAGATAAAGTTTACATTAAAACTTGTTTTGTTTGTATATAAATTATCCAAGTTTTGTTTTGTTTAAATGTATTCATCAAAACATTTATTTAATCTGAAGGAAGAGAAATGTGTTCGTTGTCCTTTTCATGTAATATTTTAACTCTTTCACTAATTTTTGAATCAATTTTCCTACTGCCCCTATCGATCATCTTGTTAATGTCTGCGTGAGGATGCGTTCCTATTGCGCAGCACCGCTGGTAAGTGTCTGAAAGACAGGCCACGGGATGAACCAAGCCTTGGGAGTGAAACTTAGTATCCGTTGAAACCTCTTCTAACACGAGCAGAGCAGCGCACCAACGACACAAACTTTATAGACTGCAATTCTGGTGTTCGTAGTAAGCTTTCTGTTCTTCCAGTCTCTCGAGGTCAATTTACCAAAGTAGTAGCTGCTCGTCTGACTTGTCAGTTGACCTTTGTGTCCCGGGAGAGGGGGTCTGAAACTGAGGAGCCAAAGTATGTAAATTCATGAATCACTTCAAGACCATAGTTGTTGATTTTGATGGCAGGAGATTGTTCAACGTCTTGATCTTGCTCAGGATGTTGATATTCTGCAAACTGATGGCCAAACTGAACTCTTGCCAGGCTTTACAGAAAAGGTCTATAAGTCTCTGCAGTTGATTTTCAGTGTATGCTGTCAGCGTTGCGTCATCTGCAAACAGCATGTCCCAGGCGAGACAAACTGAACTGACTCCCATCTGTTCATGAAGGTATAAGTTCAGTCTTTCTCCCTGTCTCTTTCTGAAAACCATACGACAGGTTGGCCCAAGACGTGTGGGTATATGAACTCTTGATAGCTGCTAGCACGAAGTACCAAGTCATCGTGGCCCAGAGCTTGAGAGTGATGGTTTTGTTTAAATTGTTGATCACGCTAGAAAACACGCTCTCTCCCATAAAATGTAACTAAGTTCTGCTCAGCATAGTTGCAGTATGAACCACAGTTGGGTTCTGTGGGTGTTTAGCAAACACAAATGTGATTGAGTGAGCGTCTGCAATAGAGATGGGCTAGCCGCCCTAGTAGACACGTATCCTCGAATACGAGAGTCAGCTATTTTATATATGATATATATAATATTGGAGTTTATAAGCATATAAAAGAGATATTTATAGCCAAGTATGCAATATATATATATATATATATATATATATATATATATATATATATGTATACACTGCGTGCCAAATTATTATCGAGATAACTTTTTTTCTAATATTTCAAAAACCGTCCAATATATTCTCACAAAATTTTCACACAATGTTGGCAACACTGATCTGGTCTACGCAATGTAAACAAACTGGCGCCATATTATTTATCAGCACGGTGATTTGACCGTGCCAAATTATTAGAAAGGTTTAGTAAAATTCCCAGAATTGAGTAAACAAAACGTTTATTAATGTTGCACGTGAATGTTTATGATCAAAAGAAGCTAATAAATAAGATAATCAAACAAATAATAACAGAAAACAAAGGCACAGTTTTAAACAAATTAATATGGAATGTGCTTTCCCTGTTTTGAAATTACTTGAAGAAGTCGACGATCCATAGAATTTGTTAATTGTTGGGTGTCATCTGCTGTAATGCCGCGAGATATGTCAAGAATTGCTTGACACAACTTAGCGTTGCTCCTGAATTGTCGCCCGTTGGCGTACAGTCTTCGCTTCATGATACTCCAAAGGTTTTCAATTGGGTTCAAATCCGGAGAATTTGCTGGCCACTTCATTTTTTGAGGTCCATCGAAGCCTAACTCTTTCAAATATTCAGTAGTCTTGTGAGCAGCATGTAAGGGAGTATTATCTTGCATAAAAACAATGGCCCTTCTGAAGGCAACTCTTTTCCTTTTCATCCAAGGTCCAAGATGCTCATTCATAAACGCTATGTATGCATTAGCCGTCATTTTGACGCCATCTGGTACTCTCCATGGACCCACTAATGTGTTTCCAATAATACAACCCCAGATCTTTATGCCTCCACCGCCTTGTTGGTGTCTCAATAGCTGATGGCGATTCTGTCCGTTCATTACCCAGCCTTTGCACCATCTATCTGGCCCATCAAGTATTGCTCGAGTTTCGTCTGTGAACAAAACTTTAGAGAAGTCAATCTTCATATTGTCCTCGGCCCATTTCAATCGATTTTGAATGTGATTTCTCGTCAACGGAGGCTTCGATACAGGTTTGACTGTTGTTGCTATTTCCCTCAGATACCGACACCGAGTGCTTTTAGACACATTAGGATCCCCAATGCGACTGAAAAACTCTTGACTAGTAAGTCCAGAGTTCTTCGTGGCCTCTCGTTTAAGTCGTGACATGTAACAACGTGAAATAACTCTCGGCTTGCCTTTATCTGCCCTTTTGCGTACTTGTGTAGGGTCGGCGGGGAAGTTTTTCACTGTTTGATGACACCTCCCTATCATTTTAGAAATTTCTAGGGTAGATTTACATTTTGAGAGTTCTAAGGTAATAGTTTTCTTTTCAGCATTACTTAAACTGCTTTTACGGCATATCTATTCATAAAATTCTTACATTTTCTAATAATTTGGCACGCTCAAATCCCCGTGCTGATAACAAATATCCTAATACCTTATCTGGCAAAAGTCTTTTGGGCTGAAGGAATGGAATATAGGTAGGTTAGTAAACATTACTTCATGCGTTTTCAGAACTACACGGCTCGTAATCAGTTTGCAATCAGAGGGACCAAGAGCTGAGAATAAGGTTTGTTTGGAATTTCTTTGACTTTTTCATCTCATTCTATCTATCTATCTATCTATCTATCTATCTATCTATCTATCTCTCTCTCTCTCTCTCTCTCTCTATATATATATATATATATATATATATATATATATATATATATATAAATATATATATATATATATATATATATATATATATATATATATATATATATATATTTATATATATATATATATATAGAGAGAGAGAGAGAGAAACCTAGTGAGCCAGACAAACCTACCCAGGTTTCACCTAAGCTTTCCTTGACGATCCGCCTAGGTGAAACCTGGGTAGGTTTGTCTGGCTCACTAGCTTTATCTAGGTCTGCTCGACGATTGTATTGAGCTCTTTTGTTAGTTCGTTGTTTACTCGTATCGGGGTTTTATCTTTGGGCCTCAAACCTGTATCAGTGCGATTTTTTCGACAGACTTTCATCTTTCCAGCTCTTTCTTCTTTTTAAATCTTTTTTTCGTTCTTGATTGATTTGATTATTGGCAAATCAAAAATTCGAAAGTTTTTCGAAACGAGTATAATTACCTATATTTGTATTTATATCTATCTATCTATCTATCTATCTATCTATATATATATATATATATATATATATATATATATGTGTGTATGTGTGTGTGTGTGTGCGTGTATATCTCTATCTATCTGTCTATCTATCTCTCTCTCTCTCTCTCTCTCTCTATATATATATATATATATATATATATATATATATATATATATATATATATATATATGGTGGATGGGTAAATTGTTGACATTTGATATTATGGCGCATGCGCTTTGTTTTTGATTCTGTTGACTGTACACTATATTAGAGTCAAAGCTTCGTTGGAAAGCAATGGGAAGTTTATACTTCAAATTTACACTTTCGTATTTCAAGATTTTTTTGCGCAATTTTAGTAAATATATCTGTTAAAATGCGATGTCAGTGTTAGTTTCATTTTTGCATAAGTTAGGCAACTTATCCGTCGCAAATGTAGGTATAAAAATATATAAAAGTGGACTTCGTGTTGCTTTCAAGTATGAAACAGATTTTTACCGCGTGGCATTGAACTTTTCCTTTCGAACAATCGCCTAAACGTACCTAATTTACTTGCCCACTTCGGAACTGAGAAAGTTTCTCTTTCTAAAGTTTTTTTTATTTTTTTTTTTTATGATATATTGAATTATAATAATAACGAAATTAAAACTTTGCTGCATAAAATTTCCTCAGAACGTTAACTGTTTTTAACATGTTTAAAAAATATTCATAGTTATGTATGTTGGCTTGCAATAAGAGTAATTAGTTCAAGAGTGACGAGATTTGCAAAACATAATTTTTAAATTAAAAGAAAACTAAACAAGACAACAGCAATGATAATATAGAAGCAAAAGTTAATAATTCAAAAAGGAGAAATATAACAAACTATTTCCTTTATTCTTTCTAATTTTTCCTTCATCATTTTGGGAGCTTTTCTACCGGTCATAAATGTTCATATCTATTTACAACATAGTAAACACGTAATGGAAATAGTGAACACGGTAGCTTAAGAGTGTGCAAAAAAATAAAGTAAAAAAGCCAACTAAACGACAGAAATATCTGCGTCGGTTTACATTTCAGCTCACTTCCAACCAGACGTCATTAATTTGCAGTTATTTTGAGTGGATCCTAATGTTGTCCCGGTTTCAGAGGAATGTCTTTCGTAACATTGATAGACCCTCCAGGGGAAAAACTGATCGAACAGGTCGATAATCAAATCATTCGTTACAGACAGTCATTCACGTGGAATGGTACAACGTCGGTCACTCTTCTACACTTGAAGGGTGCTGGAGACGACGAAACGCAGGTATCTTGAACCGACGCCAATCGATCGGCGAAATTCAAATTTAGGTTTAATTGATTGATGAAGGAATGGACAAATAACGAGAGAAGACAATTTTGTACGATGAAGAATGGTGCAGTGTTGGTTTACGCATGCGCGTGAATGTGTGTGACTGTGCATTTGTCACCAATGTGATCAAATGATTAATTACTTTCTGGAAAATACCTAATTATCTATTTACTAATGAAGGTAACGGTGTTTACTCACGTTTGCTCTTGAGAAAAGGTATGCTAAAATCTATTAGTCGTATCTGATTCTGTTTCTAACCTTAAAGATTTTAGAACTTTAAATAAATCAAACTTTTTATTGCTACTGTCAATGTCCGACTACAAAAGCCTTAGTGAAGTATTCTTATTATATCTGTTGGGTGTTATGAAGCAATTTCTAACGGAAAATAACACGCAATATAGACTCACGATATATTCACTATTAACATTAAAATATTTTATAACAATGTACATAGAAATATGATTTGAATATGCTATCGCCGGCTACGGCAGATTTTCCAAGTCACATGACAATACTTTCATTTAGTGTGCGTTTATTCGGGCCGACATATCTTCAGGTGTGACCCAGTTTTTGGGTGCAGGTTATTTTTTATCAACATCAAATAAGTTTTTTATCAACATTAAATCTCCAAATATGCAAAGGCAATATCCATTGACATCTCCAGGCGCCTTGATCTATTCCCCGTCCGTCTCTTCATCCTTTCCTCTATCACGCCTTTTTACTCTTACTCCCACTCTCTGTAACCACTTGCGTGCTACACACACTCCCGCCTTGCTTGAGCTGAAATGCTTGAAAAAAATCATTAGATAGATCACCAACCAGGATTAAAGAAATTCTATCAGGGTGTTAACATAAGCACCGGCGTCTTACGAACAGTTTAGCTTATAGAAATTCGGCTTACATGTTTTGGGTGAACCTGTGGCATGACTTTCAGTCAATTCCACCAGTCCCGCACGGTAGTGCTACATACTCCACAAACTATTAGGTTGGTGCAAAAATAATGACGTGTTAATGTCGTTTTTTGACGTATTTTTAACGTCAAAAAACGACATTATTACGTCATTATTTTTGCACCAACCTAATATTAGGCTGGTGCAAAAATATGTTTCTATGTGAGAAAACTTCATTATTTTTGCGCCAACCTAATAATATTACCAAGAAGCGACCATCTTAAAAAAAAAAAAAAACTGACCATGATGAATTCCGAAATCGAGTTTCATTGTTGGATGGTTAACGTTCTAAACGTTCTACCGTATCGAAAACTTTTAACGCTTCTGGATATGGCAAGCTTTTTATTTCATGTAATTTCTAGATTATCTCCGAGATGCGAGCCTCGATGATGTACCGATTGATAAGATCAATGGGACAGATAAGTCGCCTTACTGAAATACCCTCTCTATAATTACTAAGTTGAGTCATAAGTAATTTCCATGCCGAGGAATCAAATATAATAACGAATGTAGCATCCTATCTAATTGTTCTTTAAATATATCAAAACTGGTGATGTGATATATGTCACATGCGAAAATTTTCAATGCAAAAGCATTGAAAAAGATTAACCTCCACATCAAACCTCAGAAATCTGAGCTCCATGAAAGCGATAGTATACTCGGGGTAATATTCATTAAAAATTCTTAAAATACAAGGAAACATTAAATGCACATTTACGGTTCCAGCAGCTGCGACGTGTCGATAAATGTTTGGTCAAAAAGCATCCAGCACTCCTCCAATATAAGGAAATCCGCTAGCAATAAGTATGACATGGGAAAAATGTAGATATCGGTTAGTCTATTTCATTACTAGTAACTGTAGTCATTTGACCAAGTAATAATCGTTTATTAACCTTTTAATTCGCTGCAAAAAAAATTGATGGGAAATAAGTCTCTAGTGAAAATTAGATTAAAGAAATTCGCCCACAACTTTACTTTTGACATCAAAATATTCAGAATTTTAACCAAAAAGTATCGATAATTGTGAACACGCCATTGCAAATATTGGCGATTATGTAATTGAAGAGAATGTAACTGGAATTGATTTCTTGAAGAATAAATTTGTTAAATGAAATTATTTATGACTCAACGTAATATTGGATGTTCACTTTGCCAGATGAAATTAAATAGTGAAGAATTAGCTTCATGTCCAATAAAGCTGCATAGTTGCACTGGTGGTCCTATTCAAGTGAAATTAATTCCTTAGAATTGAATTATTAGGCCATCATACGTCGTAATCGACGGGTGATTCCTAAACACCGCCCCGCCACACACACACACACACACACACACATATATATATATATATATATAAATATATATATATATACATACATACATACATATATATATATATATATATATATATATATATATAATTTATATACATATATATACATATATATATATATATATATATATATATATATATATATATATATATGTGAATAATGTAAACATATTATGTCTACTTATTTTTATGCTGGTCTTTTTGTTCTTTAATCGGTTTTTTATGTTAAAATGAAGTTCATCAAAGAAAGTTGCAGCAGCTTTTTTTTAACCTAAGTACTTTTGACCTTTTCCAAGATCATCTTGAGGGGTAAATTACAAAGACTAACTTAAAAAATCTTAAAAATCTGCATTTCGTTGTAATGATTTCTTAAATATTTACCTCTGAAGATGATCTTAGAAAAGATCGTAGATACTTGGGTTAGAAAAAACTACGACACCTTCCTTGTTGATTTGCATCTTAACCTCAAAAAACTGATTAGTGAACTCGAAAGGATCACTATCGACATATACATAATATGTCTATATGATTCAATGAATTTTTCGAATGAAGAAATCCTGCACATATGTATATATGTAAATATATATATATATATATATATATATATATATATATATGTGTGTGTGTGTGTGTGTGTGTGTGTGTGTGTGTGTGTGTGTGAAGAAATATAGTCTTTAGCTGTGCTATATTTATGGGATAAAGTGCTCAATATCAGAGAGAGGGAGAGAGAGAGAGCGTGTGTAAATATATAAGTGAACATAGAAGTCAACAGTTTGAGGCGGCAGTCTGTTTCATACTAGACGCAATGGTTAGGTCACCTGACGATTGCGTCTAACATGAAACAGACTGTCGCCTCTAACAGTTGATTCTATGTTCACTTATATATTTACACACGCTCTCTCTCTCTCTCATGAATGAAAAGACTGCACGTTCCAAAACAATAACACATTTCTCATAGCATTTTTCGGATTACAACCCTGTTTTCGTTGTCCACTTATTACTGAGAGTAAAAACAAGAACACAATCTATTTCATACCTGAGGATGTCTGTAGGAACAGACGAAAGCATGTAAAAATAAAAAGACCTAATGCAACTGAAATTTATAAAACAGGATCTTTTCATTCAGAAACAGGTTCGGTTTTTTTTTTATATTATTTGAATTGTTCGCGAAGATGGATTTCTCGCCATTTAAATCATTAACGTTTGTATTTGTTTTATGAATGAATAATTCATGAATTTGTAAATTAATTGCACCTTTTTGAAATATTTATATTTATATATATATTTACATATATATATATATATATATATATATATATATATATATATATATATATATATATATAAAATGATAAAAAACTATAGTTTTAATGTATGCTATATCTGTGGTTAAAACTTCTCCCTATCTAAGATTGAGCTTACGTAAATAGAAAATATGAATATCAGCAATATGGCCACCGAGCGATGACAGTCTGCTTCATGCTTGTACGCAATCTACTAGGCTGGAGATTACATTCAAGCATGTAACAGACTGTCGACGGTCGGTGTTGACCTCAGTGAAATCTTTTGTAAATATAAATTAGTCAGAAAAAGTTATAAAAAAGAAATTACTAAAACATGTAGACAGCACCAGATTAAAACTCATCACCCGAAAACATTCATACTCTACGGATTATAAAAATACATAAACTAGATATCCCGATGAGACCGGTTAAAACAGAAAACATACACTAGCCGAGACACTAGCCAAAATTTCAACCCCACTTCTTGTTATATTTATCTATTTGCATATATAAAAATATGATCTTTTAAATAAATTACAAATATATATATATATATATATATATATATATATATATATATATACTTATAAATATAAAATCTTTCTATGCAAATGTTCCGGTAAAGAAATGCCTAGATTTACTAAAACCACACTTAACAAAATCAAAAATAAAATTACTTCTTCTTACACATAATATCGTAAAAATCAATGTTTTTTCACCTCCGATAACGATTTTTATGGACAAAAATTTAGTTTACCTGTGGTGACGCTTTTTAGTGGCGTTTTGACTTGTCTATTTTGCAAATCTTGTCGAAAGCGATCTTTTCAAATATATTTTACCACAATATTCTTATTTTTCATACAGAGATGATTCTCTGTTAAAATATCTACAAAATATAGTTTTACCCAAAATTGTCAACAACCTTAATAGAGTCGAACCCACAATAGATTTTATTGTTGATGCTTATACTAACAACACTTTACATCTCCAGGATACCATGCTACATAGAACTAATAATGACTTTCCACTTTTATTCCCACCTTTGTAATCTCATAAAATCTGGAATAATTATAGGATTCTAATTATGAGCACTAAGAATCTGCAACCCACAATACTTACCTGACGAAGAAATATACATAGAAAACACTTTCAAAACTATATATATATAATAAAATGTTACAACGGCTCCTCACAAAATATTGCAGAAACTTGCAGCAATTTAAAAAAAAAACATATCTATGAACACGAAAAGGAACTCATCCACAACAATTTATCAAATGCTTTAGTCATACGTAGAAATAAATACAAACACGGCTTTGAACTATAGAATGCCACACATATAGAAAGAGAAAGTAATTTACATAGATTGTTTCTCGAAAGTGCTGCTATTAAATCTTGCTAAAATATTAATATGCGCCCTGGATTTTTTTTCCTGAAAGAATTACCTCTTTCCAAGCCAACATACCACACCATAAAAATGTTATAAAAACTAAAAGAATACGGTTAAATTCATAATGTTCTTTTATTTAAAATATATAATACATAAATTAACCAGAAACCAAAATAATATAAATATTAATTTCTTCATGTAAGTGGAAATCATTTAATCAGTTTTGCTAAAAAAAAAAATATATCCTTTACTTACATTTCCTAAATTTCACCACAGGACGAAACACGTCGGCTTAGATCCTTTGTCTTTTTTTTTCATATTGTCCTTTTAATTTTACATATATTGCATCAACAATATATATATATATATATATATATATATATATGTGTGTGTGTGTGTGTGTGTGTGTGTGTGTGTGTGTGTGTGTGTGTGAAAAGTGTGTGTATATAAATATAACTAAATATATGTATATGTATAATTATTTATATATTATATGCGCGGTACTTATTAGAAAGCGCTCAATATCAGAGATAGAGCTAACATATATATATATATATATATATATATATATATATATATATATATATATATAATTATTTATTTTTAAAGAAAAAAAAATTTATAACATAAATATGTTATAAAATCACTACAAAAATAGCCATTTTGTTTCAACACCCTCGGTGTCTTATCAAGTGATGACGTTGAATGTAAAATAAATGGTTTTAAAAGTTTCAAATTAATTAATAATCCTACGCAAGGGGAAAACGTTGTTACAAAGGCTAGATGGACCAATCAAAACACAAGTACAGGAAAATTCAAAAAGCTCGATAACGAAGTCATGTTATAATATCTATTCAGATGTTTAGTATTAAAAAATAATTTATTCCAGCGAATAATTACTAAATTATATGATAAAATTTAATATTAAAATTTAAAACTGCTAGATACAAAATCAAAATTTAACATTTATTCGCTATCAAGTTTACAACTATAAAATTACTGAGGAGAAAAGAAGAAATATATATGTTATTCAATTTATTTTATCATTGAAGTTACTTTAGCTATATTTAATATCCGGTCTTTTTACAATGTATACATTTTAATCCTCATGGTGTGTAAATGGGGTCCTAAACTCACGCGTAAAACAAACGCAGTCAGATTCTAATACATAAGCACCAAGACATATACACACACAAAAAAGGGACAAGACAGAGAACATCTCCACGGTCTGTCATGAAAAAAAAAAGGGGGGGGGAAATGGGAGAGGAGAAACCAACACACACGTACATACATACATAATTAAAAGTGGATGCACTTTCCATACACATAGATACATATAAATACATGCACACACATCCATAGACATTGACCCAGACAGTTGGATACCCCAACCGATAAATATTTAAGACAGAAAATGTCATTGCATGAATGTTAACAACCTATTGAAATCTAACTTAAGCGAGTAAATATACAAAGATAAAAATGATTAAAATTAATATTATTTAATATATTAAAATAGTGTATGTAAAAAAAAAAAAAAAAAAAAACGGACATTAAAGTCAACACCCATCGGTAACTACGATGTCCACCTCATATACATATAAGTGTATATACACACACACATACACACACATATATACGCATACAAACATATATATATATACATATATACATACATATACACACATATATACATATATATACATATACACATACATATACACATACATATACATATATACATACACATACACACATACTCACACATATACATAAATATACATACATACATACACACCGAAATATCTACACATACATACATAAACATATACATACGTATACATTTCCATGGTATCAAGTACACATACACATACATACACATATACATATATGTACCCACAAATATACACACAAATATGTGTACACATACTTACAAATAAATACATATATACACAGATATATACTAACTCATGTGGCCGTAATGACATACCCAAGTTTCCCTACCTACACGTACACATAAACAATTTTATATACAGTAGGTGTCAACATACATATATACAACTGCAAACCTACATAAGTAAACACACACACACATATATACATATATATACATACACATACATACAAACATATACACACACACATATATATACATATATATATATATATATATATATATATATATATATATATATATACACATACATACATGCATACACACATACAGAAATATCCATACACATGAATATCTACATAAAAATACTTATCTATAGTAATAAATACACATATATACGTAGATACACATAAATGCAACGACATTTGACCAAAAACATATATAAATATACAGACATACATACACATACATAGGCATAGACATACTTCGATATACATGCAAACACAAAAATACACGTATCCTAACATACATATATAAAAAAAAAACCCATCCATACCAACATAAATATACGTAAATAAAATTAGGTACACAATATAACAATACACATACAAACATATACACACATATATATATATATACATACACATACACCTACATATATTCACATATATATATATATATATGTATATACGTTCATATACATATATATATATATATATATATACCTACACATACATGCACACATACACATACATGCACACATATATATATATATATATATATATATATATACACATACACATACATACACATACACCTACACACACATATATATATATACACATACACACATACATATATATACACAACTACATAAACATGCAGACACTTACATATATACACACATAAAAAAATATATATACATGCATATAAGGATACATACTCACATATATATACACACACATACCCACATCTACAAATACATATACATACTCATATACACCAATATTTTTAACCTCTTTTCTTCTTCTCCTTTTCACCTTCTTACTTTATATATATATATATATATATATATATATATATATATACACACACACACACACATACATATATATACATACATACACGCACATACACACATATATCTATAAACACACAAACAAATACACACACATACATATATATATATATATATATATATACAAAACTTATCAACATATTAATACATTAAAATACAAACATACACATTTCGCAGTACAAACACACATAACTACACATAAATATATACATATATATACATACACATACAGAAAAATGAATAACATTATGTAGTTATACCATACACATTCATATCGTCAGATTGACCATCAGGTAATAAAAGTTATAATCTATTCAACTTACAGCTACGTATCATTATCATTTAAAGTATACGACCCCTATAATAAGTTAAATTTATAACGGTGTTTACAATTAACCGTTAGTTCATATCTCTGATTTAAGAGATCAGCCTTGTTTTTAAATCTAATAATTTCAAACTTTTCGTTAAGACACAGGTAACACGGGGAATATAGGGATTTACATGTCCGGGCTTTCTTAATCAATGTCCAATTAACCGTATATATATATACGAGAGAGAAATCTTGTTTTTTCTTTTTTAAATCGGCTGCTACTTCTATATTCATGTATGAATTGAGGTCGCCGAGCCACTGGCGTATTTTGTATACAATAAAAGATGTTAAAATAATTTCTTATTTTTAGTCTCTACGAACCATATAATTTTTTTAATAAAATTTTAATTCCTGGTCAGATTAATTTAGTACATGTTTTAAATATATCTGATTTTTTTTTTTTACAAATTTCGTTCGTCCTCGGTATGATGATAAACTACATCGACGACCTGGGTAAGACGATGAACTATGTTCGACAGCATGTCCTCTGATCAGGAGGTTTTGAAGAGAGTGGAACTACCTCTTAATTCATGCTAAACCCAGGTCCAACCTGACCCGGGGTGGTAGCACCTGTTAGTGTCCCAGGTATGGCCAAATAGTTAACCTCCAAACTGGGGTCAAAAGACTGAAAGTGTAAAAATCGGTTTTAATACCAGAAATACTATCCAAAAAAAATTACCAGCAACAAATTTTTGAAGCAAAATATTATTACCAGCAATACATTTTCGAAAAAATATTACCAGCAATACATTTTGAAGAAAATATATTACCAGAAGTAGATTTTTTGAAGGAAAAATATTACCAGCAATACATTTTTGAAAAAATATATTACCAGCGATAAACTTTTGAAGGAAAAATACAACCAGAAATAGATTTTTAATAAAAAAAATATTACCAGAAATTGTTTTTTTTTTACGGAAAAATATTACCAGCAATAAAAATATTGTCGGCATTAAATAACCCATTGAGGTTAACATGCTGTAAAACAAAATAAACCAAACCAAACCAAATTTTCTTGGCCCAGATTTCGGAGTGCCTATTAGACACCCTTGTGTATTATACATGAATTATTACGGAATCGATTGTCAAGTAAAAAAGCTCGAAATACTGGATCAACACACTCCTATTCTCCTGGTGGTATCATATCAAACCACTGTAAAATAGTCTTCGTTTATATAATTTTCAGGATGTTGGCAATTATGTCTCCCCACAGCATCCTGTCATTTACTGCTCTATGTAATTATTAACTCTTGGACAACGTATTTAACTTTGTTCTTCCGTCTATTGACGAAAGATCGTTATGTAGTTAACTCACCGTTTTAACCTGCTTCCTTTGCCTTTAGCCTTTTCTGTGAGTCTTATGTTCTGTATGCATACTTTTCTCATTATATATCCGGGATATTTTTGGTGTCTCTTTCTAATTCTAAGTACAAGTTTCTCTTTTGCCCTTCATTTAAAATCATAAAATAATATTTATAATTGTTTATTGATATGGCCGAGAATGTTTCAGAAAACTTTATAATTTTGATGTATATGCAAATAAACTGACGAAATGTCGCCCGATCCATGTAGCAAAAACTAATTTAAAAAAAAAAAAACTCGTGCTGACGGACTTGTCAAAATTGAAATACCGGTTGCTGTTCGATAAACTATGTTGTTTGTTTGTTTGTTTGGGTTTTATGGCATATCAAACACTGTGGGTTATTTAATGCTAAATCCAGTTTATATGAATTTTAAATGCCTATTTTGTATAGAATAAAAAAAAACGTATAGCTGGCAACATTATTGTTTCAAAAACATAGAGCTGGCAACATTATTGTTTCAAAAACGTACAGCTGGCAACATTATTGTTGTTTCAAAAACGTAGAGCTGGCAACATTATTGTTTCAAAAACTTAGAGCTGGCAACATTATTGTTTCAAAAACTTAGAGCTGGCAACATTATTTTTCTGAAAACATTATCTGAGACCTTGCTGTTGGATGCAGTTTATCGCCATACCCAGGACGCGGATGTAGTTTACCGTCATACCCAGGACGCGGATGTAGTTTACCGTCATACCCAGGACGTGAGCAAAACCCTGAAAACTAGCAGTTCACTATTTACCCATAGCTGGGACCCTAACAGGTGCTACCACCCCGGGTCATGGTGGACCTGGGAACACCAGCAATTAAGAGGTGGTTCCACGCTCCTCAAAACCTCCAGATCAGAGGCCTTGCTGTTGGATGCAATTTAACGTCATACCCAGGACGCCTCATTGGGGGGGTCTTACCCCTCTACAGAGGTGCAGTCGGCGTATTCTAAAGCCTCAGCCGACAGGGCTTAAACTATGTTGAGACTGGTCATTACACAGAGGGGTAACCACGAAGGAATACCAGTTGTTGAAAAGGACTGATGATGAAATACCAGGTCAGTATGGATGACATAGAGAGACTGGATTTGTCAAGAATCTCGAGATACAAACCGTAGAGCAGATGTGGCAGTAATATCCAATACGCGGACAAATGCTAGATTTCTTAATGCCCAAGATAGACGCTGGTGAGAAGAATTGTCTCTTACGAAAGAGTGAACCAACTTCCCTAAAATAAAACGCATCAATTAACTCTATTATCATTAAACTTGATATCTGTGGAAAACCTTAAGCTACCGAGTAGCAATGGGTTAGTCTCATCAGCCATGCTAAAGGGAGTCAAAAAATGGTTCTCTTTCCATTAATCCAATTTCGTTTTGGAGGCGTTAAAATTTCCAAACTATTTCTTGCCCCAGTTAAGAATAGATACTTTTCTCGATCAGCTTCTAGTTCAATTTTATCGAACCTACCTAATCTATCCTTAAGAAAGAAGCAAATAGTATTATCATCAGCATCGATAACTGGGGAATACTCGAATTATAAGAAAAATGTCCGTTCAACACAACTTTCATTTCACGATTGAATCAAATGTAAAATTCCATCTCTCCAAATAATGATGAAGACCAATATGCGAAACTCTGTCAAATGCCTTCCAGATATTTAAGGCTATAATCCGAGTTTCACTATCTTATCTGAAGCTTGACAGACTCTTTCAACAATAACCATTAGCACACTTGCAGTTGACCCAAAGAAACGCAAGTCAGATTGTTTGTTTGAAAGACCCTGCAAGGCACAGTGCTTAATCAACTCATAGTTGATTAGAATATCTAAAACTTTGCCAAAAAGCGATAGATATCTAATAGGTTGATATTTCGAAGGATAAGACGGTTTAGCCGTGTTCTTAATATCATGAAATACAGAAGAAGCTTGAAAGCAAGAAACAAGAAAGCATTTATCGAAGAGCTTAGAGAGAAGAAGAACTAATTCCGATGAAAATTTAATTAGGACAATTGCTGGGATGCCATCGAGTCAACATCAACAAGAATAGAATTTAATTCACAGTATTTTGGCTGCTCAGTTATAACGTGGTTTCGTTCAATCTACTGTATTTTATTTGCATTTATTTGCTTTAAGGTCCATCGGGCATACTTGTATGGTTTTGTAGGTAATTTATTAGGTTGGTGCAAAAATAATGATGTAATAATGTCGTTTTTTTACGTATATTTTAACGTCAAAAACGACATTATTACGTCATTATTTTTGCACCACCGTAATAACACTAATCTAATAACAATCTTTTTTTAAGTAAAATATATAGGTTCTCTAAAGATGAGTGACTTTATATCAAAACAGGACTTAACTCTAACCTGTAATTGTATTCATCACCGTTTGTTTATTCCCTACGATCCTTCAAGTTAAAGAACGTCGTTTGTCATTTGACCTTGAGACGGATAGGCAGTGTCCGGTCTAAAAAGACAAGGACAGCTGTATAAATAAATCTGAATGCTTATACTTGTTAATCGTTCCTTATAGGCAAATAAATAAACCAATGTTCACACAGACGAGTTCAAATGTTACTGGCTAAACGTTTCAGACACTGTAGATTTTACGTCTTTATTTTCTAGATATACTACTTGTTCTATAGGTTATCTATCTTGAAAGCGTTGGCGATCATGGCTCTACTCAATACCCTGCCCTTTGTAGAGCTTAGTAAATGTTCTTTTTGCTATCTTTCCTAAACTCTGTTATGCCATCCACTTTGGGTAGTTTGTGCGTTGTTTTCCCATGCCTCTCTAGACTTCAGTATTTCGTGTGGTTGTTAATTTTTCTAAGCGCTCTATCCTCATTATATGCTCTAGAAATGTCAACTCTATTTTCCTGATGTTAATTATAAGTGTCCTTTTGTTTCCATCTTCTCTAAAACTTCGTTGTTTGGCTCATGTTCGATCCACGTTATTTAAAGTATCCTTTTTTATCTAACGAAGTCTCTAAATACTTTGCTTAGAATGAGTTTATAATATGAAAATTACCTGAACTTTTTCATATACTCTAATCGTCTTCGAACGAACAACTTCTTGTAAGGTAAGACACGAACACCATAATGTTTTCTAATGGCAATTGAAATGAAGTCAGTACAAGTAACATCCGCAACTGATTGTAAATATCAGTTTTTCAATTTTAGCGATAGTATCTCTTTCCAAGTCGTCGTATCCTTCTTCCGCCAATTAGATTTAAGACGAGAGGTGAAACATCAATCTATCTTTGCAAACATTATCATCTTATACCAAGTCACTACATTCCAAATGTGGGAATATATTGTCGGTATCCATTCCCCCAACATCGCCTGAAGCTTACGTAAAGGGTCAGCCTGCCAAAACCTGTGAAACGCCTTCGATATATCTAAAGCAGCAACTCGAGGTTCGCCGTCACCACGCTTTCATAATAACGGCGAAGCTCTAGCTATTACTCTAAAGATATCAAAAGCGTTTGAAAAGAGTTTGGATTGCTGGACTTCTGCGTAAGCTTCAGGGTAACGGTATTACAGAACGATCATTTGATTTAATCCGCTCATTCGTGTCTAACAGTGAAATGAAGCTTGTACTGAACGGGTTCTCTTCCAGTTCCTTTCATACGAACACTGGTGTTCCTCAAGGTTCTGTCCTTGGTCCTACACTGTTTCTGGTCTTCAACTATGATCTTCCTGACGTTATCAGTTCTCAAGTAGGCATTTACCCAGACGACACTACCATTTTCTCCTGTCTCAATAGTAAATCCGGCACAGCTGACAAAGATAGTCTGGCCGTTGGTCTCTAAAATAACATGTGGTTGATTGGAGCAGGAAATGGCTTGTGAAATTTTAAAGCATCCAAAAGGAAACTGCTGTCATTTGCTCACCATCGAGAAACTTCCTTGCCTCCAATCAGCAGTGTTGATGCTCGACTACACGATGGCGCCTCTCTGCGCCTTCTTGGTCTCACGTTTTCCACTGACTTAAGGTGGAACAACTACATTGAATCAATAGCTGCATCTACTGCAAGGAAAGTTGCCCATCCTTCACATCTACAAATCTACATCTGAAAATCCTTCACATCTACAAATCTATCATTCGTCCATGCATGTTCAAAATAATATCCAAAGATGGATATGCAATGTGATCGGTCCTGATTTAAGGTCTCGATACCTATCACTCTCTCACCGACATAATGTGGCTTCTCTCTGTCTTTTCTAAAAAAATTTTATGGTCTCTGCTATGACAAACTATTATCACTGGTGCTCCGATTGCATGAACTTAAGCCTGTTACTAAGTTGGCATCTCGGTCCCACCCTTTTGCTTTCGAAACAGTTAAATGTAACCGCCTCTTCTACCCACCCAAGAGCTTCTAAATGTAATGCCTGTCGACATCTGATGCCGTGACCCCCGTTCTTCTTTTTATCCTTTCCTCATTACCCGCCTATAACCACACTTTTCCCTTATTTTCAGTCTCTGAAGACCCTTGCTTACTAGTGGCACTCCCGCTTTGCTTGGAGTGAAATGCTTATAAAAAAAACTATTAAGTTGTTTCTAATCACAAAAATACGCGTCCTGGGTAAGATGATAAACTACGTCCAGTAGCAAGGCCTCTGATCAGGAAGTTTTGAGGAGCGTGGAACCACCTCTTAATTGCTAATGTTCGCAGCTCCAGCCTAAACCGGGGTGGTAGCACCTATTAAAGTCCCAGCTATGGGCAAATAGTTAAACCCGAAACTAGGTTAAAAATACTATGAAAGTGTAAAAATAGGTTTTAATAACAGAAATATTTTTAAAAAAATTATTGCCCGCAATAAATCTTTGAAGAAAAAATTATTACCAGCAATATATTTTGGGAAAAAAAAATATTACCAACAATGTATTTTTTTAAAAATAAATATTACTAGCAATACATTTTTGAAAAAAAAAATGTTACCAGCTATACATTTTTGAAGCAAAAATATTACCAGCAATACTTTTTTTAAATAAATTATTACCAGCAATAATTTTGAAGGAAAAATATTGCCAGGAATAGATTTTTGACAAAACAAAATATTACAAGCAATAAAAACATTGTTGGCATCAAATAACCTATTGAGGTTGATATACCGTAAAACAAACCAAACCAAACCAAATAAAACGTTTATAGACAAATGAATGTCGATAGAGGACTCAACAGAGTATGGTGATTGCCAGTTTCACGAGTTAAACAATACTCCTCCTATATTTTAATATTTCTCTTAATAAGAAAAAAAGCAAAAGCTTGAAAAAATCTATGACGATCATATTCAGAATGTAGGCAAATTTTGAAATATATGCAATATTGCACTGTTTTAAGGCTTCCTGGGTATAACGATAAACTACATCCGGCAGGAAAGTCTCTGATCAGGAGGTTTTGAGTACAGTGGGACCAACACTTAGTTGCTGTTGTTCTAAGGTCCACCCAGATCCAGAGAGGGATTATCTGTTAGTGTCCTATATGGACAAATATTTAATCTCCAAACTGTGATCAAAACAGTATGAAAGTATAAAAATACATTTTATAGTAACAATACAAGTAATATTCATTATAGAAAAGTTACCAGCAATATATTTTCATTATGGAAACATTAGCAGTAATACATTTTTCTAAAACAAAATAAAAAAATTACTACCAACAATATATTTTTGAAAAAAAAAATTACAGGCAATACATTTAAAAAAAAAAAAAAATACCAGCAATATATTTTTGTAAAAGAAATTACTAATGCACCCAAGGAAATTAAATTTCGGCATTAAATGACCTATAAGGGTGTTAATATACCACTAAACAAACAGTTTTAAGGTTTAAGATTTTTTCAGGTCATCCAGATTTGATTCAAATATTGTTTCTATAAAATTCACCTGGAAAACCAGTTTAACATTTGATATTTAATCCAGCTATCAATCTATAAACACGATAACCTTGTGCAGGTCTACTTAGGGATGTGTTTTTGATTGAGAAAAGAAACGAAAATGCAACATACGGTTCTAAGTCGTGTTCAGTAATGTCACAAAGAGATTGTTTCATATGAATGGACAGCGAAGAATTTTGAAAGGTGATGGTCTTCTGACTGACAATCAATTTGATACAAATGGACAGAAGAAAAAGAAAAGAAATCACATGGATACAGCTACTTTTCTTGTGCGGAAAACTTGCTTATTCTCGTTCCATCTCTCTCTCATATATATATATATATATATATATATATATATATATATATATATATATATATATATATATATATATATAAAATGGCAGGTAAGGTAACTACGGTAGCAACAAATTTTTCTCTTCCTCTCAATAATTTGTTTTTTACATTGATCTTTACCATTCTCTAAATACATGGGTATATCCCCCCTCTCTCTCTCCCTCTCTTTTTCTCTTTATCAATATATCTCTCTCTATTTCCCCAACTATCAGTCACACTTCATATATATATATATATATATATATATATATATATATATATATATATATATATCGATATTTTAAGTTATTATTCGGCATTGGTTGACCGTATCAAAAAGGAAAGTGAGATTATGATTAAATATATATGCTGTGTGAAATATTAGGTTGGTGCAAAAATCATGACGTTTTCTCACACAGTAATATATGTGAGAAAACGTCATTATTTTTGCGCCAACCTAATAGGTTTTTCATGTTTACTAATATAAGCGGATTGACGTGTAAACATATACACACACACACACATATATATATATATATATATTAAGATATTTTATGTTTATACATTCTTTCTATAGATACAAATATTTCAGTAAATGTTGTGATTATAATAAACAAACAGTATTAGATAACTTTTACCGGTTCGAATCCTGTCAGAGGACGAATATTTTCTATGAAAATTTCTCGGACATTCGGGCCGGTATATGTTGTTCAATACTGTTTATTATAAACAGAGCATTTACTTAAATATTTGTATCTATAAAAAGAGTGCATAAACATAAAATGCCTTAAAATAATTGTCGGACTTCATAATATTAATATATATATATATATATATATATATATATATATATATATATATATATATATATATATATATATATATATATATATATATATATATATTCAAGCATGTTTGGTTAAATAATTAATTTGGTTAATTGCAGCCAAAAAATAGTCAATTACGAGTATAGCACAAAGTTCTTAAATGTTTGAAGCAACAAATTGTTATATAAAAAATAGTAAATTAAAATAATATATTAAAAATATTTTAAAACTTATCGCCCTTGTATAAAGGTAAAAAAAATATTTTCAATTTACGGTGTTAACGCATAAAACATCCATAGATATGAAACACATTAAGATTGTTTTAGATGAGGTTGAAAGTACTTGAGAAAATCAAAGTTATTTGAAATAAAATTTTGGAATTTTTCTTGATCAATTTTCTACAAGCACCAATAAATTAATTCACAGACTTGAAATGATTAAAAGTAAAAGAAATATAGATAATATAATACGTCTAAATTATTTAACCAAACTAGCTCGAATGAAAATATGCTGCATATATATATATATATATATATATATATATATATATATATATATATATATATATATATATATATATAAGCTAGCACAATTTCTGCAAAGTTACGAAGGAAAACAAAAAGAAAATGAAAACCAATCAAAGATACAAAAGACAAATCAGTAAAATAGGGAAAAGGAAACTGAATAGAAAAGAACAAAGATACAGGCACCTGTCTAAACAGTAAAAGAAAGAGCTGTAAATGAGTAGGACATCAAGAATATATGTTACAAATCTATAATTCTACCATTCGTCCATGATTTATCTATTGCTGCCGCATATTGATATGATCCAAAGAAAAATCCGCAATATTATTGGTCCTGCTCTGGTGGCTCAGCACCGGTTACTTTCCCACTGCCATGTGATTGTCTTTTCTATAAATAATGTCATGGTAATTGTTCGGATGAGTCTTCGCTATGGTATGTAGAGTTTTTGAATGTAAGCGCTGCACTAGACTAGTGTCGAGATCTCATCAATTTACAGTAGAGATGACGAGATCTAGCCGTAAATTCGAAACTGACCATTTCTTCTCTCGCACTTCTCGCATTTGAAACTCACTTCTGGCTCCTTGCGTTCCAGCCAACTTTAATCTGCAAAAATTTAAATGCAATGTCAATCGCTCTCTACTTTCCTCCAGATTGCTCTCTTTTCTTTCTGCTTATTAAAGCTTTTATTCCTAGTTCTTCCACATCTGGTCACCCCTTGTGTTTTATTGGCAATTACTGCCTTGATTGGGGTGATTCTGATTAAAAAATAGGCTTAGCAATTCCGCTAGCCAGCGACACTACACAAAATGAGAGAAAGTTCCAACCTCGCCTGAATATATAAGACTTTTTATTTAGTAACCCATTTACACCTGGTTTAATGCCTAGTTGACGCATTTTAGTTGAAAGAAAGATGGATGACGATAATGTCGACAATAAACAAGCGCTCAGTTTGAGAAGTTGCTAAGCATTAAACAGACTTTAATCGTAATAAATAAAGTTTTATCTTCATTAGAAATTCATTTTAAATCATTTAAAATAGAATACTGTTCAATATTTATGAAAAAGAATGTAGCAATAAGGTTTAGCGGGTTAGCATGACAAATCTAAATTAATTGGTAAAAATGAGCATGAAATACCAAGTTCGTGAATATATTTAATTCACAAACTTCACAGAAATTTTAAGGTTCATAACGGGAATGAAATGTGTCTATTATACTGAAATAGATAGATAGATTGATAGATAAATAGATAGATAGATATGCATGCCTGCTTTCATAATGGACATTGGCAGAAGCAGTTAGAATTTCAGCTGCTGTCTTTTTTGTTCACCGAACATTTCGGAGCACGACATATAATGCACCATATTCAAATGTTATGATTCATCATGAGATGACACGTTGATAAATTAAAAATCTGATATGATAGCAAGCATGCAACCAAACCACCTAATCAAAATACCTTACCTTCCCATATAGAAATAGCCAGTTAACATAACTTGCTAGCATGCTAGGCAGTAAACTTGATATATATATATATATATATATATATATATATATATATATATATAAAGTTCCAAATTAAAAAAAATAATGTATTTATGAAAGGAATTATTTATTTATATATATACCTGATATTTCAGATTGACCTCAATCTTTCTTCAGAAATAACTGTTTGTTTACTAGTAGCGTATATATATATATATATATATATATATATATATATATAGAGAGAGAGAGAGAGAGAGAGAGAGAGAGATAGATAGATAGATAGATAGATAGATAGACATGTGAAAAATAAACAAGTTCATAAAAAAGCAAATAGATAAAGCGAGAGAGATTTGAATAGAACAAGACAGATAAATATAGATTCGAACAAAATTTGAGAAAGACAAAGGCAAAGAGAATTACTGAAATACGGGTTGCAATGGATAAATTTTCGTCAAAGTTACGCGAAAATGAAAATAACACTCACATCTCTCATTTTAAGCGATATAATTACCAAGATTACACAAAAATATCTTGAAATACTAAACAGTAAATTTATTCAACAACATCGCCACTGGCTTCAAGCACGACTTATGAATCTCTTGCATATCTTCTGGGCGATCTGATTGTTTAATCTGATGAACGCTGTCATAATCTTTGCCTTCAGTTCACCTTTGATGTTACAACTTGTTTTGCCGGTCTCTCGCTCAAATGCGTCCCACACTTAATAATTAAGGGGTTGCAGTCTGAAGAGTTAGGTGACCAGATGTAATGAGTGATGTAGCTGCGTGATGCTGTTGCCAGACATAGGGTCTTCCAGCAGCTATTGTCTTGACCTAGGGTAGCACTACCTCCTCAAGGCAACAGATGTAGATCTCTGCATTTCGTCTGAGACCCTGTGGCAAGATGAATGGAGTGATCACACCTTACACCTACTTAATCACCATTAAACTCATTCAACTCTTTCCGAATTCTCTACATTGTCCTCATATTGACACTTAAACATTCGGAAATGTTCGTACTGAAACTTCCGGCGCGAACGCCAAACAGTACAGCATGCAACTTCCAAAGTTCTGGTGTATTGAATATAGATTTTGGTTTCACAGACGGTTCCCCACTGTGTCGTCGACAAATTCTAAGACAAACAACGCGCATGCGCGAAATTAAAAATATAAAATGGCAACTATTTACGCATTGCACCAAATAGATACATACATACATAAAACAAAAGAAAGAGACATGATGTGAACGAGAAAAATAAATAAATTACAATAAAATGAGATATATATATATATATATATATATATATATATATATATAGATAGATAGATAGATAGATAGATAGATATTAGGTTGGTGCACAAATAATGACGCAATAATGTCGTTTTTTGACGTATTTTTAACTCAAAAAACGACATTATTACGTCATTATTTTTGCACCAACCTAATAGATAGATCTAACAAAACCTATATATGCGTATCTTCGGAGACATTTTCATCTCTCTTTGGTTGTATATATCTGTCCTTGTGTAAGTGCACCTCGTTCTGTGTGTCACTGTGACAGCCTGACAACCTCTTCATGTTAACAAGCGTGGCAACGAAATGCACTAGTCCAGATGCTGCATCACAAGACGGAAACTACTCAAGCCAGACTGATTTAACAACTAAAAAGTACTCAAACGAAAACGAACATGGATGCAAAACTTTTTTCTCGATTGATTTATTTGGTGACTTCTTAAAAGTATGCTTTCTTTTCCTGCTTTGAGTGACAAGTATTTTAATGCAGCCAACTTTATGTAAGATGGCTGCTCCGTTGACTTGTCCGTATACCCTTCGTTTTTCCAAATAAAAATAACCACAGGTTTACTACTTTCTACATTCGATGACCAACAAGTTCAAAACGATTGTATGTATTCCGTATAATGCATTAGCATCCATTGAATCTCTCAATCTTTCAATAGATGGACGTCTCGATATTGGTCAATATTTAGTAAGCCATTCATCTCCCGCACTTACGTTAGCCATTTTGACCTCACTATTTTCCTCGTTTATGACCCTGTGTCATACATAGTTAAAATTTGTAAATATTTATCCTAATTTTGACATGATGCATCCTATTCATATTAGGAATATCGGAAGTTTAATCCCTCACTTTTCCATCCAATTAAATAACAGTGTAGGTAGCTATTAAATATCAGGTTAGACTGTGTGCTCTAGCCTCGTCTGAAAACGGGTCTAAAAGAAAGATAACCCTGAATTACAAAACGTAAAGAAGGCAACGGGAAAGCACTGAAATATCCTTCCCGTAAAAGAACCGCAATTCGCAGATAATAAGAGAAAGAAATGTGTTGATTGTCATAATTTAATACGTCATCAGCAAGGATCATTCTCCTTTGAATCTCGAGGACTGATGCGATGGAATCAGAAGGAAAGATACAAAATAACAGGAACCACATAACTTGGGAACGTACAACAGTAATAGCAACTAAAAATAGACTGCAGTTCGGCCGAAAATAGTGACAGAGTACCGAGAGTCTAAAAAGGTTTCGTCATGGGGAAAGGGGTTATATCGTTGAAAAGTATTCATCCATCAGAAAGCCGCAAAAACGCTTTCCAACCCTATTGAGACTGGAAAGTGAGGAATAAGCAGTAGCCTTACCCTATTGCTTGTCTAATCTGGCTTTTGTAAAGATGAGCTTGGAAGTAGATGTCAGGTGCCAATTTTCCAGCATCTTTAACGATGGGCTATATACACGAGGTCTTGTGTGAACTTGAATCCCAATAGAAGTTTCGAGCTGGTCGGCGACGAGGTGCAACTCTAATTCGAAGTAAGTGAGTTATTTATCTTAGATTTAGAAATTTTAGCGGTTCGCTGGGAATTAATTATAAATACTCCATTGATCAATTGGCGTGCAAAACAAAGTTTGTAACTATCGTGCCGCAACAGAGAGCTTATGGCTATAGAATTTTAATCAAATTCATAATCTTTACAAGTGATTTTGATTGGATTTTTGCGTCCTTTGTTGACTCTGACATAGAATGTTTTTGATATTATGTTCGTCGTAAGCGTAAGCGAACTTAGACCACCTAATTTAGCTGTTATCCTTTTACCTTTCGGGTACTGTAAACAGAATTGGCACTGCGTGTCTCATTTGCTAAAATAAATATAGTTTAAAGTCAAGTCTGATTCATCACTATGAAAACGCATCAGCGGGTTCATCGACATCTTTAAATGCGTTTCTAAACTGTTATGATCATATCACTATGATGAACTTATCATTTACAATATATAATATACCTGAGTTTCTGGGTTTCACATAATGATAAATACATTCTATCGCAATATCACCATGGTCGATTTGTATGGAAGGTAACTTCTTGATATTATCATTCTAAACGCGGCACATTTAGAGAGTGTGTGGAAAAACATACCGAGTGTTAACCTAGGCCTTGTGAGTGAAATTTGGTAGTTGGGACTATTTTGGATCCGTTCATGGTTGCACTAAAACGAAGTAACATGTCATCGTGGCCGAGGTTTGAACGTGCTGTCTTTGTTTAGACTGTTGATCACACTAGATAATGTGCTCTCTTCGAGTGGACAGCCATTTTTCTTTTTATTTCCGGACCAAAAATATCTGCATGAATTCATATGTCATGAAGCGTATTTTTACATAAGGTATTATAGTTTATATTTAGTTTTTAAGTTTATATTTTATATTTCGCGGATGCGCGTTGTTTCTTTTTGATTTTGAAACTTCACATTATAGTAGGGTCAGTTGGTCATCGTCTATGAAAAAAAGAGCACTATGACGCAATACACTCCGCCAGAAATTCGGAAAAGGCATGCTGTACTGCTTGGCATTCGCGCCACAATTCTAATATTTCACAGTGTTTGAGTGTCAATCTGGGTATAGCGCAGACGATTCGGAAATAGTTGGATGAGTCTAATGGTGCTTCCGAAGGTGTATCGAGTGATCACTAGTGATGGCAACGTTATGCCGCCACTCATCCCCCCGCATGGCCTCAGACTCAGCACGGAACTCTACATGAAGTGACCTGAAGAGGTAGCGCTTCCCTTGATCAAGAAAGTGGCTGCTGGAGGCCCCTTCGTCTGGCAACATGTGTCTGCACCATACCACACAAGCAGAAGACTCCAGTCATGATTGTCAGACAATTTCTGAGACCATATCACGCATTACATCTGGCCACCTAACAACTCGGATTGCAACCCATTGATTATTATGTGTGGGGTACAGTTGAGCGGATGTCCAACAAACTCCTTCTAACACTAAAGATGAACTGAAGGCAAAGATTATGCCACCATTCATCAACTTAAACACGGAGACAATCCAGAAGAATTGCAGGAGATTCCAAAGTCATCTGGACGCCGAGGCTGAAGCCAATGGCGATTTTATCAAATAAATGTACTCTTTATTATTTCAAGATATTTTGTTTAATTTTAGGAAATATAACTGTTAAAATAAACTGTCAATGTTAATCTTCATTTTTGCATAATTTAGACGACAGTTTATTCATCGCACCATTGTACTATCGATAAAAAATAACCCAAATGAATCATCGTCTGATATTAAAAAATTCTTTAAACATATTCCACTAATAGAACAATGGACATGAAAATGCTATATCAAACACGACAATTCGAATTGAGGTCCGCTCTCACAAAATGTGTATTTTATTCGATGAGGTTTCACCTTTTATTTTAATAATACCTGTTTAGTTCTATCAGTAATATATCAAAATAATGGTATATCATTTTCTCTAAATCCAGTGAATCAGGCTTCAGCTGGTTCTTGGTTAAATCGATTGGCTTGGCCAGGTTGGGATTAATTTTTTTTTTATGTACGATTACGCGACATTTAGCAATGATCTCTGACTTTTCTGGTAGATGAAATCGTAAAAGTGCAAAGACACAAGAATTTTACTGGGTTGCACAGTCATAATATGGCCGTTAAATGTGATGCCACTTACTTGACGCTTGAGAATTATTTTCTAAATTGATGTCATAGTAATATTCATTTAGTTGACAAAGTTTAGTTTAACTTAAACACTTATTTTGACCGGCTTCAAATTCTGCATATTTGATTTAATTTTTATTTTCTGAACTTTATCTTCATTCATAGGCAAGCGACATTTATTGTTGGAATGTCATATTAAAATATATATATATTTTTTTAAATAGATATTCGTAGCTCACAATAATGATACAGAGTTAATATGAAATCCAAGCTAGAAATGTTAACGAAATTAAGAATTTATATTCTATATATTATCTAAAATGGTGTTTTTTTTCTTTGGTTTTGAGAATTTAAGATAGTTTGATCAATTAAAAATCAAAGTCGTTTTAATTTTCTGTCTTGAGTTTCTATGTAGTTTCTGATGTTGTAAATTGACCTAAAATTTGTAAATGCTTTGTATTTGTGGATGTAATAATTTGCTTGGATGAATCTATACTCATATGTTGCTCTGATAAATCTATCTTTAAATGTGGCTCTGATAAATCTATCTTTACATGTTGCTCTGTTAAATATATATTTAAATGTTGCTTTGATAAATGTATCCTCAAATGTTGCTCTGATAAATCTATTTTTAAATGTTCCTCTGATAAATCTATGCTCATATGTTGCTCTGTTAAATCTATATTTAAATGTTGCTTTGATACATCTATCTTTAAATCATGCTCTGTTAAATCTATATTTAAATGTCGCTCTGATAAATCTATCCTCAAATGTTGCTTTGATAAATCTATCCTCAAATGTTGCTTTGATGAATCTACCCTCAAATGTAGCTCTGATAAATCTATCTTTAAATGTTGCTCTGATAAATCTATCTTTAAATGTTGCTTTGATAAATCTATCCTCAAATGTTGCTCTGTTAAATCTATCTTTAAATGTTGCTTTGATAAATCTATCTTTAAATCTTGCTTTGATAAATCTATCTTTAAATCTTGCTTTGATAAATTTATCTTTAAATCTTGCTCTGATAAATCTATCTTTACATGTTGCTTTGATAAATTTATCCTCAAATGTTGTTCTGTTAAATCTATCTTTAAATGTAGCTCTGATAAATCTATCTTTAAATGTTGCTTTGATAAATCTATCCTCAAATCATGCTCTGATAAATCTATCTTTAAATGTTGCTCTGATAAATCTATCCTCAACTGTTTCTTTGATAAATCCATCCTCAAGTGTTGTTCCGATATATCTCAGGTCAAAATTTCCTTTGATTTATTTGACGTAATAAGTTGGCTGTTTTTACCTCAAGGTATACTTTGAGAGGCAAGAGAAAACAGTGAATAAGTAATCTTCGAGATTAGTCAAAAGATATAACAAAAAATTCAAGGAATTATAAAGTATACAAAACATTAAACACAGAAATGAAAACCAAATGCAGCCAGACTATAGAGAAAGTAGAAAGAATTATGCACAAAAGAATTAACAGAAATAAATGATGCATCCATCAACAGGTTCCATAAAATCAAAATGGGGGAATATTTCTTTTAGCAAGGCAAAAAAAAAATAGAGCAAATACGTTAGAGAACTAGTTCACGCTCCGAGAAAGAAACCTGGAATGCAGAAAAAAATATGAGAAACCGTAGCCTGAAGTAAGGTCGGCACTGGACAAGAATGGGAGGGACAAAGCTGCATGACGAGATGTGATCGTATTAGAAATGTTATCCGTCTTCAATGATTTCACCATCGACAAGATCATAGAAATAATAATTGAAATATACGACAGTGATGAAATACCGGAAGTCTTTATTAGATCGATCTTCGTAGCGCTACCTTTAAAACCAGTTGCAAATGAATGCGAGTTCAATTAGCTTAATGAGCCACATAGCCAAGATAATAATTCGAATTCTGATGAACAAAGCACGAAGTTGAATATGACCGGAATTAGACAAAAATAGGGCAACTTTATCTGGGATGATGGAACACAAAATACTATGTTTATGATCATAGTGATATCGGATAGATCAATACCGATGCAGACAGACGCAAACTAGTATTTTATAGTTCACACAAAAGCATTTCATTCGGTAGGGCACACAAAGTCTATTTGGCCAGCTAGTAAAATTAAATAAACCCAGGAATTATGTTAGAATAACCCAGAACATATACTAGGATGAAACCGCCTGTATACGGAGCGAACATCAACAGACAGGTGCGCAGAAATAGAAAGGTGTGTAAAACAAAGATGTTTTTTTTTTCTCACTGGATTTATTCAACCTCTACGGCAAGGGCTCTGGAGATGCTACCAGGATTTTTTATCGGTGGGCGCAAATTTAAAAAAAATTACATGACCTTCAAGATAAAGTAATCAGGGAAAGCTAGAAGAAAAGACTACCTATCAGACAGAATCTATAATTGTCAGTAATAGGAATATCTTAAGATGCGAAATCCAAAGCTTACAGAAGTTTACAGAGCTGGGAATTGTTTTAACATAGAATAGGAATGCGACAGAAATGTCCAAACGGGTATAGGAATAATGAAAATGCATTACAGAAGTTAAGTAAATTAAACAGTAAAAACTCATTAGAAACATAGATGAATATTGGCAAACAGCTATATAATATCAATCCTCCTATATGGTAGTGAATTCTGGACAATTACTTCAAATATGAAGAATAATGGAGGCAATAGAAATACGGTTCTACACGAAGATGCTGAGAATAGCATAGATGGAGCGCATAGACAGCAAAGAAACCCTAATGAAAATGGAAACAAAAAGAACACTATTTAAATCATGTACATTATTCGGACTGTTATCCTCATCTTCATTGCAATATTTAAAAAGATTCGGCCGTTGTACCGTTGTGATGGAATTTCGAATCGAACCCTTTATTTCCTCCACCGGGGTGAATTGTTCTAGTTCCACATCCGGAAGAGGCATGTCACGTGGAAATAGAATAATCCAAACCGGGGATGACGAAATAAAGGGTTCGATTCGAAGTTCCAAAAACCCGAAGAAGGCCGGAGCGTACAAGGAAGACTGAAGATGAGGATAACAGTTCGAATAATGTAAATAATCCTCATACCGCATCTCAGAGATATAGACAAAAAGAACAACTTATACTCAGAACCCAAAAGGTAGAGGAGAAATCTCTTACACGCATAATGTGGAAGTGGGGCTTGGAAAATTTGAAAATCACAGGATGTACCGAAGGCAAAAGTGACAGAAGGAATCGGCAGATCAACTACCTAAAGAAATTGTGTGAATAGCTGTCGGATGAGGCGTGAAATTGATGTTAAAAAGACAAACGTTATTTGTAGTTATTAAGAATAGAAATTTATGGAGAATAATCTGAAGAGACACCGCACTTAGAAGTTGAAGACAATATAAATTACGTTGCTTTATCTGGCGTTATAAGTTACTTTGATATATCTAATGCCATAAGTTGTTTCGATATATTTAACGTCATAAATTGTTTTGTTTATCTAACGTTATGAATTGCTTCATCTGACGTGTTCAGTTACTTTGATATTGCAGACATAATAATTTATTTTCATTTATCTGTTGTCATTAGTAGCTTTGGTTTATCTGTCATAATTCATTTTTTTATTTTTCTGAAGTCAAAAACTGCTTTGAAATTTCCGTCGCTGTAATTAGTTTTTGATATTCTACAACAATCTTTAAACCAAAAATATCAACTTTGAAAAATTTATAATTTTTACCCAGCAGTTAAGAAGAAAATAGGCATTTCTTTGTTAAATTTGGAAAGCCGCCATTTCTAAAAATCTATTTTCAAGCTAAGAATGTTTTCCTCTGATCTGGAACTCTAATTGCGTTTAATAGGTGAATCAATATGTGTCCGTGGCTCTATGCAGTATTTAGCATAAAAGTTATCGCTGACTTCCTCATCCTATCTTAATCGTTTATCATTTCCTCTTGAAGAGATAATTCTTGTGTCGCACTGTACATACATATCTTTGTCTTACAAAGATGTTTCTATCTATAATAGACATCAGTACATTCACAGATGTGGTTCTGATACTAAATGTTTTAGCGGAAACATTAAACCAAAAATCTATTAATATATCTAATCTCCATGCAAAACAACTTATCAACAACTACTGCCAGAGACGACGCTCTTACGAAAGAAAAGAAACGTGAAAATGGAATTTGGGTGCATCTATTATATTTATATAGCGTATAGTAAACCTTTACTTACAGATATTTCATAGACTTCATTTTACATAGATTCAGAAGGGGACAACATTGTTTACAAATATCTTCTAGCCTCGAAGTTTCGAGAGTTTTATTATGCTACTCTCATGATAAACAATTTTGTAACAGGATTTGAAATTTATATATATATATATATATATATATATGTATATATATATTATTGTGACCAAGTAAATGGTTAAAAAAATAACAAGTGTTGAAGATATATCATATACAAAACAGTAAGTACACCAGAAGAGTATTACAGGAGTAGTGTGTGTGTGTGTCGGTTGACCTAGCGTTCAATCTATTCGATTGTTAATATTTAACAGCCCCCACAATGAGGGATGTAGATGGCACAAGGCCGAGTTTACAGTGGGTTTTCCGAGCCAGTAGTCTCGGCCAAAAATATTCCCTTAGAACCATGTGTACCTCCCCGGACGAAACTTTGCCCTTCGTCAAAGCCTTGTCCAGGTTCCTCTCCGCTCAAGGCAGAGGGTTCAACAGTTTTGAACAGTCTAGTCGACTGTTAATATTAAACAACCTCTCCACAATGGATGTATGTGACAGAAGGCCGTGTTTACCATGGGTTCTCCGAGCCCATAGGCTCAGCCAAAAATATTCCCTTTGAACCCGCCTAAACGTGCTCAGGTACTGTCTAACTCCCCGGACGAAACTTTGCTTTGCGGCAAAGCCTCGTCCGAGTTCCTCTCTGCCGAGGCAGAGAGTTCAACAGTTACGAAAAATCTGGTCGACTGTTAATATTTAACAGCCCCACCCCACGAGGGATGTATGTGGTACAAGGCCGAGTTTACCGTGGGTTGTCCGAGCCCGTAGTCTCAGCCAAAGATATTCCCATAGAACCCATATAAACGGGTTCGGGGTCTGTCTACCTCCCCGAACGAAGCTTTGCCAAAGGGCCGAGGCGGAGAGTGAGGAACAGTCTGGTCAACTGCTCCCCCAAGTACATCTCTCCTACTAATCTTATAGTAGGCAGATGTGCCCAACTTAGACTCTTTAGAGGGAGGACACCACAATATATATATATGTATATATATATATATATATATATATATATATATATATATATATATATATATATATAAGCAGTATGAAGATATGCCAGTAAATGCACTAGGATGCACCTTCCCATGTACTAGTGGTACCCCCGCCTTATTTCTTGCTTGTGTGAAATGATTTTAAAAAAGAAGTTTTCAAATGAATTAAGTTCAAGGTTTGAAATTCTTTAATATATTCGCCCGGCAAAAGAGAGTAGATTTCCACTGAACAGACACTAATATCATTTTCATCTAAATAAATTATTTTTTATTATTAAAAAATAATGTGCATTGGTTAAGCATTAGATATCTCTTCTTTTTTTTCTTTATTTTCTAATATATTCCGCTTCGTCTCTTTTCCTTCTGATAACACTCGTTTTTCTCACTCGAGACTGTTAATAGCATTCCATTATTTGCTTCTTAATGTCAATTAAACATCGACTGCAGGACCTCAACCAGGTGTTGTAGCTCTTTCTTATCTCGAACATATTTGCCTTCCTCCTGGGCTGACAACCACGGATAGAAAGCTCAGTCCGACCTTCTATATAATCCCAAGCTCTGTCGTGAAGATATCGATTCATAACTTTCCCAAGGATATTTCTGCGAATGTAACGAACTCGACCGGAACTAGAACACACCGTTAACCATTACACTATGTATTTGACGTGCAAGTAATGTAAATTCAAAAATAAAATGTTACGGTATGAAGCACGAAGTCTCTCACTTTCCACAGCCTGTACAAAATAACGAAAACAAATGGCTTACTATACCACGGATTACACACGCATATCTATCTATCTATCTATCTATCTATCTATATATATATATATATATATATATATATATATATATATATATATATATATAATTTATAATTATAAATATATAAATTGTATATATATATATATATATATATATATACCATGGATTACTTATCCAAATTGGAAAGCGACGGCTTGTTTACTATGTCATCGATCCCTTTGAAATTTGCCAAACGTATTTTATCAGGACAAATACGCATTATTGTGTGGTCTGGTTTTAACCTGTCTAACATACCAAAATCAGATATCGTAAAAAGAAAATATTTAATTCAGTTTTCCAAAACATTGTTAATTCTTTCTCACGGCGAGTGGGATCATTAATACCGCTCGTGAGAAGCCTACCTACTGTGATACATCTATCATCAGAAATGGTGAATGAAAACGTGTGCATACTTATCTTATCAATTATGTTATGAGGAAAAGGAACGTACCTACTTACGCATGCTAGATATGACCTTTTTAAAAAAAATAATCTCACACAAAGCAAGGAAGTAAAGCCACTAAGATGCAGGAATTTACTGAGAATCAAGAAAAATAAGAAAACGTTACTGAAGAGGAAGGACACTAAAACACAAGATTCAATAAGACAAAAGATGACGATTGATGTTTTACAAGAAAGTAAGAAGCTGGAAGGCGAACAGTGCGTGAAATAAGTATTAGAAAAATAATTTATGTTTACACTTAGCTACATTCACGGCAAATATTATGAGACCTAGCTTGCAAATTAGTAGTATGCTTACATTTATGAAGTCTAAAAAAAGAGGAAAGCTCATCAGAAAAATTGCCACAAATGACCCTGGAAAGCTACTTTAATGCGTTTTGAGATGTATTTAAATCAAGATGCCACGTCAGGACAGATATCACTGCAGATTCTATTTGGGATTTTGTCAAGTATCGTTAGATACATAGCAGAAACCGCAGAGTAGATGCGGCAATAATTTTCAGGGCCCGGACGAATGGTACATTTATAAAGTTGCAGAACATATGCTGTTATATATTCCTGTGGAGCCGAACATCCCTCGCACCATTGCTTAGTTCCGTTTTCGATGGCTTGATCAATTCCTGAGAAGAGCTGATGACCATTCTACCAAATTCATCTTCCAGTTTGAAGCGCCATCTGCAAAATATCAACGACCTCGCTGCAGAGCACGCACCCTCTGGAAGGACGTCGTCCGACAGCAAAACTGACAGCTTAATCTGGCGCTGCACAATGTCCCAACGCTTTGCCAAGAACTTGCAAGCTAGAGGGCTAAGTGGGCATTCATGGCTTCAACGCCTTAATTATATGAGATTTAGCTGCATCTGAATATAATCTAGCGAAAAAACTTATCTACCACAAAAAAGTGAATCACAATTATCAGTTGACTAGTTATAATCGTCCGAGTTCATATCAGTAGAAAACGTTAGACAGAGAAGACGCCATGATTAACTCTCCTGCAATTTAGAATTAGCCATGCTGATGGAAAGTAAAACGAAATTTCTATAAGGCCTAATCTGTAATGGTAACGGTAATGGTAATAATTAGCCGTTTCCCTATAAGGAAACATTTAGCATTCATTGACCGAACAGCCAGTAATACTTTCGGTTGAAATTCATAAAATCTTACTCTTAAAATATCTTCTCAGGAAAACAGGTTTCGTGTCCAGTATCCGTTATCGCTATTTCCAGTATTGATGATGGTTACCTTCCTAATCTGTTATTTGAAGTAGTTTGGTATGCTAATATCTACATTATGTCATTAGTTTCTATTCGTGTTATATGTTCTATACATTTCAGTTGTTGCTGCTGTTGGTAGTCCTCAAGTGATTTTGTTTCTGTTATTTGATACAGTTCTGTGTTTTTGTTTCTGTAGCGTCTGTCTACGAATTTCAAAGAGGGATAATCTATCCCAAGGTCCCCTGATTTTATTTGCTCAATGCTTTTTTCTTCGTTGATTTTAGCACGCGGTGGTATACATCTGAAAGATTAGATATTTTTAAAGTGTTTGGCAGCATACATGATATTCATATGAAAGATTCGACTTTCTCAATCTCTGGCGGAATTAATTGCAATTTATTTTATTTAAGAATATGACTCTGGTTTTCAGGTTACTGTTTTTGGTTTTGTAGCAATTTGGGTTGTTGGGCAAAATTACCGTCTACTCAACCCATTCTATGTTCAATTTCCTTACTGTCTATATAAAATTTATAATAAATCCAGACACCAACAGTTCTGAAGAATTTAGTATTTATTAATTTGACACCCTGAATAGATTCAGTTATGTCCTGTTTTGGAATTTTTATCTTCGATCCTATTTCTCGGAAAATATGGATCCTGCTATATAGTAGTGAATACTGAACAATCTCGTTACAGAGGAAAAGGAGAATTAACGCAAAAAAGAGACGTGATTCTATACAAGGATGTTGAGAATGCCCTGGACGGAACGTATGATCAACGAATAAGTTTGATTGAAAATTAAAATAAAAAAGATATTAATGAAAAGGCAAAGTTTAATTCATAATGTGGAAAGAGGCTTAGACAATTTGACACCAAAGCAAAACTAATGGCAAGAAGCGCAGAGAGAAAAGTGAGACTAAACGACGAAAAGTTTGGGTAAAAAATTGAAAATAGTCGAGTGTGTTAAGGAGATAAATCTTGCTTAGAGCTACAAAGGGAAGGACATTGTTTTGAGGCCAAATCATCCTGTTCCTTAAGGATCACGGTGCATTAAGCATAAAGGAACATGTGCATTGATAGAATATTTTATATCAGTACTTTTTTTCTGTTGAAGAGAATCTTCCGATATTTCAATTGTAACAGTGCATTGAAGATTTAACATAGTGAAAATAAGTTCAATCTCAGAAAACAAATCAGCACAAATAAACGAAGAAGATATGAAATTAGAGAGAAATAATAAATGTAAATAAATAAAGTAAGCACTGATTCAAATGATGTTATTTTTATCACCTTCCGTTTTGGTCATCGTGTTTTCGGCAAGATATGGATCTGAATTTGAGATATAAACCTGAATATTGATTAATACTTCTATTCACTGGCTCCTCCGAATGTTCCTGATTATATATACTAACGTCAATAAAAACAGCGGAGACTTCCAACGTTGACTGGTAAATACAAGCAATAAAAGCTGAACCAAATCGATATACGGACATTGACGCCTATTTTAAGCAAAGTCATGAAATATTTTGACAGCCCTGAGGAATTCTAACCATATTTTAAATTTCATATCCCCAATTTTTTATTTCTTGTCGATCAATTAAATGTGGATAGAAAAATTTTCAAAGACGCCAAATTGTTCTCAATCTCTGGCGGAATTAATTGCAATTTATTCTATTTATTTTTCAGGAAACTCTTTAGTGATGAATGCTTTTCGTTGAGTGTTGACGTTCCCAGTCTAGGTGGTCTAGGTGTTGAGCACTTTAATTTTCTCCGTAGTTTACCCTTTATTTTTTTATTTTTTTTTATTGTTCGGGATTTGTTTTGCTTGTGTAATTTATCAATGATATTGCTATTTACATTATTTACATTATTCGGACTATTGTCCTCATCTTTGTCGCCATATTTATTACAACGTTTCGGCCGTTCAGGTAGTTGGAATGTCGAACTGAACCCTTTATTTCGCTCACTGGTCTAGACTGTTCTATTAGGTTGGTGCAAAAATAATGACGTAATAATGTCGTTTTTGACGTTAAAAAATACGTCAACAAACGACATTATTACGTCATTATTTTTGCACCAACCTAATAATTCCACTTAATCGGGTATTGAACTCACACACTTTGGGCCCTGTCACTGGATCTAACCAACGCCTTTATCCACTGTGACATGTGTCCTCAGTGAGTTAAATAAAGGGTTAACTTCGACAGTCCAACCACCTGAACGGTCGAAACGCTTCAATGATTATGGCGACAATGATGAGGACAATAGCCCGAATAATGTAAATAATGTACATAATACCTCATCTCAGAAATATAGACAGATCTTGCTATTTGTTTGTTGGTCACACCAACATGCTAAACAGGCTTGCGTTATATGCCAGTAAATATGACTCTCAAACAATTAATATATATATATATATATATATATATATATATATATATATATATATGACAAACAAACAACTAGCAAGATGACTCTCAAACAATTAATATATATTTATATTTATGACAAACAAACAATTAGTAAGATGACTCTCAAACAATTAATATATATATATATATATATATATATATATATATATATATATATATATATATATGACAAACAGACAAGTTACAAGTTGACTCAAATAATTAATATATATATAAAGGATGTTCCAATAACTTGGAACGATTTTAAATGTGAATTAAGATTAAGCGACTCGTCATTTTTTTTTTAATTTTTCTTTCAGATTTAACAACTTAAGTCTTTGGCAATTTCAACCATGGAAAGATTAACAATCAAACAACGTGTTAAAGGTACAAGTGTGCATTTTGAAAAATTGTTCGTAAATTCAAACTGGGTCAGTGGCAGATGTGAAAACACCCTTGCGTACTCATTTATGCCGTTCAGTTGAAAACATTGCTGCAGTGCACGAGAATGTTGCCGAAAATCCAGTCGTCTCTATTCTTCGTCGCGCGCAGGAATTGAACATCTCCACAACAACGTTACATCGTTTCCAATTGCACACTCCGTTGGTCGATGATGTTGATCAAAAATCGCGAAATGCATTTCTGCTTGAACGTCCATTTTCGTAATAGGTTTCGATAACTTTAACACTTTGGTTAATTGTTAATCTTTCCACGGAAATTTCATATCCCCATTTTTTAATATTGTATAAGGACTGGAACCCGCAGAAGAAGATAACAAATTTAAACAAAGATGACTTCATTTATGTATACATATTTTCTTTAAGGATTCCTTTTTTTTTCTAATATTAGGTTGGTGCAAAAATAATGTCGTTTTCTCACATAGTAACCTATGTGAGAAAACGACATTATTTTTGCACCAACCTAATACTTTTTCAAAGGTGTACCTTAGCGCAATTAAACAAACTCAAGACAGAATTCACAAAAGAATAGTAAATGAGAAGGAGAAATTGGAGCACGATTAAAACACATTTAAATAGTAAATAACTAACGGCTAAAATAGATATTAAAGGGTTGCAAAATATAAATAGAAAAGGCTTATTCATAGTCGTAGAAACCGATAAAATAGTCTCAGCTGATATAATTTAATATATACAGTTTTGAGAACTCATAGATGGTGGACTGAGCCAGCTCTATGCATCACAGAAAAGAATGTGTCATCGTACTCGGCGGCAAAATCTTGGTTATCTAAACGATAGAGGAATCCTGCACGAACCAATGATTCTTGATGAAAGACTCCGACAACTAGATATTAAATTGGCGGGGATATGTTGCGCAATGCGAGTTTCTAATCTTTTATTCGTCCTATGTATACAACATCACACTGGCAATTCTGCTTGTATACTACAGATATATTATGGTTTTGTTTGGTTTGTTTTACAGCATATCAGCATCAATGGTCATTTAATGCCGACATATATATATATATATATATTTTTTTTTTGCTGGTAATATTTATTTGTTTCTTGTCAAAAATCTATTTCTTGTAATATTTTCTTTCAAAAATGTATATCAAGTAATATTTTTTACAAAAAATGTATTGCTAATAATATTTATGTTTTAAAAACATTCTTGGTAATATTTTTTTCGAAAATGTATTTCTGGTAATAGTTTTTTTTTCTTCAAAAATTTATTGCTGGTAATAATTTTTTTACAAAGTATTTCTGGTATTAAAACCTATTTTTATACTTTCATAGTGTTTTTACCCCAGTTTAGGTGTTAAATATTTGCCTATAGTTGGGGCTCTAACAGGTGATACTACCCCAGGTCGGATGTTTCTGGGAACATCAACAATTAATAGGTGGTCCCACGCTCATCAAAACCTCCTTGCTGCTTGACGTAGTTTGTCGTCTTACCAAGGACACGGATGTAGTTTATAGTCATACCCAGGACGGAGAAATATGAAAATAGGACAACCGCTTCCTGGTAAAAATGGTAATACAGAACTAATCTGAAAGACAATACGCAACTTAACGCTGAAATAGCATGAAACAATTCAAGCTGAATTTCTATCTGCAAAGAACTGACTCCTCCTGTCTAACTATGGTAATTTCAAGTAAATGGGACACCGGCTGAGTCATAAATCCATTGGTTTTGTAAAACGCATGATCTTGTATTCAATAACACGCTCAATGATATTGACAGGAAAAATATTTTCAAGAAAGATGTGTTGGTATTTACATTATGCGGACCATTGTCCTCATCTTTGTCGCCATATTTATCACAACGTTTCGGCCGTTGTACGCTCCGGCCTTCTTCAGGTGGTTGGAATTTCGTTCGAACTGAACCCTTTATTTATTCACTGCGCCATGTGTCCTCAAGGACAGTGGATAAAGGCGTTGGTTACATCCAGTGACAGACCCAAAGAGTGTGAGTTCAATACCCGGTTAAGGCAGTGGAGAAATTTTAGAGGGAAAAATTAGCAGGAGATAACTGATAACTGACATCCATCAAACATGGCACGTGGAACTAGAACAGTCTACCCCAGTGATCGAAATAAAGGGTTCAGTTCGAAATTCCAACCACCTGAAGAAGGCCGGAACGTAAAACGGCCGAAACGTTGCGATAAATATGGCGACAAAGATGAGAACAATGGTCCGCATAATGTAAATACTGTACATAATACCTCATCTCAAAAATATAGACAGACTCTGAAAGATGTGTTGGATCTTTTCAAGTTCTTCGTTTAATGTACTAGGAGAAGTAATCACTAAAGTGCGCTGGTGCCAAAATGGATATCAGGCCAATTTTGGAGGGGTTGGAGGCTTTACTTCAAACATGTCAAAAGTATTTATTTCATATATCTTAACAGGATGTAAAGCAGGCATTAGGTTATAGAACGAAGCCATCTGTTTCTTTCTGTAATTGTCTGTTGGTGCATACATCTTGGTGTAATTTATCCTTTTTTTCTCTTTTTCTATTTAGAGTGAGTTTGTTTTTATAAGGTTGGGAGACAACGTAATTGTCTGTGATGATGGCTAATCAAGCATTGTGAGTTCCCTTCCAGATTTCTGGTTTTAGATTTTTTTTTTTTAATACCAAGAATCGATTCTGGATTTATTGCATATTTTTACTAATTTCACCCTTCTACGACACATTGTCAAATAGAGAAGGAAATGAAGAATTCTTGGCTATTTTCCGGATAAAAATATATGAATATTTACTCAACATAAGACGGCGTGATATCAAATACGGAAAGGGAAGGTTGTGCTATGCCAGTCATCTAAGAGGGCCTCGGTGCATACATTGAAAATAAGCATTCAGATTTCGGACAACTGTGCTTGGATAAAAGTTATCAGAAAGATTATGAAATGCGGAACAAGGAGATTTATTTTTTTGAGATAAGAATAGATCAATTTATTTGGGACCAATCTAATGTGATTTATTATTATGATCCTAGTTTGGCACAAGAACACAACAGTGTATCTCCAACCCCGGGATGATCATAATCACTACTCAATAGTAATCGTGTTCAAAATCACGACTGATCGATAACGTTCACTTTCGCGCAATTAATTTTGGGGAAGACATGAATCCATCTCCTTTACTCCCAGCTATGGTTTAAATAGCTGGGTAGTCTAACGTTGCGTTCCATGTCGTCACAGGCTTCAGACCATCGCACCCCAACACCACTCCATAGATGGCGTCAACTAAAGAAGGTTTCAATTTGTTTTTCGTTTTATTGGAGGAGTATCGATTGTAGGAGAACTTCAAAGGAATATAGGCCGATCGTTGGTTTAGCCTCATTCTGTGTGTGGTCTTAGCCTGTCTCTCGAACCGGGTAATGGAAAGTGTATCGACGCTTCAAAATTTCTACAGCTGTTTGTCGATTTTGTCGTATATCCAATGCTTATACAAAGGCAAACTCTTTCTGTCAGAATAGCACGCCCACCAGGTGTTCTGGCCAATGACTTACCATCCCGGCCCAGCTTCCTCATTCCGTACCACTGAGCTTTTTCGCAGTCAATGTCGGAGAATTCTTCTGAATTTCCAAACTTTCGGTATGGTCACTAGAAATAATTTTACTATCTTTACCAAAAAAACATGGTTTTTTCTAGATAATAAAGAAACGGAAACCGTGGAGAGCCGTCATAGCATATTTACTAAAGTGTCATGTCATTTAAACAGAAACGTGTTGTTAAGTTAATCATATACAATTTTAGACTGCTTTCTATTATGCCGGATATTTGCACCCAAACACTGACACAATATCACCTCAACAACTACATTTCTTAATCTAAATGAAAACATACTGCCCCCTCTCTCGCTCTCTCTCTCTCTCTCTCTCTCTCTCTCTCTCTCTCTCTATATATATATATATATATATATATATATATATATATATATATAAAAGTGAACATTGAAGTCAACAATCAGAGGCGACAGGCTGTTTCATGTTAGGCGCAATCATCAGGCGGCCTAACAATTGCGCCTAGCATGAAACAGCCTGACGCCTCTTAGTGTTGACTTCAATGTTCACTTTTATATTTATATTTACATATGCTCTATCTCTGATATTGAGCGCTTTATCCCATAAATATAGCACATCTTAAAACTATATTTCTTCTTATATATATATATATATATATATATATATATATATATATATATATATATATATATATATTAAAAATACATAATGAGCAATAAGTTAAAGTAAACAGCGTGTAATGAATGTCTTTATATACAAACGAAGAAGCTTATTTTTTGTAGTGTACACTTCATTTACATGAAATGACTATTATTGTCCTTCGTCATCGTTAGTAATAGGGGAAACAGCTTTTGTCGTTCCTACTGCGCAGGGAATTTGAAATCCTTTTGATAGGGTAGCTCACTCGAATTCTCTCTTCTCCATCAACACTCAGATGAGGCATTTTTTTTGGTCAAAATATAGCTAATTTTGAAAATTAAAGACTTTCCTAAGACTAAGACAGTGAAGCTAAAATTGACAGCTTCTTTCAAAATTGGAACTTGTTTTCAACGATTCCATTTTCGGAGTTGGTAATTGTTAATAACCGACAAACCGAACTCCTGTCATATCTGCCACATATGGACGAAGATGCAGAAATTCAGGTATCTGATAAATGATGCAAAGTGTGACAGAAATCTGAAGGCGCATGGGAATAAAATAATATACGTTTTGTAAAATAAACAAAGAATTATGAGATAGGAAAATATCCTTACAAAAGAAAGTAAAAAGGATTGAACTGCTGCACAATGTCCGATCTCTTACATGCAGTGAATACTGGACGATTTCCTCACAAATGTAAAGAATACTTCAAGCGAGAGAAATGTGGAATTGCAGATTATTGCTAGGAATAATATAGCCAGTATATGTGGGCAACGAGAATATTTTAAGGAAAACAGGAATGTATAAATCTTTAATTGGCTAACGGCCATATCAGGATGAAACATAGGCTATCTTACTATCACCACAGTTAAGCAACGTCGAGCCTCGACAATACCTTGATGGGTGAATGCTTGGGAATACTAGTCGCTGTAAACTTGAATGTGAGGGTGGTATGGCTTCCGGACATAACACTATGAAACACTGTCGTTCCTGGTCAGTATCTATATGGATGATCGCTTGGGGATGCCAGTTGCTGTAAAGTTGAATGTGTTGTCCCGGCAGTGTAATGGTTAACAGCTCTGAATGAGAAATCTCAGATACATGTTCGAGTTCCAGTTCGGCTCATGACATTCACTTATGCGCAAATTTCCATCGATCCTGAATCGAAAAGAGACATTATCGCCCAACCCTTTCACCCACGCCACTGTATTCCTGTAACAAAGTAGAGTAATTCATCGCTATGAGTCTGGGCAATGCCTGCATTCATCAAAGGACTTTCAGTGACAGTGAAAAAGAAGATATTTATACGTACAAAGAGAAAAAAGACACTTGAAATTCCAGGGAAAATAATGAATAAATTTGTCCTGGAGAATGCTAGAGAAACGGGGCAAACATCCAACAAATGCGTATGTATGGATTGTAGAATTAGGACAGAGGTGGAGAGAGAGAGAGATCAAACTATAAAAAGTTACTTTGAATAAAAATATACTGGGATATTTGGATCCCTGATGGCCTACATACTGAAAGCAGCTTGCTAATAAAGGAAGGTTTGATGAAATTGGGTATGTTAAATTAATAAGATTGAAATTTTAATTACGGATTTTATCCTCGATAATTGTATATGCGTAATTATTATATACACTTAAGTATTTAAATAGATTGAGTTATTGGTTGATTCAAGCAGAATTCTTCGATATATATATATATATATATATATATATATAATATTCGATATATATATATTATTCGATATATATATATATGTATATATATATATATCGAATTTTGCTTAAATCGATCTATCCATCTCTTCATCTATCTAGGCTGAAATAGACAGATAATGAAAAGACTGACAGAGATAGATAGATAGATAGATAGATAGATTTAAGCAAAACTCGATATATATATATATATATATATATATATATATATATATAGGCTGACATAGATAGATAGATAGATAGATAGATAGATAGATAGATAGATAGATAAGCAGACAGAAAAGCAGAAAAAAGAGATAGGATACGACTACATTTGTATAAATCAATTGCTTAGTACCTATAAAGATTTGCATACAAAGGTTCTCGCGCTCTTAAACGGAATCAATGAAAGAAAAACGGCAACCTGGGTGTATAAATGTTTGTTAGCGTCGAAGACGCTTTGAGATTTATATAAACCAATAAACTCTCAGAATAAAATATAGATTTCCATCTGAAAGCCCAGTTGGTAAAGTTCCAAGTTTACGCATAAAAAGTGATTTCGATCATATATTTGGAAAATGTTTAACGGTTATTTTTTTCTTGCAAAATTCTTGCTTCTTTATACTTTTCAAAAGAAAGCAAAAATACCAGATTAGGAAGTAAAATAAAAAAATATATATATTCTATGAAGATCTCGAGAGAAAATCCTATTCGATGCTAACCGTATTTTACAGATATAGCTTAGAGATATAGCAGGTGGATATTGATGTTTACTAAGCTTAGTACAGTACAAATTATCTTCACTATTCTACTAAACTGGCACAAGGACATATATTTGGCCACTACCGATAATAATAATTATAATAGTATTTTTTTCAAGCTTGGTAACCATGGCGTTAAAATATACATAGCTGTTATCTTTTCAGCTGCTTTTACTTTGTGTCTAAATATCCGATTTTACAGTTAGTAATGGGGTTCTGCAGAAGGATTATGAGGATAATATGAACTGAACATATGGTCAATGACGATGTTTTTAAGATAATGAAAGCTAAATGGTCATTGATTCTTCACCTCGAAAAAGAGAGTTAAAATGTCTAGGCCACATGATGAAAGTCGCTTAGAAAATATGACACTCACAGGGTATAGGATAGGAAAGGCAAGCGGAACAGAGGTAAATTGCTCATAACCAACCGTTGTGCGTTTGTAAATGGATGTCAGAATCGTGTTTAGGAGGGACAGTAAAACGGCAAAGTTCACTTAGATATACAAAGGATAGAAAATTATGCAGAGCCATGATCGCCATTGTCCTGAAGTGGTATGTCACAAAGAAGACGAATACAACGTAAAAATAACTCCGGAATGGTTGAGCAGTGGACAATAGAAAAAGGATACAGAATCTTTAGAAATAGCATTTTTTTCGAATTAGACTTGACTCAACAGTCCATAACTTATTATTGAAACCGTAAATCATATATTTAAAGGTTGTTCCAATAACTTGAAACGATTTTAAATGTGAATTAAGTTTAAGCATCTAATGATTTTTTTCCATTTCCTTTCAAATTTAACAACTTAAGTCTTTGGCAATTTCAACTATGGAAAGATTAACAATCAAACAACGTGTTAAAGTTTCATGTGTGCAATTGGAAACAACAAAAAACAAACTATGTCAGTGGCAGATGTGAAAATTTACGCCGTTCAGCTGAAAACATTGCTGCAGTGCACGTGAATGTGGCCGAAAATCCAAACATCTCTATTCGTCATCTGTCACAGGAACTGAACCTCTCCGCAACAACGTTATATCGTTTCCAATTGAAATCACGGTTGGCCGATTATCATCACCTAAAAATAGCGAAGTGCGAGAAATGCATTTCTGTTCGAACGTCCATTTTCGTAATAGCTTTCGATAAATTTAAGACGTTGTTTGATTGTTAATCTGTCCCTGGTTGAAATTGCCAAAACTTAAGCTGTTAAATCTGAAAGAAAAAGAAAATACCATTAGACGCTTAAACTTAATTCACACTAAAAATCAGTTATTGGAAGTTATATATAATTTACGGTTTCAATAAGCATTTGTGGACTGTTGAGTCAGGTCTAATTCGAAAGATTCTGTATCTTTTTCAAGTGTCCACTGCTCAACCATTTCGGTGTCATTTTTATGTTGTATCCGTCTTCTTTGTGACATGCCACTCCAGGACAATGGCGATTGTGGCTCTACACAATCTTCTATCCTTTGTATATCTAAGGGAACATTGCCGTATTACTATTCCTCCTAAACACGGTCCTGACATCCATTTACAAACGCACAACGGTTGGTTATGTGCTATTTACCTCTCTTCTTCTTGCCTTTCCTATATCCTGTGAGTGTCATATTTTCTAAACGATCTTTCCTCATCATGTGGCCTAGAAATTTCAACTGTCACTTTCTGAGGTTATAAATTAATGGCCATTTAGCTTTCATTATCTTAAAAACGTCGTCAATGACCACATGTTCATTCCATAGTATTCTCATAATCCTTCTGCAGAACCACATTATTAACTGTAAAATCGAGTGTAAAATCGGTCCAAGTTATTGGAACACCCTTTATTAGACAAAGATCCCCTCGACTATTGTGTGCTAATTAAGAAGGGGCTATTATGCGTAAATTTTATATTTACTCTATTTTTCACTGATTACAAGTCCCAAAAGTATCTCAAGGAAGACGATTTCTGAATGCGGCTGTTCTATGGATGTAAGAATTCTATTTACATAGGATAGATAACTGTTGACCTTAGAAATGAAAAGTTTAAGATCGTGGAGATCAGTGAAGCATTTCCCCGCGAGTCTCTTCCACAAAGCAGCGTCTTTTCGAAAAAGCTGTCGAAGGGGAAATTAATTCCTACCAATGGAATGCGAAGGGAATGATAAGGGTTCGCTCCTGCTTATATGAGATAGCGGGTCTCAGCTGTAAAAGTCTGAAATGGTGTTACTCAGGAATCTAGCTTGTCAGAAAATTTTCCATTGAAATACCAAGGGAATTGCGATCGGTCTGTAATGTTGTATCTGTGAAAAATTGTTTGTAAGGTGGAAAATAATTAATCACCTATAGGTCTTTGTAAAGTCTATTGAACACTATCATGTAAAGACTGGGCAGCTCCAATCTAGATATGGCACCAATTCGCCATTCTTGATCTGATCAGACTCTTGAGAAGATAGAGCATGCTAGGAAAGGTCAGAAATCCACCAGTCTTCCGACATCTTTACCGGCGGCTTTTTATATACCATTTGAGGTCTGGACTGAAATTGAGTCCCAATAGGCACTCAAATCAAGAAGCTTCTTTGAGAATGCAACTTTTCCTAATGACTGGTTAGAAAGTCAGCTTGGGTAAGATGAAGTGTCAGCTTGGTGATTTTCTCCCTAGCTGTCTCACCCACGTGATCTTTTGCTAGAATAACCTAAATAGAGGAAATACTTATTGGAATTTTCATTATATACGGCAAAATTGATCTTCTTTGCGAGTTAGTTCAAATAAATGTTGTAAATTTTCTTCTTCTTCACTGATGTGAAGTTATGTTCTTACTTTTATTGCTGATGCTATTATTATTATTATTATTATTATTATTATTATTATTATTATTATTATTATCTTTGATTTCTAGCGTTTACACATTTCTTTCCGGGTCCCCCCCCCAGGGACCTAAGGTTAGAAATGGCATCATGACACCTTTCACTGACAAAAAAAAAAAAAAAAAAAATTACATAGATAGAGCCCTTCGTAAAGTGTGGGCTGTACTTGTCAGAACAATTTTTTGTATCTCCTTGAGGCATGGGCTTCCAGGAATCCTGCAATTAGTCTACTGCAATCTTTTCCAACCAGTCCTAGGGCTCCAACTACAACAGGGATTGTTGATGTTCCCATATGCCACATTTTCGAGACCTCTATTTCAAGGTCCTTGTATTTTGACAGCTTTTTGAATATCTTCAAAGATACATTGCAGTCAGCAGGGACTGCCATATCAATAAGGAGGCACCGTTTTTGTTTGTGGTCTTTAATAACAATATCTGGTCGGTTGGCCTTGATTGTTCTGTCAGTGTGAATTGTGTAGTCCCATAGAATTGTAACAGGTCCTATCTCCGTAACTGGGTCTGGGTGGTGTTGGTACCAGTTTCTTTCAGTTTCCTTCCCGTAGAAGTTGCAGATTTTCCAGTGCAGATATTGGCCCACTCTGTCATGTCGGGTTTTATATTCAGTGGGTGCCAACATCGTGCAACCTGATACAAGATGATCAATCGTTTCTGGATATTTATCACAGAATCTGCATTTTGGGCTGACACAATATTTTAGTATATGTGCTTGATAATTCCTAGTTAGCAAGCATTGGTCCTGCGCAGCAAGGATAAAACCTTCAGTTTCCGCTTTCAACCCTGCACTGCGTAGCCACTGATGGGTACGGGTTTTGTCTACATCAGCTTGGTTGATACGGGCAGAGTATTGGCCATGAAGCGGTTTATCTTGCCATCGCTTCTGTATCTGGTCGGTTGCATTCGTCTTTGCTGTCTTTTTCAAGTATTTTGCAGTTTCAGCCGGTGTATTGTGCTGTAGTTGCATCTCTACGCCCATTTGAAGCTCCAGTTTGAATTTGTTGGCTTCTTTCATTACGGAGTAAAGACGATTACTACTTTCATGTTCCTTGACGCATACCATCATCCAGTCTTCTGTAGTTTCCAAGTATTTTTGGAGGCCAATTGTTGTAGTTTTGTAGGACAGTTCTAGTTGAACTAATCCTCTGCCTCCTTCGGATCTGGGCACATACAGACGATCAACATCAGCTTTGGGATGATGCATGCGATAGCAAGTGAGAAGCTTTCTCGTTTTGGCGTCCATTCGCTTAATTTCAGCTATGGTCCAGTTAAGGACATTAAAGCTGTAATGCACCACTGGGACAGCCAATGTGTTTATAGCTGATATTCTATTTTTTGAGTTTAGTTCAGTATTTAGTATCAGACGTACACGCCTGTAGTACTCTTTTCTTATTTTTTCTTTCATTTGGGGGTGTTGTATGCCATCTCCTTCGCTAATTCCTAGGTACTTATAAGCTTCATCATGCTCCAATTCCCTAATCTTTGTGACAAAATCTAAATCTATTGAGGGTGTTTCTGTAATTCTACCTTTCTTGAATGTTACTTTTGCACATTTATCTAATCCGAAGTCCATACCTATGTCGTCACTAAAGTATTTTACAATATTGAGGAGGCCTTTCAACTCATTGTCGTCTTTGGCAAAGAGTTTGAGATCATCCATGTATAGTAGGTGATTGAATATTTTCTTATTTATTTTGTAACCATAGCTACTGCTGTTCAGTTCATGTGTAAGAGGGGTTAAGGATAAACAAAACAGAAGGGGTGACAGAGAGTCTCCTTGAAAAATTCCACGTCGGATATTCAGACGGTTGGATATAGCAGTGCCCCCGGTGTGCCTAAGGTATAGTTTTGTGTTCCACATCCCCATGCTGTGCTTAAGAAAGTTTAATACCACAGGGGAGACTTTGTACATTTCCAAAGCCTTAAGGATCCAAGAATGTGGAACACTATCAAAGGCTTTACGATAATCAATCCACGCTGCACTGAGATTTCTGCGTCGTCTCCTGCAATTTTCCAGGATCATTTTATTTATCAGAAGTTGATCTTTGCAGCCATATGAACCTCTACTGCATCCCTTCTGTTCCAGCGGGAGAATGCTGTTTGTTTCGAAGAAGGAGTAAGTACGGTTCGTCAGTACAGACGTGATCAACTTATACGTTGTGGAAAGACATGTTATCGGTCTATAATTTTTCGGGTCGTCTGTTTCAGTTGTTTTTGTTATGAGGTATGTAATACCTTCAGTAACCCATTCCGGGATTTTATTGGGATTATTTACAAGCGTTGATAATGTTTTTGCAAGTATGCCATGGGTAGATGAGAGATGATACAGCCAGAAATTGGGCACCTTGTCATTTCCTGGGGATTTCCATTTTTGGGATTTCGTTAGTGCTTGCCTAACATCATCTGTGGATATATTTACCCATTCTTGCAGAGGTGTATCCAGCAGTCGTTCTTCTTCACGCCGTATCCATTCTGCATTTGGGTTACATTCCTTTGGGTTGCTCCAAATATTTTCCGAAAATGTCTGTACATTATCAATCGATGGTGGCGTTTCGACATGTATAGGCGTTTTTCCAATTTCCCTGTAAAATTTCTTAAGATCTGTTCGGAATGTTTTATTTTGGCGATAGAATCTACAACGTTTCTCGTATCGTCTTGTTCTCTGTGCTTTTAGCTGAAGTTTCTGTTTCAGCATTTCCTTGATCGATGGAATATCAATTAGGGATTTAATGCTATATTTCCGTTTGATCTTTTTGGATTTACGTGTGGAAATATTAGGGTTTCTGGTGAGCTCATCTAATATAGACAGCTCACATCTGATTTGTTTTATTTCTCGTATCAGTTTGGTTTTCCAAGCTGGTTCTCTGTGTCTGTTAATTCTATTTATTGTCTTGACACCAAGCTTCCGAGTCGCTGCTAGAGCTGTTGCGTATATGACGTTGTTAACTTCTGTTATGTTCCCCGGTGGTTTATCTGTTAACAGTGTTTCCAGTGCAGCATTGTATATTTTCACGATGTGCTTGTTGGGATTTGTCATATGGATTTTCGGGAGCTGGTCTCTGTCTGACAATTGTATGAAAGTTACTCTGCTGAGTACTTGGATGACGTCATTTTTCGCTTCGGTGATTTCAGCTTCGTGGTTTTCAAGGAATTCTAAATTAATGTACCTGGAGTTATCTTCAGTGACAATTTCTGGAGAACTAGAGGTTGTGTCTAAGGCAGAATCTTCGGTTTCATTTCCTGGGAGATGATTTCGTATTTCATTCGCTTTAGCGTCCACCTCATCCTCTGTCGCAATCTTTATTTCAACATTCGTCTCAACAGAGTTTGAGTGATGGGTCATAGTATTTTGCCTTATATCTAATTTTATCTTATCTATTTCTGCCTTTGAGAGTCTGTTGTTTCGCATGATATCTCTGCGGACATTGGCAAGCATGTTTGGATTGAGGTTAGGTCTTATATCATTTCCCACCATATTTCTCCATATTTGGTATGTTTGATTGGTGGTGTTCTTTGCTGGGTTTTCGAGTGCAGTGAAGAAGGATGTCATAACTTGTCGATACTCTTCGCGGCTCCATTTCGTTCGTTTCATTTTTACTAGTCGATTTGGCATTGAGACACTTGGTCCAAGGTTGGCGATAATCCGGGTTTGGTGACCTAGTGTCTCTTCGTGTGTGGAAGAGTTTGTTCCAGTGACAGACTTTTCGACCTCAGACTGGTTCCTCTCTGAGGGACGCGGCCCTTGTTGTCCCGGTTGACGGCCGATCCGGTATGAGATATTTTTCGTATTCATTGAAATTGGTAGAGATGCGTTTTAACCTTGACCGCCAAGGGGTAATTTTGTTCAGATTACCAGCTGTAGGACGAGACTTGAAGAAGGTCCAAGAGCAAGACCAGATTTGAGATAGTGGGTTTATTAATATATCGAAGTTAAAAGTTCATAACAGTGTATGGTATTCAGTTGGGTAGATAATACTAAGTTTTAACTTAGTATAAGTCCGAGAGACACCTCCAAGTGGGATAATTAGATTTCAGTATATAGACATAAATCAAAAAAAAAAAAAAATGGACACGGGTGTCCGCTTAAGGTCTGGGGTGTGGATTAAAACTTGAAATACAAGTTTAAAAAAAAAAAAAAATTATTAGAGGAGAGAAAAGGGGACTGAAAAGCAAGGAATTAACTTGAGACATTAGGATTTACAATCATATCAAACTAAAGGAAAAGTATCATTCAAAGATGCTACATTTACCATTTCTTACAACTTCGGAGCATGGCACAAGTGACTCTCCACAAATGTTCAATTTTCCGTCGCCAACGACAGATACTTATCAACTTTTATGGGGTTGGCTGGACTTATACTACAGATTGGTAGGGGGAATATCGAAGAATTCATTAAACAGAGGGGTAGGAGTAAGGGAATAAAAGTTATACTTTTCCGGTCATCTCTCAACCTACTTGCCGCTGAAAGATATGTTTTAGAATATTCACTCAAAGAGATGATAGACAAAGGGCAGAGCATTGTAGGAAAATTACACCTGTAGCCATGAAAAAAAAAAAAAAAAAAAAAAAAACAGAAAACACAGATATAATACAGTATGATCCCTGTCAGTGTGGACATATCTACATGTACATTCAATATATATATATATATATATATATATATATATATATATATATATATATATATATATATATATATATATATATATAGAGAGAGAGAGAGAGAGAGAGAGAGAGAGAGAGATTAGCAAACATGTACATATACACGCACCGACAGAGATATGGGATGACTAGGGTAAAAAAAAAATGGCCACGGGTGTCCGATTAAGGTCTGGTGTGTGGATTAAAACTTGAAATACAAGTTAAAAAAAAAACAAAAAATTATTAGAGGAGAGAAAAGGGGACTGAAAAGCAAGGAATTAACTTGAGACATTAGGATTTACAATCATATCAAACTAAAGGAAAAGTATCATTCAAAGATGCTATTATTATTATTATTATTATTATTATTATTATTCCGTTTTGTGTGTTTAGTATTTCTGTTCTTTGTTTTATTGTTTCTTTTAGTTATACATGAAAATTATCAAGCGGTGGAATAAAGCAAATCGAAAACATTTATTACTTACACGATTACATTAAATGATTATAGTACCCAACCGCTTGATGTCCTTCCTTATCTTCAACAAAACCTTTTCCTATTTTTATCTATTTTTATCTCTGTGATTTTTTTTTTTAATTCGACACCCATTTTTAAAATTTTTTCAAGTATCTAATTCGCTGTTTTTACTGCTTCAGTTGCATCCCATATGTCCTATGTTTGTTATATACACCAAACCTTCCATCCTTTATACAGTGTAACCCGGATATAAGAGAGTTGTCGGGACCGGAGAAGTCTCTTACATCCGGATTTCTCTTATATCCGGGTTTGGTCTATTTTGTCTAGGTAAGTATGGCTCTAATTTGGGACCAGAGAAAATATATCTTATATCCGGGTTTCTCTTATATCCGGGTTACACTGTAACTACCAAAACGATTCCTATTTTGGCTGATTTCTAGCTAGAATTTCTTTGGCGTTTTACTTTCATTGAAGTTTTCTCATTTGCTGCTATGGCAATTTTAACCTTCTTCTGTAAAATTATCTTTTGTTTCGTCATTTTTTTTGTTCCATCTGCGAGGAAATTCTCCAGTATTTACAGCTTTGTATTAGCTTAGAACTCCAGAACTAATTCATTCGTTTCTAATGTTATTTTAAGCAAAATGCTAAGAAGCAAGAAGGCTTCGTTGGAGATATAGAAAAGTTTGCTGAACTTCTATGTCATATCAGTTCTCTGATATGGAAGTGATTACTAGACAATCTTCACACAGATGAAGAGAAATCGGGAGCAATAGAACTGTGGTGCTACAGAAGAATGCTGAGACTATCGTAAACAAAACATTTGAACAATGAGAAAATTTTAAGGAAAATAGAAAAAACGATATTTACACTTACAATGAGAAAGACACATTTGAATATTTCTGGGACACAAATGAGAAAAAGTGGCTTGGAAAATTTGACACTAACAGGATATATCGGAAGCAAAAGGGACAAGTTGAGACGATATTTTTTGTATCAATGGCGGAACGGTATCAGGATTGGAACATAGTAAAGGGAGAGGTACTTTACATAATTGCTGAACAGTATTTTTGCTAATCGTACGAACCTTTGAATGAACCGTCCCTCAAGATTGTTTCCTTCTTCCTACCCAATTCTGCTTTATATTAACGATCTACCCGGGAGCATTCCCAGATCATTAGAATATATCAGTGCAGATGCTAACACAGATTATAGTTGAGCCTTCAGATATGATCTCTCTTTTGATCTCGCTATAACATTTCAATCGCAACAAAAACTGGTTTGTAACATTCAATAGCTAACAAACCTAGCTAATAATGTTCCATTATCACTTAGTTCACCCAGAACTTTCTCTAGTCTTGAAGAATGATTGTGCACCCAATAAGGACTTACTGCTTAGCTAATTCCGTACTGTAGACACCTGATCGTCCATATTTGTCTGTCTTCGCGGCTGGTTCTGCTAGGCAGATCTGAGGGTTCAATTCTTAGAGAAAGCGTAGAATTTGGTATGATCAGTATTTGAGCAAAGTCAGTATGGCCAAAACTCGTGACTTCCATTCAGCACTGCCATCGACGACTTTTCTCGGTTGCACTCACAGGGCCTGGATCAATCGTGATATCGTTTCTCCTATGCTGTGATTATCTCCTCAGGCTGATTTTATCGGCTCATTGTCAAATTGAACGTACCAAGATGCGAACATAGGTTTCATGATCAGAAAGTCAACGTTCTACCCATTGGGAGGCGCGTCCATCCTCTCGCTGTACAAGTTAAACGAATCTGGTCCCACTAGATTATATCTCATGCTTTCTTTTTTTACATATAATATCTCTATTTTTAATACGTTTTATATTATCCGCATATGCTTTCTACGTAATATGTCTAGAATTGTAAACGTTGTTTTGTATAATATTTTACTGAAAAACGTTGTTCAATCTATAAGACAGTTATATGTTGTTTTTGTTTTTATTTTCGGGCAGAATTCTGACAATGAAAATATTAATTCACTTAAATATTAAATAATTATTAAACAAGATTGTTATTTCACTTTTTCTCTTTGCTTTTACTACCATTTATGTTGTAATATTTAGATTTATTGAGTGGCTCATTGAGTCTCCTTCTTTATCAGGCAGATTTATGAAAAATGTATAAAATAAACTTTTGATTGAAACACATCATATAATAAAAACATTAAGGTAAGAACTCTGCTCATCTTCTTAAATAGCCTCGTCAGATGGTGACCTTCATAAGGATGTCATAGATGTGTTTTAATCATTTCACCCCAAGTAATGGAATGCAACCACTAAGACGCAAAGATTTACTGAGAAAGCATCTGAGAAAAAAATACCATTAAGGAGATAGAACAGTAAAAGTACAGGAATTAAGAAGACATAATTTAATGATCGAAGTTGAATGCAAAGTGTTGAGATGTTGAGTGTTTCCTCGTGCGTGTATTTAAATAAGGACAAACGCATACGTAGGGAAAATACTGGTATATTCGAAGAAGTATTTACAACATAGAGATTAGTAGTCAAACGAAGACAGGTTAGTCAGTAACAATCAGAAAGAGGATAAAGTCCAACAGTATCTTCCGGTAGAGAGACAGAAGTGTGATGGTCACCTGATCCCTTAGAATTCTATAGAACTGTCCTATTAATAGTAGAGAGATCAGTCCATTCTGATGAGAAGGTGGGTGCGCCCCAACAGAAAGCAAGACACGAGAACAAATTTGCACACGTGAGAAGAGCGAGAGACTAAACTGTTAGCATAGAACTTAGGGTTAGATCTAGCTGTTTCAAAAGTGAAATTATGAGACCTAACCGCCAATCTAGTACTGCACTTAAATTCGTAAAGTTGTCGTACCAAAGAGAAAAACTAATCCGGACTATATCTTGAAAAGGCACCGGGAGCTATATTTTACGGCGTGGGCATGTTGCCAAATCCGTTCAGAAATATCTCAATTATACAATCTGCATGCAATAGCTTTCTCATCTCAGTGGTTTAGAATGGCTTCGATCGAGTGGAAACTTTAAATCTTAACAAGGACTATTCGATTTCGAACTTGATGGACCGGTGCTATATAATCATAAAGAACTACACCAAGTAGCAGAAACCACATCACTTGCGTACTACCGCCAGCAGCAATAACTAAAATAGAGAGCGCATGTAGTACGTAAAGAAAACAATGACATAAGATGTTGAAGTTCTATAATTCTTCAAAAAATGGTTATGTAGGAAACCCTCATCAGTACTGGAAAGTGCAATCAAAGTTAATGAATTTGAAAAACGTATTACTATGAATATTTTTAATAGAAATATTTTACAAATATCAATTGACAGTAGCACTGTCTGCTTCCTTATAAGGAAATAACCACTATTGCTATTACCATTATGATCATATAATATCAAAGTATTCGATCTTCTTTATATATAAAGATACCGATCATATTTTATCGGAGCTCAGTATTCGTCGACGTATTGGTAGGACTGCTGAGATTTTTTTTTTTTTTTTTTTTTTGTCTTCTGGTTTTCTATAAAATGAGATAGGAGGCATGATGGATGAATTTTTATTCAGACATGCAAGACCCAAGTGATCCTACTCATTCTTGGTGATATTTCTGTCAACCTTGGACTGCTCAGTTCTGCCATCACATGATGAATGCTTGCCGTTGGAATATCGAATATTTCCAACTGATTTCTCCAGTCATCAGAACCCACATGCACTCCGCCACACCATATACACGCTCACACATTGTAGAAAAAAAAATTCTCAACTTTAAATATTTCTGCAAGATAACATGAGGCTGCGAAAGACAGGTTGGTTAGATAAAACTTACGAGTAGACAGTTCAAAGCTAGCAGTGGGACGTGCGGTTTCCAATTGATGAAATTAGGCCATTCTGAAATAGTTCTTATTAAACAATCTGTACTCACGTGTGATCTACTGGCTTCGTCGTTTTTCGTGAAGCTGAGAAGGCGTGTATCGGGCAACGCCTTTTCAGTTGGATTTTCGCAATCAAAAAAATAAAAATCAGACTAAAAATTATGTTTTCCATTCGTGATCATTAATACCGATTGATTGGTAGTATTTCTCCAATATACAAATGGCAACGCTGATTAAACTATGAAGGAAATGATTTTCTTTCTTTGTCTATTTAATCAATGGTTAATTAGGATTCGAGTCGTAATTATTAATTATCAGTTACAAGAAAACAATCAGCTACTTTTTTCTTTACTTTTTCCTACTCTTCTCTTTGATATTGCAAAAGGTTGGCTTTTTTTATTAATAACCAAAGAAATTTTTAAATCAGGAAACCTAACTGGGTGTTTTTTGTTTTAATCTTTGCATTTCCAATTTGATCTGAATCTATACTCATTCAAAGATTATCTTTAACTTTATTTTTTATCTTGGTGATGCCAGATAAGATGAAATAATAAAAAGAGATATGACAACACCCTATCGCTATTTAAGTAGAATAAAGAATTTTATTTAATCTTATTTGTTTCATGATGAATACGGAACACAAACATCTTTTTTTTCAGTTATGCGATATAGACCCTTTCTAACTGATGCAACTTCGCTAATCTATCGCCACTCAGTTCATGTCTACATGGGAAATGATGAGTTACAATCTTTACTGTCACCAATTCAAACCTTTAAACTAAAAAAACACTTTACTATTTGCACTATGTTGAATCGCTCTCATATTTAATTGATAAGAATTGTGGCCCACTTACCTTCGTCCCGAGAATACAGAGTTCGAATTTGGGCACCTCGGCTTAGTAATGGTTAGCAAGCTTGTCTTGCTAGGTCAGTTACTACTGAAAAGTGAGTTTGATCCTCACTGGATGCCCCATGCTTTCGGCCTTGTGCCACATCTAAGCTACGCTTGGAAAATCTTTAGGGCACCTCAAGTCGGTGTAATGGTTAGCAAGCTTGTCTCGCTAGATCATTTACGACTTGATTAGTGAATTCGACCCTCCCTGGGTGCCCCATGCTTTCGGCCTTGTGCCACGTCTAAGCTACGCTTGGAAAATCCCGATACCGAGTTCGAATTCCATGTTTTACATACATACGCTAAAATACATTTGGGCTAGTAATAAATACATCATCTAGGTTTTAAATATATAACTTGTATCAAAAAAGCCATTATTATTCTCATAAAAATATTAAAGGTATATAAACTATAAAGAAAAAGGGATTTTTTTAACAATCCAAAGTTTTTTGGCATTAAATAACTCCCAAAATATTTACAGACCGTAAAAAAAAACAAAAAAACAATTGATTAACTCCCGAGAACCGTTGGTATGTGGAATAGAAACACGCGTGTATACTTCTTCGAACAATAAAATATAAATCTCTTCACGTCGAGTGACAATCGTCAGTTCTTCAATAATAGTGTCGACTGTTATCTGTCGTACATATACCGATAATCTAAAATGAATTCCATATTTCAGATCCATAAATAAATCTCATTCAGTAACCCTCTATCTTGAGTTACACTTGTGCCTTCTATTTAAGTTTTCTCAAAGTTTAAGACTCATTACAAAAATATTGATCGTTAAATATCTCGTCATTATCATTTATGAATTGTTTAGAATCATTTTCCAAAACAATATCAAACTAAGAAGAACCAGGACAAATATATATATATATATATATATATATATATATATATATATATATATATATATATATATGTATGTATATCGTCAGCTTATGCAAGACAATCATCATTTTCTCTGTTTTAAGAATTTTCTATAATCACTCTCCACTTCAGTATCACACGAGAATGACTAAAGAAAATGTTAATATCTCTTCATCTTTTCCACGACAATTATAATCGTTCATTTCTTTGATGAGCATGGGTATTAAAATATGCTGTTTCCTTTAATAAGATCTTGTAAAGTTCACTCATCAAGTTATCCAATAAGCTTAACTGATTACAACGTGCCGGTCGACTTTCTAAACAGGATTATTGTTGAATTATAATAAAGCATACACGTTATCCCCTCTGACGTGCCTGAATTACTGTTTGACTCACTGTCAGGGATAAATCCAAGACAAGAATATTCTATTTGAATTATGTCAATATTCGCTTCAAAATAGAAAAACAAATAGTTTAGGATTAGAGTAAATTCATTGTTTCAAAAATGAATACTTTTAAAGACAAATCTATCAGGATTCAGAACCGAAAGAATAATGGACAAAAGACTTTTTGATCATTGGTAAAGTTCCTTTCAGCGTATCAAATCGAGTTTGTAATGTGATAGGGTCGAGACCGCCAAGTTATGAATCGATATTTTAAAATCGACAATCAATCACTTTAATTGCTCCTGACAGGTACATCGGTAACATTAATGATGACACAGGGAAGGGAGGTTATTGAATTGAATGAGATGATACAAATAATAGTTGTCGTTCTAATTGCTCTGGGCTTCGGTACAAACGAATGCCATCCATTTTAAATGCATCATTGTTTTGCAAAATTCTTTTTTTTTTCCTTTTAATTTCTTTAGATGCGTGCATGTTATGAACACAAGCTACACTGTAATTTTATATTTTGGGATTATTTTCCGTTGATAAACGCGTGTCTTTTTATATGTGTGTTTTTAATATTGCAAAAGCAATTTCCTTGCTTGAAAACATGCTTCCACAGGAAACGTCGCAAAGTCTTTATCGCTATCAGATAAAAAGCTAAAATATGTTGGGTTCTTTAATCAGAGCTTGTAATGTTCATTCATCAAGTTATCCAATAGGCCTAACTGATTACAACGAGACTGTCGGCTTTCCCAACAGGAGTATTTTTGGCTTGTAATATATCATACACATTTCCCTTCTGACGTATTTTTTAATGAAAAAAAAAGAAATAAAAAGAAATAAATCAATTCTGTCAGCAGACAAATAACATTTAGATGGAAAACCTGCAAAAAAGGCAAACAAATACGCTTGTGGACTACGGCAATGAACACAGTTTGTTCTATGCAAATATTTGGATATTACACATGCATTCAACTGGGCACCTACTATAGACGCATGCTAGGTATTACCATCCGCCTCTTGGTGTCGAAAAATTAAAAAAGAAACCTGGAAAACGGAGATCTGACCTAAGAAAATACTTCCCCTTTTGTATTACAAGGGCTAGTGTTTGGATAATACCATTTGGTTTCTGTGAGAAATCTCGAAGGGCCTATATAGTTGATGATGCATATTCCAGAATAATAAAAAATAAATAAAAAAGGGTGTTCCAATAATTTGGACCGATTTTAGAAGTGAATCGGTTTTAACCGTCTAATGATTCTTTTCGATTTCTTTCAGATTTGGCGGACATTTGGGCGATATTATTTTTCACGCATAATTGCCATGATTCAAATAACGTGATCCAATAGAGAAATGAATAAATTTTCACCAATAACACTGATTTATTTACGGCTGACTTTGATCCCTCTTAATGAAACACCGTTATATATATATATAATCTGTCCTAATGAAACAACCTTTATATATATTTGCAATTTGAAATGTGCCAAAACGTAGGGGTAACAATAAATGAGAATTAGTACTGAGAAAAAGACTATGCATCCCTAAACGAAACGACGTAAATTAAATAAAGTGCTCAGTTTTATCTTCTTTGAAGGTTGCATATCTAGATCGACACCCGGAGAAGGGAATCTCTCACAGTGGCCGAAACGTTGCGGGAGCAATAACAAGACGAAGAGATTAACACGATTCTAAAGAATATAAATAAACGTTTCCCAGACACTTTTAATACGGGAGCTTTGCAGAAAACCTTAGAGTAGCGGAACTGATACTCACTGGAACTCTAAAATTTTAGCTTAGTCTAATACTAAATAAGAACCCTTATCAAAGAATTTCAGAAACTGCTTTTAAACTTCATATTCCTCACTAATTATGTAAGAACTAAAAATGGATGCCACGCATGACGCCAAATCCGTTCAGAAATTTCTAATCTCCCTGCTGTATACAGAAAACTTCTAAGATTAATGGTTAAAATAGCTTTGAGGTGGCGCTAGAGAATCAGCAACAAAGAACTTTAGCAAATCACAGGATCCACATTATTTGAGAATTAACAACAACAGCAACAAATAAAATATATGCCATATGTAACTCTATGAGAAAATAATGACATAATCAAGATATTCCTATTCAACACTACTTCCATTAAAAGCTGAGGTAGAAAATCCCCATCAGTAACGGAAAGAGTGATAACAGCTACTGATGACCCCGTTTTTCTGACAATGTGTTCTAAGAGAAGGATTTTATAAATTTCAACCCAAAGCAGTAGTTAGCTGATCAGTCAACGAATACCAACTATTTCCTTGTAGGGAAACGGCTAAAATTACCATTTGTCCTCACTCTGTTCCCACACTCTAGTAAGATTTCTAGCTACGTTTCTATGTCCCTCCTTCTCCCAATATATCCAGTGACTCGTTTGGAAAATTTACATTGCCTAGGCGTTTTTGAATATTTGAAATCAGTAAATCATGTTTCAACCTCACTTCAAAAATTAGTTCATGATTATAATTATCTTTGCCCGAAGTACATTTTAAAAAATATCTCCAAGATGAACATATAATTTCTTTATTCATTAAAAAAATATTTATGTTCTTTTTATGTCTTAATATTTAGATTTTAAGCATTATTGTAGCATAAAAATCCTAAATGAAGTCAGTATTTGAAAAAAATGCACAACAATCATGTTTTAGAAATCTTATATAACAGTGATTGTAGGCGTGCATATATGTGCGTATGCTCACGCATGCAGCATGGCAAGAGCAGGAAAGCTGTAAATTGTTAATTACGTGTTTTATAAATGAACACCGATCCAGACATATTGGAATCGCAATAAACAGCAAATGCACAAATAAAAATACACAAAGCCTTCTTTGAACATTGTGGACTGGCAATAGAGAATCATAAACATACAAACACTGCAAGACTCTTCGGTAAATCGAATCGAGTTCTCTCAGTCACTGTGTGTTTATCTAAAAATAAATACTCTTAAATTCACCTTCATCCCTGTCGTGCGCCAACAGCTTAATGGTAGAATCCTCGACTGATGCCAGTTCAGTTGCGTTTCAATCCTAGCTAGAGGCAACCGGACGTGTAGCCACACTGATGAGCTGTGATACAGCGAAACAGTTTGTCTGTTGATGAATATATATATATATATATATATATATATATATATATATATATATATATATATATATCATCTAGCCTGCTCTGCTCCGGTACCCTGCTATATATGCAAAGATTTTTCATAAAATCCAAAGAAACATCCTCAGTGTTATTGGATCTGATCCTGGCTTCAATCATATTCTCACTGCCATAAATTATCGGCTATGCGCATTTTCTATAAATACTTACATGGTAATTATTCTGACGATCTTTTCTCTTTCGTAACTCGATGTTAAGAATTTAAGCGCAGTATTTGATTGGTTGTTAGTTCTCATCATTGTATAGTTGAAACTGCAACAGTACCATATTAACAGTTTTTTTTTTCCTTTTTTTATCGCACTTCCTCCTTGTGGAAATCTCCCCCGGCTTCTTCCTTTCCAGTCAACGTTGATCTTCGATGATTTAAATACTGTGTCAATCGCTATCGTCTGTTTTCTTAAACCTTTTTTTTTATTGTCCTCTCTCATTAATAATGTTTACCTTTTTTTGTTTTCGCGAATTAATCACCTGAGTCTAAGAGGTGGTATTGTCTTTCTTGTGAGGAAAAGATTTATAATATATATATTTGTAGAGAAAAAAGTGTGTGAAAAGCGAAGAAAAATAATATTCAGAGTTCTAGAAATTTAAATGATTATGGGTACTGAGTATAAAAATAATCTTTTATTCTTTCAAGTTGAAAGAAACTAGTTACAAAGTTCCTCGCAAACAAATTTCAACGAAAAATGTTTTGCATTTCTTTTTTCAACACAAAGAAACGAATTACACTAATATAAATTGAATATATGTATATGAAAAAATAAACGTGTTTACGTTATTTTATGTATGCATGTAATTTCCAGCAGTCAGGCGAATAAATGCAGTCAGTCAATTTTATTTGTTATGATGCTACAATTCACTTTCTTTAAATATCTCGCTAGTATAATTTTTGTATTGTATGAAATATTCTAAAAACTGGGAAAATAATTGCAACAGGTGTCATAATATTCAAATAAAAAGTTACTTTGAATATCCCAAAAATTAGTTTGAGAATCCAGTATTATTTACATCAACCAATCTAAAAAAACTGAAGAATGTGTTATTAATTGATGTTAGACTAATTATAAGAGAAATTTGGAAAAGAGCAAAAGATTTATTAAACTCAGTATTTCTATTGGTTAATAAATGTATTTTCCAATTTTAAATAATCTATTTTTTTAGGAGGAAAAATATTGTTAAATCGAGATCACACAATTTTTTGTAAGAAAAGCTGGGAATGTCGTCTGCTTTTTGAAAGGTTGTGAATAGCGCTTGAGATAACGTCGCTAATTAATAACTGTTAATGTAGAAATTTGAATTTGGAGCCCGTCTGAGCCTACTTTTGCACAGAATTGATATTTTAGTGATATTACTTAAATCTATTAAATTGTTCGACAATTTTTAACGTGCGTCTCTAAAAACCAAGTAGCATATAAAATATATAATTATATATATATATATATATATATATATATATATATGTGTGTGTGTGTGTGTGTGTGTGTGTGCGAGGGCGCGCGCGCTCGCGATCATGGATCAATATTAGTTGTCTGACAGGAAAAACTTAATTCTCATTTGAAATTCTTCCCGATATAGGAATTAATCTAATATATATGAGGAAAGAGGGCTTAGAAAATTCGACACTGCCATGGGGCAGAAGAAATTCACGAATACATACCTAACGAGTTTGTGTAAATATTTGACAGTAAATGCATTAGTAGATATAGCGACAACAATATTTCCTAAATCATTCAAAGGAGGGAAATTTGTGGAGAGTCGTAATCTCCCACGGTCTTTGTTTTCATGATAGATTAAATGCATGAACTATGGAAATATTTATTCTATATTTTGCTTTATAAAACTAAATAAACAGATTCACTTTCTGGATGATAGGTATGTTTTACCTATCAGCAATTTTTTTTCTTTTTACTGCATTAAATTATATTCTTGCTCTTCACTTCCGTAATTCAAATGTAGTAAATAAACGGAGATTTTATTTTTAGTAGATTCTCAATTAAATTTACGTCTCACATGACATCTGTATGGCGTAATCAGTTAAATTAGCATTGAAAAAATATTTGAATTAAGAACCAACCAAATATATGCAAAACTAAGTTCCTGTTTGTAAAGCCTTATGCTATTTTATTGCAACTGGAACTAAAATGAAAACTACAGAATTTTATTATATTATAAAAATCTAGAATAAATTGTTTGTGTCTACACAGAATTTATCTGGTAGGTTTTACGAAAAATATTTCATCCCAAGCAAGGCAATAAAGCCAATAGTTTATAAAGAATTAGAGAATATAAGGAAAATACTATTAAATAGAAAGAAAAATAAAAGGACAAGTATTACGAAAACTGAAGTTATGGATTGATATTACATTTAAATTTTTAAGATCAAAGTTGATTGGAAAAGAAGAAGCCAGAAGGTAGATGAAGAAACGAGTAAGATAGAAAAAAACCTGTTAACATACAACTTCATATAGCCATTCTCAACTGTAAAATGATGTAACCTTGCCGCCAATTTCTTACTGCGTTTAAAGTCTAGCTACCATTTTCGTTTCTATGTGAGTATATGGCGATATTCCAATCGTAGCTTAGATGTGGCATAATGCCGAAAGTATGGGACACCAGTGAGGATCGAACACACTCGTAATTGTTCTAGCGAGACAAACTTGCTAACCATTACACCGTCTCGGAATGCACTACTTTTGCGTCTATGATAATAAAATTTGTTTAATAATCCTTTTTGTCAAGCATTGGTTACCTCCCGTATTGATATAATCCGTACTGTATGTAAATCAGTAATTCTTAACGTTTTATTGTTATTTGCGCGGTTTGTCGATTTCTGTGTTAATATTGCATTGGTAAACTTAGCAGAGTGAATGCAACCGAATTAATATCACGTGTTAACGTTTTGTTGCTTTATAACAGCAGCAATCACCGGAAGTAAGCCATGGAGTTTATTGCCAAGTAGTGATCATTAGGTCAGACCATGGCTGTTATTGGAATTTAGATTGTATAATTTTACTCTAGGCACATGTCGCAATTGTAGTTAACCTTTCAAATACATCTAAAAAAAGATGATGAATGCATGTGTTTATAAAATGTTTGTTCTTATCGAATCAGGATTCATTGAGTTATATTATCTTACTGTCAGTTATAGCGCCTCTTAACTTCCCCGAACTGCTTCTTTGAGAGTTCATAGCGCCCCCAAGCGGTCGTTAACGACGACGTTAAGAAACACTGATGTAATTAAACAAATAGTAATAACTAAGAGATACTGAAGCAGGTATCTATATGAATAAAGTTGTTTAATTGCCGATTGCCTTACGTAGCCAAAGCGGTAAAACTTCGTTCATATCAAATAGCAAGACAAGATATAATTTTAGAAAATTCGTCAGAAGATTAGCTATTTATTTCCAGCTCGTGTTTTTTTCTTTTTTTTTTTAACTTAAATGTCCTAGAATTTAAAAATGAACTGCTCATTGGAAAATAAATCAGCCAAAATTATGTGTTTCCAATCATTTCACACCACCGTAGGTGATAATGCCACTAAGATGCAAGGGGCTACTGAGAGTAATAATTAATAAAAAATAAGCTGAGGAAAGTATTATTGAAGAGAGGAGACAATAAAAGAACAGGGTTCAAGGTGACAGGAGGTGACGATTGACGTCGCTTTGAAATTTTTGAAAATGAAAGTCGACTGTAAAATAAAAAAAAGAAGATAGTTGAACATTCGAGAAGTGCAAGAGAGGAAAATGTCCGCACTGAACATAGGATAATATGAAAGAAAGCTCTGAAACTATCAGCAATTGAAATATTTCTCCTAAAAAAATACGGCAAATTAAGGCTTTCGTTTACAAATAATACATAACTCTCAGAATTAATTTTAAGTAGGATAGTGAAAGAGGCCTTCAAATAGCTGAGCAAGGTAATAAGAAACAAGAAATTTTGATAGAAACAAAAAAAACTGAACTATTGTTTAATGTCAGATGAAGAAGAGACTTGAAGCAACAAAAATGTGGTTCGATAGCAGACTGATGAGTATAACATCGACAGAACAGGAGTGTAACGACGAAGTTTTTGAGGGAATCATAACATAAAGGACGCATAATTGACATCAGAAAGAGTCAGTTGAAATTTCTAGGGCTCACAATGAGGAAAGGGAGCTTGGAGAATTTGATACTCACAAGACAAGAGGGAAAGAGAAAAACCACCTATAACCTACCTAGTATAAAGAAACAGGGAAGTTTTGTTAGAAACAAAGAAGAGAGTACTGAAGTGTTAGATTATATCAGTCCTCCTATATGCTAGTGAATGGTCAACAATACCCTCACATATGAAGAAAAAAACTTAAAGGAACAGAAATGTGTTTTTTTTTTAGGAAGGATTCTGAGATTACTATGGACGAAATATGTGAGTAATGACGAATTTTTAGAGAAAATGGTGACAAAAAGGATACTTATACTTAACATAAAAAGAGACATTTGGAATTTATAGGGCATATAAGGTGGAAAAAGGACTTGGAAAATTGGCTACTCACATGACAGATTGAAGAGAAAAGGTACAGAAGAAAACGCATAAACTACCTAGAGAGCTTGAGTAAATATATGGCAGGACAGGGTTTACTAGAGATAATAAAAAGGCAATATTTATTAAGAATTACAAAGGACAGGGAATTGTGGGTAAATATGTTCGCTAACGTCCTGAAGGGGTCAACACGCATAGAAGAAGAGTGGTAGCGTCATCTTTATATTTACATGTAAAATGGCGGTTAATATAGAAATGCCTGTGATAATAGTGCATCTTTTTGGGGTGTTAATTACTCAATTACAAGTGAAGACCATATTTTGTATGCTAAATTTCCACTAAAGGCAGTTCGTTAAAACTTTGAAAATTAACGCATATATATGTATATATATATATATATATATATATATATGAAGAAAAATATACGGAAAAAACAAACAAAAATCCTTATAGCCAATTATGCTGTTTTAATGTTAATATAATGTCAACGTCGGACGTTTCGGTCTAATAAACCATTTTCAGGACATATTCATAAAATATAATTAACATTATCAATTCAACATGAATATGTCCTGAAGATGGTTTATTAGACCGAAACGCACGACGTTGACATTATATTAACATTAAAACAGCATAATTGCATATAAGGATTTTTGTTTGTTTTTTCCGTATATTTTTCTTCATATATATATATATATATATATATATATATATGTTTGCCTATTTCCGTTGTTTGTGTTCTAAGAGTACATAATTCTGATTATGTCTCTTATTACTGAATTCTACAAGAACTTCTGAGAATAAGTTTGTTTTTTTATTAACTTCATAGGTAAAGACATATTTGTTTTCGAATGTGGGCTTGAGATTATCCATTTCTTTTTCGTTTTTCGCTAAAATAAAAATATAGTCTTCATAGCGGACACATATTTTAAGATTAGTAACTTTTTAAAATATCGTCTTTTCTACGTGAGACATATAGTACTTGGAGAAGTATGGGCCGGGTGGATTTCCCATACTAACACAATTAGATTGGGTGTAGAAATTGCCATTATGTTCGTAGAAATGGACTTTAGTTTGCAGGTATGCAATAATTTTCAAAGATATTTGGTTTGATGGATAGAGAGGGAATAGAATTATTTTTATACACCGTGTTAAGGATTATGTCGGTTTGATCGAAGGGGACGGTTGTAAATAAACTTTCTACGTGAAAAATCAAGTGACGTAAAAGACCTTGGTTGGGTTATATAATGTGTAGAATTTGAACAGTTTTTACACAGTTTCTGTCCAGAAAAGAAGACACGTGTACGGAAAAATTAAATAAAAAGCTTAATCGCGTTCTAGCAGTGAACATTTGAACTGATGGAACTTAAGAATGTAGCTCGTATTTGTCATAGTAATAGAGATTTTGGTAGCAAGATACGAGAAACGTTCCATTTCCAAGAAAGTGGTTACAATGTGGAACATAATTCAGAAAGCACAAGGCGACGTAATCATTGATGAACACTGTCATGGTTAGAAACTGATGACTGTACAGCTCCAGACAAGATAGTTAATAAATACTCCGTTCTTGGTCTTTCCTGACTCATATAGAGCCTGACGCTAAGTTTTATCTACTCTCTGGGGCGATGTAAAGAACACAACGTTCTTAGGGCATTTTTGGTGATTGCATTTGGTGAATATACGTTTGAACACTGGAATGAGATTTAGAAACAACAGACATTCGTGCTCAGAAACATCATTCAGAGTAAAAATATTCATTAGGACTAGAGAAAATTAACGTCTGCTCAATTTTCATATATATATATATATATATATATATATATATATAATAAAAATAAATAAATATAACAAAATAAACTTTGAAATCACCACAGATATCCTTAAATGCCTATAATTGGTAACAGAAGCCATTGGTTTATACCAACGGCTCCCCATACTTAATACTTCTCGAATTCACTCACACGTGGTCATGTGTGACGTCATGAGCAGCGGTGCCATTTTCGCTTCCAGCGTCTTATATTCACGTGTTTATCGTTGCTTGGAAATCATCCATGTAAACAAAAACAGACTATCATCACATTCTTGTCCGTGTATTGCTTAATGTATTGTACAGTAATTGTCATCTTTGATAATGGCTTATGTAAGCCGAAAGCTTAGATTGGATTAAAAAATATGGATCAATATTGTGATTTTCTTTCTTCGTTTAATGATAATGTTATTAATCTTATCCGACGTTATGAAAAGAATTTACATAAAATAGACAACACTTCTCTATATTATTTAATGAAACATATATATATATATATATATATATATAAGCATTTCATCCCAAGCAAGGCAGGAGTGCGTCTATCACTCAAAGGGTTACAGAGAGTGAAAGTAAGAGAAAAGAATAGGGTTGATGAAAGGCTAAAAAGACGAACGAGGATCAAGTTCAACGCATCCGAAGATTTCGATTGACATGATATTTAAAGTAAATTAAAGATTATTGTTATCATGGAAGTAAGTAAAAGGAAGGGAGTTCCACTGTCAATAAGTGGAAGAGAAGAAGTTGTTTGATTCGAAGAGGCGCTTACGTTTAACTGTTTCAACAGTAAAAGGGGGTACTGAAATGCCAACCTAATAGCGCACAGAAATTCATTGAGTCGGGGCACCAGCGAGAATAGCTCGTCAGCGCAGTGTCCATGAAAATATTTGGAGAAAAGACAGACGGAAGTCACATCACGTCTGGGAGAAAGTGACTGGAGTTGAAATGCTAGGTTAGGACCGATCACATTGCATATCCTTTTTTGGATTTTGTCGAGAACCTCCAGATAAACAGCGGTTGAATCAAACAATATTCAATGTATGGGCGAATGGTTGATGTGAAGGATGCGGTAGATGCAGCTATTGATTCAATGAAGTTGCTCCCTTTAGGTCAGGGGACAACTTGAGACCAAGAAGACGTAGTGAGACGTTCTCGTGAAGTCAAGGGTGTTTCTCTACGATGGGTAAATGAGTGCAGTTTCGTTTTGGAGGTGTAAAAATTTACAAGCCATTACCCGCCGTAGTTAACCACTGATTGAAGGTCCTTTTCAAGAGCAGCGGCCAGCTTAACTTCGTCAGCAATGCCAGATTTGCTATTCAAACAGAATTAAATGGTAGCGTCGTCTGCGTAGAAGCCTACTTGAGAACTAGTGTCATCCGGAAGATCGTTGATGAAAATCAGAAACAGTGTAGGACCCAGAATAGATCCTGTATACATTCTTCAAATGTAAAAGGACTCTCGAACGGAAAGTAATATTACATTTTTCAGACATTTTTTTACACAGGTAAATTCTTTTAAGTATTAGGTTGGTGCAAAAATAATGTCGTTTTCTCACATATGTTATTATGTGAGAAAACGACATTATTTTTGCACCAACCTAATATATGAGGATACAAAAAACAGTTTCCTTTTCTTTGTGTAAAGAGAGAAAAATGTTAGATGTCTTCGGAAATTGTTATTTCTCCTAATCAACCTAAGGAATAAATGTTCTTTTGCTTGCATCTACGCTTTCAATTGGATAATATATTGCTTGGACAAAATGAAAGCACATTACCTCGTCATTTAAGGCTCGAATACCACTTACCGTGGAGATAAACAAGGCCACATCCTTTGCTCTGTCAATAACTTGTACTATTTTGAATTGTAGATTCCTTGTCATTCGATTGTAGACATTGCACGTGATTACTAAATAAAACATACCACTCGATCACAGGTTTTACCACCCGACGTTTGTTTGCTCCCGTGAAACAGTTACCCATTCAGGACTAATTCAATCAAGTAGTAATCATGCTAAGAATACCATAGACAGTACCTCTGGACAACGACCAATTGATAAGAAAAATGGAAACAAAAAAGACATTTATACTCAGCATCAGAAAGAGAGAGTTGAGATTTCTTGTACTCAATGAGGAAGAGCAGCTTGGAGAATTTGTCACTCGTAGGACATAACGAAGACAAAATGGAAAGAGGTGGGCACTTACCTGAACAGTTAATTTGAATGGATCGCGGCCCAGGGTGTGTCAGGTATGGCAAAATGACAAAAGTTACTAAGAGATAAGGACCGGAAGTTTGCAGGGAAACATAATCGCGCATGTACAGAAGGGACACGACACATGGAACAAGTAATCGTACAAGACTAGTGAATTAAGTATTGCACCACGACAAAGAAAATACAGAACCCCCTGAAGCGTTACTTCATTCTTATTGATGTATTCGAAACTTCAATTAGCGCTACACAATTCTCATTGAAAGGAAAAAATGCATAGCACTGGGCTACCAACTGGGATTATTGTACTTGCTATTAAATCATTAACGCTTTCACTCGGTCAGTTTAATGTATAACTTGGTTAATACAAAAGCAAATTTTATCATCATCTAAAATCCGAGTGTTACTATATTCACCTTTCTTTAAGATAAACAAGAATTTTAGTCACTAATCCATAAGTATCATATTTCTATTCATCACCTACCCGGGTTCCTACTGGTAGTTTCTCTATCGTATTATCGTTTATTTGACCATCGGCTGGTGTAGGTGTAATGGATTGCCAGATTAATGCAACCACATAATCCTAGATTCTAAGTAGGTTGTACAATCACAAATTTTCTTTGTCCTGAGGAAATGTGGTGTTTCCACTTCAGACAACAAGTTAGGACGCATTCACTCAAGTAGTAATAGGACGAAGTAAGGTTGAGTATATTCTTTACCGTGGTACAATGGCTAAATAACGTGGGTTACCCGATGGTAATGAATATAATCAACGTTGTTTCATTCTTGCTGTTATAAATGTAACTTATATATTAATAGTACTGCACAATTTTAACTGAAACGAAATAGTCTATAACACCAAGCTTCCAACTGAACGCGATCCTGCTTTCTATCAAATAAATGTAATGTTCGAATTTGCTGTTTGAATATGGACTCGAACACTAATTATTGGTGACTGACAATAACTTTTTCAGTCATAACGTAGGTCGTTCTTCGCCGATCTTTTCTTCCTTCTTCACTAGACTTCATAATGTTTAAAATAAAATCGCTGTTATTAGGTTCTTTATTAACTAATTTATGCAATTTATTTTGTTTGGATCTGGGAGAATAGGAAGAATCTTTGCTGTCTTCCATAATTTCAGAATTTCAGAACGTAGAATATGTGCATAATGCATACTATTTTTTCACTCCTAATTAGCCATGAAACTACATTTGCATGTGAAAACGTTTCATACCAAAATAAATTACTGGATATATTTGTTGTTGAAAGGCAGATAACCGGGATAATGTTTTACACAAGATATTGAAGTCACTGTTTAGGAGCATCTCTAACTTAAAAGTGCCTTTATATTTAAAGATTTTAATGCAGCAGTCGTTGGTATAAATACGTTTCTGTATCATTCAAGACTCTTCTTCAGCTCTAAGGATATTGTCCAGCATTCAATTCCATATAGAACTCCAAATCCTTTTTATGTTTTTAAGAACATTTTACTATCTTTTATTATTTTGCTTATTATTATTTTGTACCTTCATATTAGTAATAGTAAATAAAACTAGTAGGAAAAGGGTGTTGTTATTGGTAATAGTAACATTAGCCGCTTCCTAATAAATAAATATTCGGCATACATTGACAGTTTTTCTGTCGACTGAAATTTATAAAATCTTTCTCTTAAAACAATTTTTCTGGGAAATATTAGGTTAATGCAAAAATAATGACGTAATAATGTCGTTTTTTGACGTTAAAAAATACGTCAAAAACGACATTATTACGTCATTATTTTTGCACCAACCTAATAAGTTTCTCAAGTCCAGTAGTTGTTGTCGATATTTCCAGTATTTATGGAAGGGTTGTCCTTATTATTAGGTTGGTGCAAAAATAATGTCGTTTTTTGACGTATTAACATATGTGATAAAACGACATTATTTTTGCACCAACTAATATTTCTTTTTTGAAATAGTATGAAATGTCAACCTATTAATTACCTCATTATTTTCTTTTTGACTTACCTGTAATATCTATTTTAGCTCTTGCTGCTCTTGAAAGTCCCCATGTGATTTCTATTATTTGGTACAGCTTGTCAAGATCCTCAGGCTTTTCTCGATCAAGTATTAATCAGAGAAATGGGAACAGCAGTTAGTTCATATATGTCTGAACGAGTTTGGCGCCATTCATGATATAAAATTATAGAACTGACGATCCTATTTATGACCATGTTTCAAATTTTCAGATTCTGTCATATATTTATGCACTGAAACTGGTTATTCTGAAACTGTGTTCCTTCTATTCCAGATATTTGGCAAATCTTTAAAAAAAAAAAAAAAAAAAAAATTGTGAATTTAGAAGTTTTCCTTGCCTGACCAAGATTTTGTATCACTTCAGATTCCGTGATCGATTGGCCAAAGACGGCAGTGTGATTTGGACGAGTTGTGTCATTATAGTAATTGCTGTTTTTGGAAACATAGACACAACAACGAAGACTTAAACTAAATTGATATAAT